>KK118105.1:336511-367356 GCA_000611955.2 Stegodyphus mimosarum | reverse complement strand
ATACTTAGCTTGTGCTCTTGAACAATATCCGCAATGCGCAGGACAAGGCTTCCTAGATAAAGCTTCCTAGATAAAGCATGGGAGGAGCCTTTACGATGTTTTATTTCAAAGTCATATTCCTGGAGTCTTTGAATCCATCTGGCTATCTGTCCTTCAGGATTTTTGAAATTCAATAGCCAAGTTAGGGAAGCATGATCGGTGCGGAGCAAGAATTTTCTGCCATAGAGATAATGATGGAAATGCTCTATGGCTTTTACGATAGCGAGCAATTCTTTCCGAGTGACGCAATAATTCCTTTCCGGTTTTGACAAGCACTTACTCCAATAGGCTATCACTCGCTCTTCACCGTCAATCATCTGGGAAAGGACAGCTCCAACACTTTCGTTGCTTGCATCCGTATCAAGTATGAATTGTTTGTCGATCTGGGGATATGCGAGCACAGGCGTAGATGTTAATGCCGTCTTCAGCTCATTAAAAGATTTTTCGCATTCCTCAGTCCACACGAATTTCTGTTTATTTTCCGTTAATCTATGCAGAGGTCTTGCGATGTTGGAGAACCCCTTTACAAATCTTCTGTAATAAGTGCAGAGTCCCAGGAAGCTCCGAAGTTGATGAACATCCACAGGGCGTTCCCAGTCCTTGACTGCCAAAACTTTCTCTGGATCCGTACGGACACCTTCGGCGGAGATGATGTGACCCAGATAGGTGACTTCGCTGCGGAACAGCTTGCATTTAGAAGGACTTAGTTTGAGGTTGGCATCTTTCAATTTTTGGAACACCTTCCTGATGTTTTCTAGATGTTCCTCGAACGTACGGCCCACTATAATGATGTCGTCAAGGTAAACCAGACAGGACTCGTAAGATAGGCCACGAAGCACTGTTTCCATCAAGCGTTCAAATGTTGCAGGGGCGTTACAGAGTCCAAACGGCATAACTTTAAACTGCCACAGTCCTTGGCCAGTAGTGAACGCAGTTTTCTCTCTATCGTCCGGGTGAATTTCCACTTGCCAGTATCCGCTCTTAAGGTCCAGAGTGGAGAACCATTTGTGTCCTGATAGCGTGTCTAGTGTGTCGTCAATCCTCGGAAGAGGGTAGCTGTCTTTCTTAGTGATATTATTTAGCTTCCGGTAGTCGACACAAAATCTTGTCGAGCCGTCTTTCTTCCGGACGAGAACTATAGGAGATGCCCATGGACTTGTGGATGGCTCGATGATGTCACTTTCTTGCATCTCCTTTAGAAGATTTCCAACCTCTTCCTGCTTTGCGAATGGTAGGCGTCTGGGATGTTGCTTGATCGGTGAGTGATCACCCGTGTCAATTCGATGTTGTGTCAATTTCGTGCGGCCAACATCTCTGGATGTTCGAGAAAATAGATCTTCAAATTCACTAATTGTTTTCTCTGCTGCACATTTCTGTTCGGCGGTTAAGTTTGTTCTCTGCAGCAGTTCATCAATTAATTTCGCTGTTGACTCAGTGGGCATTGCAGGTGGGGCCTTGTAAACGCACGTAACCGGCGTGCAGGTTGCTAGCACTTTACCCTTCTGGATTGTTCTCGGACTATGGCTAACATTCGCCACTCTCACGGGGACGAAATTTTTGGAGAGGTCCACTAATGTAGAGGCGACTAATACATTTCTCGAGCTATTTTCGGGATATTCAATTATTCCAAACTTGAAGCTATTTCTGTTTTCTATGCAGCCGGATATTAGTAATTCTGTCATCGGAGGGATCGTGACGTCCGTTTTCGCTATTACTTGGTGAGCTGAAGGAATATCACTCTTCACTTCAAACACGGGTATATCCTCCCTCGCAGAGTGCATTTCGTTGCGTTTGAAGTCCAGTGTAAAGTCATATTTCCGCAAAAAGTCTAGTCCAAGTATTAATTCGTCCGCGATGTCAGCGACGAATGCCAAGTGCTGGTAAGTCTCATTTCCGAAGGTAATGGTGATGTTAATTTTACCTTCAATGGGGATCTTGTCACCTGTCACTGTCTGTAGAGTCACACAGGGCGGAGTCCAGCGCAAAGTCTCGTTTAGTTCCCGCGCTACGTCTGTTCTGACGATGGTTACGTTGGCTCCCGTATCGATGATCATCTTACAAGGGTGTTTATTCACGTATCCTTCGACGAACAATCCGTTATCTCCGCCGCTCATTGACGAGATCTGAAGAACTTTCAGAGAGGCTACATCTCTGCCTGGCAACCTCCGCCCCGTGAGATTGCCGCATTTTAGTTTCCTTGGAGCTGCCTCCCGGTCTTGGCTCACGTGACAGTTCTTGCGCAGATGTCCTTCGAGTCCGCAATTCCAGCACTTCATTGCTTTCTTGTCGGTGTTTCTGTTATTTGGCTTATTTAACGCTTCCCGAATCTCTTTTAACATTTCTTGTTTAAATTTTCTGACATCAAAATTTTCATTTTCTACTTTAGCCGCTCTGATCGGATGACGATCTTTTCGAGTTGCCTGCTGAGCCAACTCAAACTTCATCGCATAGATTAATGCAGATTTCAGGTCTTTGAAATCTGCCAACCTGAGAGCCTTCTGAATTTCCTGATCCTTGACTGCATCGACGAAATGCATAAGGGCCAGATTTTCACGGACATCGGGTGGACAGTCCGGATATGCATGGTGCGCCAGCCTTTCAATATCAGTTGCTAGTTCTTGGAGGCTTTCAGTCGTTTTCTGTTGGCGGGTTTTGAGTTGGAGACGGCTACAGTCCTTTACGCATTTTTCTCCGAATCTGAGTTCTAGTGCGTTCGAGAGGGCATCAAAACTGGAAATCTGGTCTTGTGGCAGAACTCCTAGGATATCTGCAGCATCGCCTCGGAGTGATGCAGCTAGCTGTGATGCCTTCATCTGGGAATCCCATCTGTTAGTGTCAGCCACGATGGCGAACTGGGTCTTGTACACATTCCACGACGATTTTCCGTCGTACGTACTGGGTTTGATTGCCGTATGAGGAGAACCTGGGAGAATCTTAAAATCTTCAATTTCTCTCTTCGGCTCAGTTCGTTTTTCTTTCAACATGTCTACCTCTTCCCGAAACTTCCTAAATTTTTCTTCGAATCTTTCTTCCATATCGGCTATTTTAGTTGCAGCTTCCTCCTTCAGTTCCTCTTTCATATCTTGTAATTTGGTTTTGGTTTCCTCTCTAAGCTCCATGATGTCGCTTCTAACCTTGTTTTGCTCCATTTCCATCTGTCGCAGTTGCTCTTGAAGCTTTTCTTGTCCGGCTTTTATTTCTTGTTTCATCTCTTCTTGTCTGGCGTCCATCTTTTCTTGTCTGGCTTTCATGTCTTGTTTCATCTCCTCTTGTCTGGCGTCCATCTTTTCTTGTCCGGCTTTCAGAGCTGCTAACATGTCCATTAAAGCTTTCATTTCCTCCGCCATTGTCTTCTTCTGTAGACGGGTGACTGGCATTCACTCTCAAATCCCACTTCTGACACCAGTTGTTGCGTTTTTACGGGTTCGTAGATTTGAGAGTATCCGATGAAAACACGATGCAGAACAATAAAAAGCACAATTTATTTACAGGAATCACTATTTACAGCACAGTTCCAAAATTACCTTTAAAAGCGTCGAAAATCTACAATAAATACGCTGAAACAATCAGCAACACAGCTTCAGGCTGTAACTGTAAAGGTAGCTTCACGGCAACACTAAACTTATAATAAACACCGTGGAACAATCACCAATACACTGTCAAGCTATACTGTAAAGTTCGCTTCACGGCAAAGCACTATCTCGATCGCTTTCCGTTCACCAAAACTCTCGCGTAGCAGCTATTCTCACAACTAATCACACTGCTCGCAACACTTCACAATACTTCACAATCTTCACAATTAACTGGCTCTCAGAAACGCAAGGGTTTATATAGCTTTTCTTTAAGTTCGACACGTTTCGAGAAATATCTCGACAGGAAGTTATTCTAGAAGCTTCCCGATTGGACCATGGGATATCGCCGATTTGGTCGCCAAATGGGCGATAAAGTCGCCAATATGGCAACCCTACCATACACTATTTTATGGCAACCCTAGTGCTATGCCGGAAAGCTTACATACAGGCGCAACCGCCGAATTTTTCGCAACAATATTTATGCCAATTTATTCTACGATCAATTTTTTTCATTTCCCTTTCTATCTGCCTTTACTCATTTTGATCTGCGCAGTCTGAAACACGAATAGAAAATTAAGCGAAAAATGTTAACGAACAAGAATGATAACTGATTGATGAGGCTATGCAAGTTTCTGCAGATATGTTTAATTTAAAATCAAATTACTTTAGCACAGAACAAGATAAAACGAGATCCCAATAGCTATCTCTAAAGATGTAGTCCAATTTTTTAATCATATTACACATAAAAGCTTAACGGTTACACAAAGCTATCCGTTACCCATAAAATTACGCGAAATTACCTGCTGATTTAAGAGAATGTATTTTATCGTAATTGTTAGTTTATGAAACCTAAATTGAAATTAGAATAAGCCGAAAGTATTGCCTAAAATTTGTAAGTTTAAAATATATATTTAGTCTTGCGGGTTTATTTAGATTCGATAAGAAACCTGTGTGTTTATGTGCGTTTAGCTTTTATAATATGTTATGATAATTCGCTAAAATGGCAAAGAAGTGGTTAAAACATTGCTAATAGAAATAACTAAACAATATAAGTGTATAATTTACAAAAGTAAGTTAACTGATTAAAATTTGAAATATTTAACTATTGGTTGATTAAGTAAATTAATATTTAAGTACCTACATAACCGCGAAAAATGTTCAAAATATTTTGGGGTTATTGTTTTCATTATGCTACCAACTATCACATGTGCTCATAGTCGCCAGATGGTATAGTGGTTAGGGAAGCCTACTGAAGTACCGAAGGGCCTGGGTTTGAATCCCAGAGAAGGTATGAATAGTTGAAATTTATAGCGTCTTTGCGGCATGGGGGCACTCTAAATATATTCTCCCGGAAGTCCTCTCGAGAGGTTGGGTTTGGCGAAAAGGGGTGGGAGACCCCTGACCCGTCCTCCCGGGGTGCTCTCCTTCAAAATTGAGGCTGGAACTGAGCGAAGTCGTGCTGCTGTCACCTGTATGTTGCTCAAATCTCTTGTCAACGATAGGTACAATCTTGCTCTCCTTACCACAATGAATTTCGTAGGCTTTTTCTGATGCTACTGGCAGACAAGTGAGATAAGTCACAACACAACAACATATGCTTGTTTTTTTACGTAGTTTTGTAAACTCTAAAATCCGCAAATTAATATTGTATACTTTCTTGTTGGATACTGTTATATATATAAATGTAAGTGTATCTCTTATTATTATCAATCATAACTGTAATATAGAATCATTAGAGTAGGATGTAGAATAAACGATGTTTGTATACGTCTTGTGATCATCATTGAGCACTTATCAAACATATAAAAATGATACATGGCGCAGTCGACAGGATTTGCAGAATTGAAAGATAGTTTAATAAGAGATAGAATAGTAAGTGAAATTCTAAATAAAAATCTTAAAGATAGATTATTAAGGGAAGATCAGTTAACATTGGAGAAATGTATTAAAATGTGTAAAGCTTCTGAATTAACAGAACTTCAGCTAAAAACTAACTGAAGAAAATAAAATTGAAGTGATCAAACAGAATAAAATTCCACCTTTAGAGGAAAAACGTCTGCCTGGTAAGAAAAAAATCATGTAAAACAAAAGCAACAAAGTACTAAATCATCTTCAAACCATCAAGGAAATACGTACAATAATACAACCATGTAGAAAATGAGGAACTTTTCATAAATTATACAATTGTCCTGCTTATTAAAAGATTTGCATGTACTGTAAAAAGAAAAATCACTTTTCTAAAATGTGCACTTATGAAAATGTTAACGTTGTACAGAATAATTTAGAGCATGAGTTGCATTATAATAGTAATGAATATATTTTAGGAGCAGTAGAAGATAAAAATTTATTTTCTAAAAATAGAACAGAATGGTTTAAAAGACTAAAAGTAAACATATCTAAATATTTATTAGTTAAGTTGGATACTGGTGCTCAGTGCAATGTGCTACTATTGCCTAAATTTAAACAATTAAATTTAAGAGATAAATGTTTAACTAAATCAAAAGTCGCTTTAAATAATTACAATGGTACTACAATTGATGTAGTCGGAAAATGTAAATTATTATGTGAGACATCAAAAGGAGACGAGGATGAAGTAGAATTTCAAGTAGTAGCATGTGATAAAACTGTTCCAGCTATTTTAAGTTTACCTACATTGCAAAAATTTAACCTAGTACAAAGGATTTGTACAGTAAACCCTGATTCTAATGAAAAGTTACCAGAATCTTTTAAAGATATCAAGATTTATTTAAAGGAACCGGGAATTTAACTGGATATACCTATCACATTAAATTAAAACCAGGAGCTGTTGGTAAAATAGAGCCGTGTAGGAAAATTCCACTTAGTTTATTAAATCCATTAAAAAAGGAATTGGCAAGAATAGAAAAAGATGGTATTATAAAGAAAGTTAATCAGCCTACAGAAGTCGTGAATTCATTAGTTATAGTAAGAAAAAAGGACGGTAATTTAAGAGTGTGTTTAGATCCTCAGCACCTTAATCAAAATATACTGAGAGAACATTATCACATATCAACCTTTGAAGAAATTTCATCTCAAATGACAAATGCGAAGGTGTTTAGTATTTTAGATGCAAACACAGTATTTTGGCAAATTAAATTGTCAGATTCAAGTTGTGAATTCATTACATTTAATATTCCGTTTGGTAGATATTGTTTTTTAAGGTTGCCATATGGACTGAGTTCATCACCAGAAGTTTTTCACAGAAATGTTTAGTGATTTAGAAGGACTTCATATAGATATAGATGACTTATTAGTTTGGGATAAAGATAAAGAACATGATTTAAGATTAAAGAAGTTGTTGGACAGAGCCAGAGAAAAGAATGTTAAATTTAATTTAAATAAATGTAAATTTGGGCTGAATGAAGTAAAATATATGGGACATATATTTTCTAAAGATGGTTTAAAGCCAGACGAAGACAAAATTAAGGCTATTCTAGATATCAAACCACCAAAAACTGTCAAAGAATTAGAAACTTTTCTAGGAATGATTACATATGTTTCTAGATTTATACTTAATGTATCAGAATTGACATCATGTTTAAGAGATTTGTTGAAAAAACAAGTTATCTGGAACTGGAATGCTGCACATGAAAGAGCATTTAGAAGACTAAAAGCTGTCTTAATAAATAAATCAGTTTTACAGCATTATGATATAAACATGCCAATAGTTTTATTTGTAGATGCATCTCAAGAAGGACTAGGAGCAGTCTTACTGCAGAATAATTTACCAGTAGCATATCCATCTAAGGCATTAACAGATACACAGAAGAATTATGCTCAAATTGAAAAGGAAACTTTAGCTATTGTTTTGGCGTGTGATAAATTTCACCGGTATATATGTGAAAAATATATTACAGTGGAAAGTGACCATAAACCCAAGATCATTTACTGATAGGCCGAGCGGTAAAGTCGCTGAACACTGGTAGTTCGGTCTGAGGTTCGAATCCCGCGAACGGGCTGGCTGCATGGGCGTTTTCGTGGTTTTCCCCATGTGTAGCGTGTATACGATCCAGTTTCCCTTAGAAAGTCCTCCACGAAGGCATCCCTCCCTTTAGGCAGATAGCCCTCGTGTGCTTTGCCATAACTGAATAACCTAACCTAACCTAACCATTTACTGATAAAGGATCTGATTTCTTTGAAGGAGACATAGAAGCTCATGTTGGATTGGTTGTAGAATGTATACCAATATCTAAAGACAAAACGGAAATTTTTCAGCTGGAAACAGAAAAAGATGAAGAACTACAAGTTTTAAGAAAATTAAAACTGGATGGCCGAATGAAAAATGTATGATTCCAGAACTGGCAAAATCATATTTTAGCTTCAGAGAAGTACTATCAGAAGCAAATGGATTAGTATTTGTTGTTGTAGCAAGAAGTTTAAGAAAAGATACGTTAAGTAGAATTCATTATGGTTTTTTAGTAGTAGTAAAATGCAAGAACAAAGCAAGAGAAATATTATATTGGCCCGGGATGTCGAAAGAAATTGAAGATTTGGTACTGAATTGCCCAACATGTTTAAGTTTACAAAAAGCCAATACTAAAGAACCACTGATATCTAAAGAAATATCTAATGGTCCATGGGAAGTATTGGGAAAAAATCTCTTTTACTTTCAAGGAATTATCTAATAGTTTTCGATTATTTTAGCAAATATGTTGAAACTGGACATTTGGAAGATTTGTCAGGTGTAGCAGTGATAAAGCAATTGAAATCAATTTTTGCAGGAAATGGTATTCCGAAAATAGTATATTCGGATAATGGTCCACAATATAGTTGCAAAAAATTTAAGAATTTGCAAGAAGAGGGAATTTTGAAATCAAAACTTCAAGTCTAAATTACTCACAATCTAATGGAATGGTTGAAAGACATATTCAAACTGTCAAGCGAATGTTAGAAAAAGCTGTACTTGACAACAAGGATCCATATTTAGTATTACTGGAATATCGTAACTCTCCTATTTCAGATGAAGTTAAGTCACCTTCAGAATTGATGTTAGGAAGAAAGAAGTAAATTGATTGATGCCTATAAAAGAGAATTTCATTCAAACTGAACGAAAGAATTACTGAAGAGACAAACCTTACAAAAAAGTTACTATGATAGGAATGCAAGACCATTAAAACCACTGAAGGTTGGAGATCAAGTATACATAAAAGACAAAGGAAAAAAAATAAATGAAAGCGGAAAAATTATAGAAGAAGCAGAAAGACCACGTTCATACAGGATTATAAGAACAGATGGAAGAATTGTAGAAAGAAACCGAAGAGACATTCTTAAAGGAACTAATCAGAAAGAGTTTGCAATGCAAAGCATTTATGAAAATGAAAGTCATGAGGATGAACATGTGGATGAACCCGGCATACCTGAAATACCTAGTAGCGGTACTTCAAATTTAGATGTACCCGTAAATTCTTCAGCACCCAACAGAAGTGTTAAGCCACCAAATACTGAAAGAGATATAGTATCACCAAATTTTGCAAATGGACATAACTACGTTACTCGATCTGGTAGGACTGTTAAAAAACCTCATTATTCAAAAGAATATGTATAATATTTTATTATTATTATTTCTGTTAAAAAAGGGAGATGTTAACTTTGTTCTGATTCCTTCGAAATAACTTTGTTCTGATGTATTACTATTAGTCATAACTGTAATATAGAATCATTAGAATAGAATGTAGAATAAACGATGCTTGTATACATCTCGTGATCATCATTGAGCACTTATCAAACATATAAAAATGATGCAGATAGTAACCTGAATCCTTTACCTTAATTAGAATAATTACTCGTTTACAATACAATGTAAAGAATTTCAAAAGAACACCCAAATAGTTTTGGGTTATTATTTGTATCTGTTTGTAACGAAAGTTTTCCGCCGAAGAACGTTCTTTTAATAAAGTTAGAAAAAAACATGAAAGCAGTACCTTTAGTGCGGGTAGTCATCACCGCCCAAATCTGTGATTTTCCGTTAACGTTTTGCTAGTTTTTCAAACCCTTCGACCTAGAAACTTGGTGGATGTCAGTCCAAAAACAGATCAACTTCATTTCGGAAGTCCTGTGCAGAATGGAAAAAAGCACCAGAGCAAGATGTGGCTGCAACTGTGAAAAAAGGTAGACGTCCGAAGGAGCTATCTCGGGGCTATTGGTGGGTGTGGCAGAAGATTCCATTCGAGTCCGTACAGCCGGTGAATGCAGACTTAGTTGGTCTTGCATTATCTTGATGGAACATTATCTTTTTGCGCCGGAACTCAGTTTGGTATTTTTCCTTTATAGCGGCGTCGACACGGACTAGCATTTCTCTGTACACCTTATTGTTGAGGGTTTTACATTGTTCCAGATACTCTTCGTTGATAATATCACAGCAATTTCACCAGATATAAAGTATGATCTTTTTGTTAGTGAAATTGAGCTTTGCGACGTTGCCGACGGGCTCCCCGGGCGCAGACCAAACTCCTTTTCGGCCTGTGTTGTTAAAGTAAGTCCATTTCTCCTCACAAGTGACGATCCGGTCCAGTATTTTGTCCTTGCGTTGATACTCGAACAAATTAGTCCAGACTCGAATACGTCCGTCCTTATCTGCTTAAGTCAGCTGATGCGTCACCCAGGAATCGAACTTGTAACTCAAATTTATTCGATGCAAAGCGCGACTAATGGACATGGCACTAACGTCTAACTCCTTGGCAAGCTCTCGAGTGGTTGCATACTGGTCACTTTCCATAAGTTCTCGCAGGCGGGCGTCATTCAACATCGGTAGGCCGACCAGAGCGCTCTGCTTCTTGAATGCCATAGTGTTTGTTTTTGAACTTTCGGTACCAAACCTTCACAGTGTTATACGACACAACGTTAGTACTAAAGTTGTACACATGATTTGGTGACATTCTGTAGATGAATTTTTGCAACAGAACTTAAAGTAAATGATGGTTCTAATCTGATAGCGTGCTAGTTCCATTTCAGAAACAGCTTGTACTTAACGATAACGACATTTTTTTACAAATTTCACAATTCAGTATACTAAAGCAAATCTTCTTCTTTCAAATTCCAAAAATCGTTTGACAAAATTTGATTAAATATGCCGACGTGATCTGTTTGCACAGATGATATTTGCGTCGGCATTCTACTTTCGCTAAAACTCGATATTTTTTTCATGTACAACTACAATGTCATATTTATTTCATTTACCAAAAAGCAAATTTATTAAAACAAACATTATAATACTGCCAGAGACTCACCTGATTCGTTTAAATTAACTACAGTAACTCCATATTTGCAAAAATAATACTAAACACTTAAAAGATAAAACTGATTAATATAACATACAAAATATTTTTGTAAGATTAGTGTCGTTATGTACATTACGGCAAAAATACTCGTAGAAATGAACGTTCGTGCCAGTGAAAAAAGTGTTATCATTTGCTGTAAACTTGCAATAATCTGAAAACGAATAATTGCTTGTACGAATACTGTACATAAATTTGGATACAAGTACATAAATAAATTAAGATATAATAATGTATTCGTCAAACTGAATGCACTGAGTGTTCGCGCCTTATGTAAATTTTGAATTTGTTCTCTGCAAGAGGGCGCCTGCGAACGCCGAACTATATCTACTGTACCAATTTGTTCTTCTTACGGCCAATAAACGCAGTAACGAACGTCTGAGTCTACTTTCCATCCACCTCAACATGGTCCGTCGATCCAGCAGCAAACTTTGGATGATGTATCAAGACATTTCGACGTTCTAAAATAACAGCATATTTCGTGCAGAGGAAACGGATTATATTTTGCGTCTGGTTGTGAGAACAGCAGCCAAAATATGGAGTGCCTTCTAAAGCAAAAGCGAATCATCAAGGGCAAGCTAACTCGTTTAATCTCACAAGTAAATACGCTCACGTTTGTGAAAATTGCAACACCAAGAAGGAATCGTCATAATTGAATGCAATTTAATACACAGTTGAGTGGTAGTGGTACAAATAAATGATTAAATGTTCAAAGCAAACAAACAAGAACAAGAGATCAGAATCAGTATTTTGTGTGGCCACCACGCGCCGCAATAAGTGCTGCTACACGACGTGGCATGGAGTCAAACAAAGTTTGAATGTCTGACTGAGGAAGAGCATTCCATATCGTTTGTACGCGTACCCAAAGTTCGTCTGCAGACGCAACAGGACGAGGATCACGAGCAAGACGCCGACCAATGACATCCCACACATGTTCAATTGGCGACATATCCGGGGAACACGCAGGCCAAGGAAGAAGCTGTACCTGCTGCGCTGCAAAGAAGGATTTAACAATCCGAGCAGTATGAGGGCGGGCATTGTCCTGTTGAAATACAGCGCCTGGCAAGCTTTGAAGGAAGGGAACAGCTTCGGGCTGTAGAACTTCACGGATATACCGGTTGCTGTTCAGATTGCCCACAATTCGTAGCAATTGAGATCGTCTATGATATGCTATGGCGCCCCAGACCATAACTCCGGGTGTTCGTCCACTGTGGCGTTCGATAATGCACTCCGGAAGGTGGCGTTCACCGGCATAGCGTCTGACACGAATGCGGCCATCATGGTACCACAAATTAAAGCGGGATTCGTCAGAAAACACGACATGCTGCCAATCAGCACGCCAGTCTCTATGCTGATTGGCCCATTGTAGCCGCAGGCGGCGATGGTCGTGCGTTAGGGGGATCCTGTATAAAGGAGTCCGTGCGCGCAGTCCACACTGCAGCAGACGTCTACGAATTGATGAAGCACACAATGAAACACCTGTAGCTATTGACCACAGTGCTGCCAATTGTCTAGAGGAAGCTGTACGGTCCGTCCGCGCCATGCGGACCAGGTGTCTATCATCGCGAGCTGACGTCACATTTCGGGGTCCACTCCCGGATTTCCGAGTTGTCCGACACTCGTCCGTCCACTGCTTCCAAACGCGCATCACTGTGCTGCTGTTACGCTGCACACGAGAGGCTACTGCACGATACGACAATCCAGCTTCACGAAGGCCGATGATTCTCCCTCGTTCAAACTCTGTAAGTTGTTCAAATCTCGCTGTCTTTCGTCGACGAGGCATAAGTACAGATTGAGTTAACGTTTACCACTAGCAGATAACCACCGATAACCATACACGCCTCGCTACAGCCGTCTATTTATTCGGATCCATCAGCCGTTCAGAGGGCGCTGCTCAGCATACGCATGCGCTACGGATTTGCAATTCTAATCATTTGCATATCATGCGCTACTTTGCATTTCCTGAAAATTTCAGCTCACTCGCGTAAGTCTTTCATGGTGTTGCAATTTTCACAAACGTGAGTGTAGTTTGCAAAATCAAGAAAATTCTGTTTCTGTTACTGAAGTGTATGAAAGTGATGTTAGGGCTTTGGATGCTGAAGTGAATAGTTTAAACGATAACACTCTTGGTACTTGTTCCGACGTGGAGTTTAATAAGTATGAAATAGAAATGCATGAACTATTTTCTAAATTGGATGCATTAAAAATTACTTTAAAGGAAGAATTTAGAAAGTTTACTAATGTATGTCAAGATATAATGAATGTTAATGCAAATGGTTTAAAACTTCCTCGCGTGGAACTGCCAATGTGCCAAGTGCTTCTAATTACGTTGATTGGATATCATTTCGGGATTTATTTCTTGCCAGCGTTGGAAATAATAATGCATTAAGGGACAGTCAAAAATTGCAATATCTTAAGCTTTCTGTTAAAGGTGAAGCTGCTGCTTTACTACAATCAATTCAAATTTCAAATGCGAATTACCAAAAGGCGTGGAAAGCGCTTACTGAACGTTACGAAAACGAAATAGAAATAACAAATTCAGCGTTAAATAGATTAATTTCACAACCTGTTCTAAAACATGAATCGGCTTCAGGTTTGCGGAGATTAATTGATACAACGCAACAGTGTATTGATACATTAAAAATCCTTAAACAGCCAGTAGAGCATTGGGATACTATGATTATTTTTTTGTTAAAAGGAAAACTTGATCATGACACACTGAGAGAATGGACGATGGAGCAGGCAAACAAAAAAATTTCTGCTTTCGTTGAGTTCAAACTCTTTATTTTAAACAGAGCAAATGTTATTGCTTCGTTGTCAAAGTGCCAGAGGGAGAAGGCGGGTTTGCTTTCTGAAACTAAAACTCAGGGTTTGGGTGGTAGATACGCTTTTTCGTCCCAAGTTGTGGTTAATTTTTGCGTTCATTGTAAGAGTAACTCTCATTCTCAATCATTTAAATGTGATAGCTTTTTAGATCTCCCTATCAAAGAAAAATGGGATATTGTTAAAAAGAATAAATTATCCGCTAACTGTTTGAAAGAATGTAAAACGCATCCCACTTTCAAATGTCGTGTAGACATGTGTAAATCTTGTTCAAAGCCACATAACACAGTGTTATGTTCAAAAAATTCAAATGATGAAAAAATGTCATACACCCACGGAACACGGAGCTTCTACTGTTAGTGGCAATAACGTCACGGTGCCTGTCGCGCACGCAGTTCTGTTACCTACTGCAATTGTTTATGTTAAAGATATTAATGGCGATTTACAAAAATGCAGGATGCTAATTAATTCAGGCAGCCAGGGCTCATTTATTCGGGAGCACTGTGTAAATTTATTGCAGCTAAAGCGCACTAGTGCAAATATAAGTGTAAATGGCTTGAGCTTGCAAAAGATTGGTAAGGTTTCAGTTTCAATTGAATTACAAGTAATATCTCCATTTTATAAAAACGCAAGTATTTCAGTTAATGCATTAATTATACCCAAGATCACATGTGACCTTCCTCAATCTAAGGCTGATAGGTCTGTTTTGATAGCTTTTAAACGCTTGCGGTTGGCAGATACGAATTGCTTCCAGCCTGGCCCAATAGATATTCTTTTGGGCGCAGATGTACTTGGCTTCGTGGACCTTTAACTGTTCCGGGACACTCGTTAACAGCCTTAGAATCAATATTCGGTTGGGTCATTATCGGCAAGACGAAATGTGTACCACAGACAATTATATCTAATTATGCTAGTTGTACCAATGTTCAATTTCAGCTTGAAAAGTTTTGGAAATTAGAAGAAATTTCAGAAACAAAGTCTTACACAGAGGAAGAAATTGTGTGTGAAAATCATTTCAAGCAGAATTTTTCTCGTGACTCAACAGGTAGATTTGTTGTTAAGTATCCATTTCGTAAGTCTAGCAGTGAACTTGGGTCATCTAAGGATATTGGGTCATCTAAGGATATTGCTGTACATCATTTACAACACACTGAACGTCAATTTATTAGGAATGAATCTCTTTCCAGTCAATACCACAAATTTATGAAGGACTATCAACAACTTGGTCATATGGAATTGATTCCAGAAAACGAAATTGATGTTCCAGCTAATTCTAGTTTTTAGCTTCCGCACCATTCAGTTCCGGATAAAAATGGTGATAAATTTCGAGTAGTATTTGATGGTTCTACCAAATCTTCTAGCGCTATTTCTCTCAATGAGAATTGATGGTTGGTCCACAGTTACAGCCCAATCTGACAACATTAATTATTCGTTTTAGAATTCACAGAATAACTGTAACTGCCTACATAGAGAAAATGTATAGACAAATCATACTACAAGATGCAGACTTCCAAAGAATAGTCTGGCGCGATTCACCTTTTAAACGAATTCAGGATTTTCGATTAATTAGAATTGCTTACTGTACTGCATCAACACCGTACCTTGCAGTGAAATGTTTACAGCAGTTAGCAATAGAAGAAGCAAATAATTTTCATTTGGCTTCTAAGACATGCCTTAGGAACTTCTACTTTGATGATTTGATGTCCGGAGCCAGTTCAATTACTGAAGC
Organism: Stegodyphus mimosarum; assembly: GCA_000611955.2. Taxonomy (NCBI): domain Eukaryota; kingdom Metazoa; phylum Arthropoda; class Arachnida; order Araneae; family Eresidae; genus Stegodyphus; species Stegodyphus mimosarum. Next base: position 351,901 of record KK118105.1, on the reverse strand, counting down.
TATAGAATTACAAAGGCAATTGAATCAGATGTTGGCACGCCCAGGATTTGTTTTAAGAAAATGGGCTTCTAACAGCAAGGAAGTCGTTAATTCAATTAATCCAGATTTGTGCTTATCAAATGCTTCTTTGAATATGGACAATGATGATACTGTGAAAACGTTAGGTATCCTGTGGCATCCAGCTTCAGATATGTTTTTCTTCGAAGTCAATTCATCATATTCTGAAGTCTTAACCAAACGAACACTATTTTCAATAATTGCAAAGACCTTTACCCTCTTGGATGGCTGGCACCGATAACGGTTCGGTATAAATTGATCATGCAAAAATTGTGGAAACATCAATTGCAGTGGGATGAAGAGGTTCCTCCAGATACCCATGTGAACGGAAACAACTTACAGAGGAGATGCTACTTATTCAAAGTATCAAAATTTCACGATTCTTGTTCGTTGAATCAGATAAGCAGTTACGATTGCACGGGTTTTGTGACGCCTCGGAGAAAGCGTACGCGGCTGCAATTTATTATCGTTCTGTGTTAGATACTGGACAAATCAATGTTCAGTTGTTGATAGCCAAGACAAGAGTTGCACCATTAAAAACCATATCACTTCCTCAATTGGAACTTTGTGGAGCATTCCTGTTGACTAAATTGATGGATTTCACCTGTAAAGCTTTGGATACACCTATATCACAAGCTTATTTTCATACCGATTCCACTATTGTACTGGCCTGGATAGGATCTCACCCAAGCCGATGGAAAACCTTTGTTGCCAACACAGTAGCAAAAATCCAAACGTTGTCTTCTCCTGTCCAGTGCATCATGTGAGTGGAAATGCTAACCCTGCTGATCTTACAACTCGTGGTGTGTCATCATCTGCACTGGTTACTTCATTGTGGCTACGTGGTCCAGATTTGTTGTATGATTTATTTCTTTTTCAGCCAGCATCATCTGCACCACCACTGAATGATTCTGTGCCCGAGCAAAGATGTACCTTACAATCAACAACCGCTGCCAGTCACTTGATAGACTCTTATGATTTATTTTATAAATATTCATCTTTCAGTAAACTTAAACGTGTTATAGCATTATGTCTGAAGTTTGTAAGTAACTGTAGAAATTCAGGAGATAAGGTAAGTGGATTTTTAAAAACTAGTGAATTAACTAAAGCTATGCACGTGTTAATTAAATTAAGGCAATATGTTGAATTTAAGAATGAAATTAACATTTTGAGCAGAAAGTAATCATTATCTTGTACAAGCAAAATTTTATCTTTAAATCCATTTTTAGATAGTTCAGGTATTCTCAGGGTGGGCGGTCGCTTGCGACATGCAAACCTTGCATATGGCATTAGGCATCCTGTTTTGCTGCCAAAGAAGCACATTTTAACTCATCTCAATATCAAACATTACCATGAAATACTTTTGCATGCAAGTCCACAACTCATGCAATCTTGTATTCAAGAACAGTATTGGATTATATGTGCTAGAGCTGTTATCAGAGATTTAGTTAGAAAATGTATAAAGCGTTGCAGAATTAGAGCATGTGTCACTAATCAAATGATGAGCGATTTGCCTTCTAGTCGTGTTTCCCCTGCTCCTGCGTTTTTGCGCCGTGGAGTGGATTACTGGTCCTTTTCAAATTAAAGCAAATAAGGGTCGAGGATCTAGATCATTCAAGGCATATATAGCTCTATTTGTTTGTTTTACGACAAGAGCTATTCATTTAGAATTAGTAACTGATCTTTCAGCGGATGCTTTTATTGCAGCCCTTAAGAGGTTCATTTCCCGTAGGGGTAAAAGTAGTGATATATATAGCGATTGCGGTTCCAATTTTGTTGGAGCAAAACGCAAACTCATGGAAATTGAAAGGCTTGCTAGATCTACAGCTTATAACCAAAACGTTAGCAGATATTTGGTTGACAGTGGCATTAAATGGCATCTAAACGTTCCAGGTGCGGCACATATGGATGGACTCTGGGAAGCTGGTATAAAATCAACAAAATATCATTTGAAACGAGTAGTTGGTGAAGCGAGATTGACATATGAAGAATCTAAAACATTTAAGACAAGCTTCTACAAGCTTGTCTTAACTCGCGACCTTTAACAAATTTGTCTGATGTTCCAAATGACTTATCAGCATTGACGCCTGGTCATTTTCTTATTGGTAGATCATTAACAAGTATTCCTGAACCAAATTACATTGAAGCTAATGTTTCCCATCTTACTAGATGGCAGCATATTAAAAAAATGGTTCAACAATTTTGGAAGCGTTGGCACAAAGAATATCTGTGTCGATTACAACAAAGACCAAAATGGCCTTTGCCAACTAAAAATTTTCAAGTTAATCATCTGTGTCTCATAAAGGATGATAAATTACCCCCCTACTAAATGGAAAATGGGTAGAATTACTCAGTTACATCCTGGTCCTGATAATATTGTTAGGGTTGTGACTATTAGAACTTCAGATGGCATGGTCAAAAGAAATATTACAAAATTGTGTGTATTACCAATTTGAGTTTTAATTCATATGTATTATAAATTAAGCATTATATCATGATTTATTGTATTGTTTTTAATTTGAATTGCGGCTACTGAATGTTGAAATAGTATTTCAAGGAGGGAGGCATGTTCGCGCCTTATGTAAATTTTGAATTTGTTCTCTGCAAGAGGGCGCCTGCGAGCGCCAAACTATATCTACTGTACCAACTTGTTCTTCTTACGGCCAATAAACGCAGTAACGAACGTCTGAGTCTACTTTCCATCCACCTCAACACTGAGTAACTCAAGGTATTTTCAAATACTTCAAGCAGAATTCCAGATTTTACTTCCTTGGACAAAGTAAAGGAAGCATTGTAATCGCGCGAAAGTTTTCGGGTATCATATTTCAACGAAAACATCCATTTTGACCGCTATCGAATGCAATTTAATGATATTTTTGAGTTATATCTGTACGTAAGGGCAGAATAAAAGAGTTTTTTTTTTCCAAAACGGGTTGCAAAAAGGATTTAACATGGATTCAGAAGAGATATTTTTCGTGATGTCTGTACGTAGATATGTATGTATGTATCTCGCATAAATCAAAAACGAATAGCCTCAGAACGCTTTTTTTTTTCAAGGTCAAAATTAATAAGGAGAGGGCTGTTTTGAAATCTGAAATGAAAACTAAACATGTTTTAATGAAATGTCGTAATGTCAAATTTACTATATTGCAGCAATGCATCCTACATTAGGGCAAACTACTTACGCAAAACAACTGAATAATGCCTCGAATGACTGTTTCATTCTAATGTAATAGTAATGAATATGAAGCGTCCGGACAAGTGACAACTGTGGTGAAAATTTAGAGTTAATTTTCAGCTCTCATGTAAAATATCATTGTCTCTTTTCGTAAAATTCACCAATATAAATTTATTCATTTGCCTGCTGGTCGGTGTGTGAAAGCGACATTTTAAGTTGTTTATCTTCTGTGAAAAGGCACGGCTGTGTGAATCAGTATCCGCGTCTTTTTATACGGAACAATAAACATGTTATGAAAAAAAAGATGTAAAACATAGTATTTCGGTGAAATATATTCGTGCAGTGTTTTCAATGTTACTGATGTGGACACCTGCATTTTGTATTGCAGACGTGACAAATGGTAAAAACCTCGACGTTTCTTTTGTTTGCTGACCTAGGTACAGCTGAATCACTAAAATAAAAAATGTAGCCTGAATGATTCAAATTTCATAACGCTTGCCTGATTTTCAGTGTTGAGAAGTAATTCTAAATATTACGAGGAAAATCAATAATTCCGTTTTATATGAAGTATTCAGCAGTTACAGCAAGCAAAATAAATTTTTGATTTTATTATAAGTAACAGGTTAACTATTATTTCATCTCGTGCCGTATAAAATATTTCAAAGCAAACTGAAACCGATCCATATATTTTCAGAAGCAAAAGTAGCATGCGTGGAAATACTAAGTTTTCTCAACCATAGCAGAACCTGAGAAAACATAAGGAACCTAAGGCGAACATAAGGTTGGTTTGGTTAATGTGATTACGGTATAAGGTTTTTTCTCCCTCCTTTCCTTATGCTTTCATAATGTAATTGGAAGCATACTCGACGCGTATTCCACAGATCGAGGGTTCGAGTCACGGCGTCGACACCGCACATTTTTCACTTCTCTTGTTTCGAAAACAACCTAATGACTCAACAGAGGCAACCGAACTAAAACGGTGGTGAACAATAATTCCACGAGGATTTGGTGATTGGGTCCCCTAATCACCAGTCGCCGTTTAAATTTTTTCCCTCTTTCCAGCATACCTTCGTGCTTGTAACGGAAGCACACTTGGCGCGTATTCAAGAGGTCCAGGTTCGAGACCCGGCGAGGGCATTGCTCATTTTTCATGTCTCCTGCTTTAAAATAACATGATGACTCTACAACGGCAAAGCACTCGATGAATATCTGCCTAAAGGGAGGGATGTCTTCGTGGAGATATACATAACAGCGAGCATAAAGAGATTTTTGCAATGAAAGATATGAATGTAAGGAGTTTCCAAATGAAAAAAACCATATATATAAGCAATTATTCCAACAACAAATTTTTCTATAATATTTTTTAAAAAGATTATCCTATCTTAGGAATAACTGTGTAAGGCATTAATACTGTCTCATATTAATTGGCAGTGAAAGTTAACGCTGGAGGAAAAAAAATTCCTAAAAGGCAATTAGAAAGTTAGAAAAAATGTATTAACTGAAAAATCAAATAAAAACTATTAATCACTCTCTGTTTAATGCTTCAAACAGAACTTTTCAAAGGGTTAGTATTTAAAGCATTAAACCCAGATGATTAATAAGTGCTGAAAATACGTTTCGTTCTTTCAGTCATTATATGACTCAAACCGTTATTAATTAATTGTCCTAAACTGCGGAATAATATTTTGAATAGTTCCATAATGCGAGAAGAGTGCAAAGATTAGGAAACCGATACTAGATTGTTCTATCCTGAGTCAAATTTCATACTCACTCGATCACAGAGTGTTGAGTTGGGTCTTAAGTCATTACTCAGGTCGAAAATGTCCTATTATTACTCAGTATTATGCATTCCTTCTATTATTACCGAGTCCTGTTATTACTCAGGTCGAGAATGTTTCATATTTAGTGAAAAATATGACCTCTCACGGCGACGCCGTAAATGATCGCACCTAAAAACAGGCAGCATTTCTATTCTAACCTACATCTCTTTTTTGCAAGTCTCAGAAAGTTCTTTGTCTCCTCTACATAGTTTTGGATTATACTAAATAATTCAAAAACGGTGTTATTGTTTAGCTTTATAACCACCTAAATGATCTTATGAATAATTAGAATAGAATGGGGTAAAAATGCTTCAAGCATTATCATTAAACATTATCTGAACATGCAGATGTCAAAAAAAAAATCACTTTTATATTCCTTTTTGAAAAAAGATCTTTTATTCTGTTCGTATGTATATATGAAATAATAAAAACAAATTTAGAAGTCAATGACGAGCTGGAATTTTGATGTTGTAGAATGCTGAGATGCCGATCCACTCTGAATAAGAAATTTGGCAGTCGAGGCAGATTAAATCTTCATTTTATTTTCAGTAAACGTATTGCGGCCACAAACAACTTGGCACATTATTTGTACCTATTTCAAGAGGTTTACATTTTTGACAATTTTGCGGCAAGAAGAAGGCAGCAGACAGCAACCCAGCTAGGCCGAAGAGTAGCGAGCGAGTGCGCTACGTTCGGGGTGAAATCTTAATTCAGACTGAGTTAGTTTTGGTTTACAATGCATTTTGATTGGATAGTTAATGTTGCTATAAAATTACTATTGGCTATTCTAGTTTTAGTTCCATTTACATCACCAGAATTATGTAAAAGTCATATGACGTGGATTAATCTAGAAATGACGCAGTGCACACACACACACACGCACGCACGCACACACACACACAAACACACACACACCATTTATAAAAGAATCAGTTGTCTTTTAAGTACAAACATATAAATGTAGTTCAGGAGGATATTCAAGGGCCCTTATGCGACGGCATTCTTTGCATGCTGTTATTTACGCCACTGGGTGCATCTGGGGGAGGGGCATATATCACAGAATTTCTGCCGGTTCTAAATTTTGCGCTCGGAACAGCCAGTTGGTTGCACGAGCTTTTTTGCCGGTCCTGCTTATATATTCCCATGACAGGAATTGAACATTGATTGTTTCTTTGAGACATGCTTTCACCCCTATAAACAAAGTAATAAACTTTTTACAATGAAATCGCTCATTGTCATCATCTTTCAAAGATGATCAGTTATTAACTGGCTATGGTACTGAGTATGATCAATCAGCACCGGACAGAAAAAATATCACTCTTGCAGGAAAGCGTGGGTAAAGAATGACAGCCTAAAGCAAAGGATTTTGCAAGATAAAAATTAACTTATTAAACTTAAATTATTTCCTGTTAGAAAAAGAAAATAGGCGCCTACATAATATATCCCGCGAACGGGCTGGCTGCATGGGCGTTTTCGTGGTTTTCCCCATGTGTAACGTGTATACGAGCCAGTTTCCCTTAGAAAGTCCTCCACGAAAGCATCCCTCCCTTTAAGCAGATAGCCCTCGTGTGCTTTGCCATAATTGAATAACCTAACCTAACCTAACCTAACCTACAGTAATATAAACGCTTGAAGGTACTATGATTTTTTGTTAATATGAATTCATATGGACATCTTCGGATAAACACAAAACTCATTGAAATTCACAATGTTGGCCATTAAAATTGCACCACCATGAAGGAAAGCAAATACAAAAACGATATTTATTGTACGTAAACAGTATTGCATGGAGATAAATTGATTAAATTTATAAGCAGCTTGGGGGGTTATAGAGGTGCGAAATTAGTAGAAACAGCTGCCACCCTTGGCATCTAAAACGGCCCTTAACCGGTTAGGCATGGAGTCGAATTGCGCTTGGATGACGGAAACGGGCAACTCATTCCATGATGTTTCAAGTCTATGCCACACTTCATCAACCGTATTATCTGGAGAAGAGTGGCGGGCAGTCTCTCAGCAACCGATTACCAGGTGTTTTCAGCGGGTGACAGATCTGGAGACCGTGCAGGCCAGGACAGCAATCAAGTACCCTGTGTATCGAGGAAGGTCAGAACACGATGTGGTCTTGCATTATCTTATTGGAAGATGGCGTTTGGCAGGCCTCGAAGATAGGGCACCCACTGGACGTAAGACGTCAGAAATGTACCGATCTGGGTTCAAATTACCATTGATCCGACCCAGAGATGTGCGTGTCATGTACACAATGGCTGCCCAAACCATTACACCAGGTGCAGGGCCCCTATGCCGTTATCGAATGCAAACAGGCGTCGTGCGGTCTCCTAGGTGCCTCCAGACACGTATACGCCATCGGAATACTGCACGAAGAACCGGAACTCGTCTGAAAAGACAACGTTGTGCCACTCCTATTTCTAGCTTTCTCGTTCGGCGCACCAGAGTCGCCGTGACTCTCTATTCTGCATTGTCAAGGGAAGCCGAAGTAATAGTCGTCGTGTTGATAGTCCACACGCCTAAAAATGTCGTTTTGCAGGGCTGACCTCAAAATAGGTCTGTCCTCTCGGGCATTAGTCATACGAGGGTCAAGTGCAAGATCAAGAGCACGATCAAGTTCTTGATGCTGATATTACATTAAATATTACCACAGGCAACTTTTGCCCCAGCTTGGCCTCGTCCAATACTAGCACCAATAATCATCCAGTTCGTTAAAGCCATCACCTCCACAGATCACAAAAATTAAAATTTTCAGCGTCGCTTCACTGAGTTTTCATATTAAGCAGCTGCAAACCTAGCATACGCTCTCTTAAATTATGAATCGGAACATATGAAGTGAGATCATTGATAAGTATTTAATATTTCAAACTTTGGTACTTATTTCTTCCCCCCCCCACTGACCTTTTTTTTGGTGACGGGAGAGTTTTATTAGTCCAAAGGGCGTTTCTCCAGAAGGGCTATTAATTTCGTTTTGGCATTTTGCGTTGAAAACTTTAAATGTCGGTTCACTTTTCAAACTGTTGCCACCAAGTATTACAGCCCTGTATTATGTTTAAAGAAATTAAATAATGAAGAATCTGCATAAATGTATGTACGTTTCTCGTATTGTGATAAAATGACAGTACTTACAGCCATCGAATTTTGAATTTCGTAATCCTCTACCGAATTTGGGCATCTGGAAGACCTAATTTGGAATTTGTTTTATTATCTATTTCATACTTTGTAAAAACTTTAACGAATTTTTGATTAACAAACTCAACGATTTCAAAGCGAGCAATGGCAACACTCTAGGGGGAAAAAAATCATCTCCAGCGTGCGCGTTTGTGTATCGGAAATTCTAAAGATATGCTCATTTTAAAATTAGTTTGCTGTCGAATTGAGTTTTATGGGTTAAGTGCGAAGAACATGAAATTTAATAAATAAAGGTAGCACACAAAACGTTAAAAAAAGTTCCTTTGGGCGTAATGTAAAATCTGAAAACTTTCAGATTTTTTTTAAATTTAAATTAATTTTAAAATTTTTTTTATCGTAATTTCGATATTTATTTGCCTTTTGTTGCTTGAATGAAAATAAACAAGATTCGTTCTTTTCTTTCTTTTACAGATTCTAGTAACTTTATGTTGTCGAGCAAGTTGCTAATCCGGTGTTAATTGGCGAATAGATTATTTCCTATTCCACTCCATTCCATTTACCTCTGTTTATACTGGTCATAGCCTGCATTACTTCCCACGAGTAGCTTTCTTTTCTTTATACAGTGCATATCCGTTTAAACTAATATTTTTATATCCCAATAGACGGCAGCACAGATCACAGAATATATGCTCGTTCCTCCTCCCCTCTTTTTTTTTTTTAATCCGCTCCGAATTTCAGAATTTGCGACACGTTAACGATTGCACGCTGTCTAGACTATTTTGCGTCATCGTGCCAGATAATAAAGAAAGATCGCATGTTTATTTAATATAGAATATCTATGTTTAGCAATCGATAATTACAACAGATATATTTCTTTTTATATCAGTTTACATCTCTTGCCCCTTCTTTCAATTTCCTCTGTTGGCGAGCAACGTGACTAACCAAAAATAAATGTTATTAGCCAAGATTTCACAAATAAGGGTATAAATTGAAATTTGAAATTTTTTGATCAGGTATTTTTAATTTAACTTCTAGTTTTTCAGTTAAATAGCGAATCTGTAGTTTATCAAATAGTAATTTATTCTCGTATCTTCAAACATACCGAGAAAAATTTTGTAATTATTTAATACGTTTAAACAATGTAAAATATCACGTTCATTTAAAAATTAGACGTGTTTTCAGCTCTATGAAAAAATTTCGACTTATTTGGTCATACAACAACGCTATTTAAAAATAAAACGAGGTACCAAGCAAGTGGTGCAATTCAGCTAGCTCGCACCGATCCGACAGAATCTTCTTAAAATACTTTTAGTTCAGAGAATTCATTGCTAAATTTGAATCGTTATACTCATTCAAGCAATTTAAAGCTACTTAATTGATACTGAAGTAGTAATTTTGGTCCCATCTGTCTGTCAACGATTTTGCAATCCTGCAAAGCGAAAATCATGAAGCATAACCCTAAACAAGTACAGTGGCTTCCAAAAGTGTTCGTACACTTATGATTTTCATCGAAATAGGGCTCTATCCATTAATTAAAAGCAAACTTTCTGAATGAGATTTTAATAAGATGTATAATCTATTCGTAACAAAATGACATGAAATATTTTTAAAATATAGCGAAACTTTATTTTTAAAAAATTAATAATCAAAAAAGGACAAACATTTTATCTCACAAAAGTCTTCGTACACTTCAAAAAAATCTTGACATATTAGTAAATATTTTCATTTTTCGTTAAATTAATATTTAGTAGGATACCCTTCAGCATCCACAACAGCTTTTAAACGTCTGGGAATAGATTTTACTAGTTTTTTTGTAATTTGTGTATCAATGTTCATCCATTCTTCCATCATGACTGTTTTGAGCTCGCTTTTCGCTTTGATGTCGTGTTTTCCCACTCTAATCTCCAGTTCTTTCCAAATGTGTTCTATGGGATTTAAATTTGGCGACTGAGGTGGTGTTTTCAAAACCTGTGGCCATTTATAGAGACACCACAGGCGAACGTTGAGAGCCGTATGCTTAGAATCGTTATCATGATTAAAAATAAATAAAAAAATTTTGGGCTGATAATTTTATATTGTCTCTTAAAGTATTCAAATAAAGAGAATGATTCATTATGCCATCCATAAATACCAAATTACCTAGTCCTGATGCTGCCATGCACCCCCCTCACCCCCCCCCCCACATGAACACCTCCACAGCCATGCTTAACTGTTCCAAACAAGTTCTTAGAATGAACTTCCTCATTTTTTCTTCTCCATACAATTAGTTATTCGACCATCGGAGCCAAAAATGTTAAATTTGTTTTCGTCGGCAAATAGGACATTATTCCAGTACGTTTCGGGTGTATTTATCATTGATTTTGCGAATGAAAGCCTAAGCTTTCTGTTATTCTCACTAACAAAAAAATTTTTACGGGCAGAACGCCCATGCAATCCAGCTTCTCTGAGAACTCGTCGAACAGTTTCAAGTGAAATTGAAGTAGAAAATTTTGCAGAAACTTTTACACCACTCAAACGTGGGGTTTTCACAGATTTTCTGATAAATCTCTCATCACGTTTAGTTTACTTTCTCGGTCGACCTTTTCTTACCTCGTTTTCAATCCGATTTTCTTCTTTAAAGCGTTTTATCACATACTGTATTGCAAAATGAGATAAATTAACTAATTCAGCGATATTTCGAATTGATTTACCACGAACATGGTGAAACATTATCGATTTTCGAATACTGTTTGTAATTTCTCTACGACTGCGACCCAATTTTTCAATAATAAATAAACTATTATAAAGTTAACAATAAAAAATTAAAGCAAGCGAATTTTTAAATGCCACCACAATGAAAAAATTTAAAAAGGCGGCAAACAATCATTCTAATTTTGATTTTATCCAAAAATATTTCAGCGTACGAAGACTTTTGTGAGATAAAATGTTTTTCATTTTTTGATTATTAATTTCTTAAAAATAAAGTTTCGCTATATTTAAAAAATATTTCATGTAATTTTGTTACGAATAGATTATAGATCTTATTATTAAAATCTCATGCAGAAAGTTTACTTTTAATTAATGGATAGAGCCCTATTTCAATGAAAATCATAAGTGCAGGAACACTTTCGGGAGCCACTGAATGAACAAAAAGATCAATACTTTCTTTGGTTCCATTATTAAACCAAAATATTTTTCTGATGCATTTTTTAGGTCCATTATTAAACCAAAACATTTTTTGTTTCTTAATTCCCTTCTCTTCTACCACCATTTGACACATTTTCCGTAAGATCTTTACTTATTTTTGAAGCATTTAAGTAGTTTTTACACTCAAAACCTGAGTACTGCCTATGACAATGAGATCAAGATTTTAGATTCGCAGATTTTAGAGGATCTCTAAATATCTTATGATGTCTCATAACCCGATAATTTTCTCATGAAAACAGAGAAAGAGGCTATTGGGAATCCTTTTAAAGATTTGTATGCTTGGGACCTCAGACTGCTTTAATCTGATCCTGTTTACAACAGACTGCTAACTAACTCACCACGGCCTGTAACTAAGTATGGTTCTATATCTGATTTTTATGTATGACTGTCCCGCCCAACCGGTAACTGTTATGGTAGATAGCGTTGTTAACTGCTGTGGCGAAGGGCTCGGCTTCGAATACTGGAAAAGGCATGGATGTTTGTAAATGTACAGTGTCCGTGCGGCATGGGGAACTCCAAGTAAGCGGCGGGTGGTACAGGAAGAGCCATGGGAGACTCTCAGACCCGTCTCCCCCCCAGGGTGCTCTCCATCAAAATTGGGGTGGAATGAGCTAAATCGCACTGCCACCTGTTCGGTGCTCAAAGCTGTTCTCAACGACAGGCGTAAAAGTGCTCTCCTTCCTACGAGGAATTTTGTGGGCTTGGGCTGACTATAGGTCAAAGCAATAACAATTGTAAGGAAAAACTATTACGAGCTCCATGAAATATGACGTCACTCCGGAAAACGAAAAATAATTGAAGTGTCTCGTATACAAATGTAAGAAAATAACACTTCTCTGACCCCAATAGAATCAATATTTTATTCCTTACAACGTTATATGTACTTATTCATAATATTTATTTACATTTTTATGCACATTAAATCGCACGATCAGCCATTATAGAATTCGATCACGCCGAACCAGTGGAGTGTCTCGTATACAAATGTAGGAAAATAACACTTCTCTGACCCCAGTAGAATCAATATTTTATTCCTTACAACGTTATATGTACTTATTCATAATATTTTACATTTTACATACATATTAAATCGCACGACAGAATATCGACCTTTGTTTTTGAGACAAGAAAAGGTGTTGCCATTCCGCTTTAACTTAATCCGCTTAATTAGAAACTTGATGGAACTGAAGCGACGCTACAATAATTTTTAAGACTTTTAATGATTAGCTTTTTTGTGTGGCAACGTTATCTGTATTCCATGAATTTGTTTTTGATTGTAGCTTTCGTTTTGGTTTCTGATGTAAACATTAGCAAATTTGAATTTAAATGAAAGATTTTGAATCTTCTTTTTAGAGTTTTGACAAATGGCCTCAGTTCCGGGCATGCAGGAAATATTTGTAATTACAGTCTACTATATTATTTCCTTCTTTGTTTTTTTTTATTCCAAACAACAATATATATGACGGTTGGACAAAATCAGTGACAGGACGCTTTTGCTTGCTATAAAGAAATATATATATACTGCAAAGTGCAAATAAATTATCTGAAAGGCTCCACCTTTTCATTAACCCCATCAGAAATTACTAACCTTGCTGTTATAGCATCCCCATGATGCAGAATTTCCTTCAGATTCACTGTTTTAAGTCTCATTGCTCATTCTGCTCTATATATTAACGGTAAGCGCGATAAAACTACTCTCTTTTTCACTTCGAGATCTTCATTATATTATGAAGTACACTATTTGGGGGGGTTACGTTACTCGTCTCAAGTGGAGGCTAACGATCCCGCATTATCGGTGATGTTGTAGAGACATTAGGTTATTTCGAAGCAGAAGACATGAAAAATGAGCAACGCCTTCGCCGGGAATGGAACCATGGACCTCTCGGTTACGCGTCGAGCATGCAGACCACTACACCACGAAGGCATGCGAAGAAGGCGGGAGAAATACCTTATAATGTAATCTCTGTTATTTAAGGTTTTAACTGCCAGATATCCTCTAAAACTTATAATGCTTCCCAGAATATCCTCCTCTTAAGATTTCCATTGTAAGTTTAAGCGCCTGCCCATTGAGTATACACAATTCGACTATGATTGGTATGACTGAAATGCAGGTAACGACACCTAGTGAAAAAGAAGAATAATCACTGCAGATGTCAGCTCGTATTTGTGTAAGCCTTTTTTAACAATAATTTTTTTTTCTTTGCATGCTGCATTTTGTAATAGAAATAATACAACTAATAATATGAAAAGAAGATGCTCGGCTTATGTGTTGGTTAAATACTGTAAATATTACATTTGAAGTTTTTCCTCACATTGAATTTCCTCTATTTTCTGATAAATATCCTCTCGACACCAGCATAAGATAAATTACGCTATAATATTCAATAAATTAGATGTATCATACGCATTTTCGATTTGCAGTGCATGACCGGTGGATTTTATCGGGTCATCAATTCTAGTTATAAATCGAATAATAATTGACAAGTTGGTTTTTAGAGACACCCAATTATAAACTTTCATGCCATTCTATTCACCTTCACTCAAACATTTATCAGTGCGATAAAAATTAAATGAATGAGCGAATGCATGGGAATTTGAAAAGTTATAGTCTTATTCTAATAGCCAAAGAAGGAAGAAACTAAAAAAAAAAAAAAAAAATTTTTTTTGCCAAAAAAAGAAAAAAAAAAAAAAAAAAAAAAAAAATGAAAGCCTTCAAATTTTATATTACGCCCAAGAGGGCGTTTTCGTTTAACGTTTTGTGTGTTACTTTTATTTATGAAATACCATTTTCTTTGCACTTGAACCACATAAAATTCAATTCAACAGCAATATCACAAGATGCTTAAAAACAGCCAAACTGCATATCTTTAAAACTTCTGATACACAGTCTCTGGCGCGTTGGAGATAAAAATGTTTTTTCCCTATTGTGTTGCCGTTGCTTGCTTTGAAATCTTTGAGTTTTTAATCAAAAATTCGTTAAGTTTTATGAAATATGAAATAGACAATTAAAAAAAATCCAAAATTCCAAATTCGGGCTTCCAGCTATCAATATTCGGTTGGAGAACTACGTTACTCAAAATTGGATGGCTCTAGATACAGTTGTTTTTTCACAATGCGAGAAACATTCATGCATTCAGGCAGATTCCTTATTATTTAGCTTCTTTAAATATAATGCATGGTGACAATATTTGGTGGCAACAGTTTGAAAAGTGAATCAACGCAAAATGCCAAAATGAAATTAAAAGCCCTTTCGGGCTAATTATAGATTTAAAAATGCAACAAAGGATTATTGCTAATGCAGACGGATAAGAATGGAGATAATTTTACTAACAGCTCCAAACTGAGGAATTTTTATGAGTTTTACATTTATAAAACTTCGCTTCGTAGAAATAAGTTAATTTTTTTTGTCTCAATCAAGTAAAAACTAGTAAAATTTCGTCTTTTATCTGACATATAAGTAAGTTGTTAAGCCTTACTGTCTCGAGAAAGAAAACTGTATTTTTCATCGAAGTCACGTGACCTAAAAGTGCTCATCAAATGTGAACTTAACTTTCCGCAGTGTGCTCTATACTTCGAACTTGCTGCATAAAAGTTCCGGGGATGAACTCGGAACTTTTATGCAGCAAACTCAAATGAACTATTTAAAATGAACTAACTCAAATGAACTATTTAAAATGCAAGACTGAATACGATGTCTTGTTTTACAAATTAAGAACTTTGCTAATCAAATGACTTAGCCACCACTACGACATGAGCACAAAACTTCGGTCATGATAGAATTCACGCCGCCGGATAAGAAATACACCTTAATTTTTCTACTTAAAAGTGATTTGCCTATGGCTTGTAAGAATTATTGGTAAAAGCTCTCTGCAGTTGAGGCCAAATAGCGATAGATGACAATGACAATCCCTACGTACGTACTTTTTTTTCAAAATCGCATTTCCAAGCGTATTCATTTTTAATCACAAAAATAATTAGTATTTTCTTAAAACTGGTTGTTTTTTCTTACAA
>KK118105.1:317085-336487 GCA_000611955.2 Stegodyphus mimosarum | reverse complement strand
TCGTTATTTAGTATATTTTTCATTTTCTCTTTAGTACGCTGAATGGAAACGTAGTTAAGGTCTGGTTACGCAAAGGCCGAGAAACTTTCAATTTCAAGGTATCTCTAATTCTTCTATAATGTTTAAAATATGTGAAATGTTATTTATTTTTTTGTTCAGTTTTAAGATTTAAAACTAGAAAATTAGAAGAATAAACACAATTTTGAAGCTTTGTGCAAAATTTTGAGCTTTGTTTGTTGTTAAGCTCTTCATTCAAAAATTAGACCATGAACCATTATCTCGCAGTCTCGTTTCATATGATGCCCTAAAGTTACTGAGTATTATGTTTAACGCAGCGATGGAAATTTTTTCTTCGAAGGATGAAAAATAAATATGATCGGAAGTATTATTTCTTTCCCGCTTGAAAGAAACTGAATTTTTTTGTTCTGCATTTTGCTTACATAAATAATAAAAAGCAAACTAATTTCATCAATTTGGTCTTATTTTTTGCAATTTAAGTATTGTATTTTTGTATTAAAAATTTATTTTGCTTTATTTGCTTTTTAATTATGTTTTCTGTTTGCTGCAGCCAAGAAACACGTCTAGAGTTTGTTAAAATAATATTTTTTATAGACTTCAAAAGAAACAAAATCTGATGCGTATACCACACGACTTCCTTGTACGGAATATTAAATTATACGCAATTTTTCCTGCCTTTCATTTATACTTATTTCCTCAAATTTCATTAGAGATATACTTCTCATTCAATTAATTCACTTTTAACTTTGCGACAAGGCGAAAATACGTAAAAACTCAAAATATCTGTATTAAAAATTTAAAGGTACAGAAAAACATATAACATCAAATACAGGAAAAAAAATACAATTAAAATTAGAGGCTCTACGCAAAAACAAGCCATTCGACCAGCGGGCAAGAAGGCAGATTTTTCGAAGTTTTGTGCACCGACAATCACGGCAGAAGGACACTGAAGGCGTAGAAACTGACTTAATTTGTTGTGGACACTATACTGAGTCAATATATGGGATAATTTAATAACTTAAATGATAATTCCAGAATGGATTAAATATAATTTAATTCGCAATAATAAAAGAAGGCGTTACTTCGTTGTTGCGCAGCTTAGTTTCTCTAGTTTTGGCAACAAAATCCACTATTCTGCTAAGTTTCAAATGTAAACAAATATGGCTGCTATATGGTAAACTGATTAGGCTTAGCTGCACTTAAACAACTTTTAAATTGTTGATAATTCTACAAATATTGCATGCAGATATACTAAAGGCATAAAACAATTAACCGGAAGATAAGAACAACACAATTCTATCATTTTTAAAGCCAAAAATGCACAAACATATCAGAATAAAGAAACTGAGCTCAGTGAGCGGAGTTTCAGAGTGGATATATATATACGTATATTCAAAAGAAAGTATATACTTTCACTGCGGCCTATTGCAACCATAATAAGAGGTGCACATCTATATGTTGTAACTGAAGAATAAAGATAGCAAAATTTAGCTTACCTTTTGTGCACCCAGCAGCGCGGTTAAATCTCCGAAACTTCATTGGTATGAGGGATATATCCATTAATGATAGGATGCATACTTAAGCATAAATCACATTTATTCAGCTGTAACTAAATAATATAAAGCGAGGGATACATTAATGTTTGCATACAAGCACATATGAAAGCTTAATAATAAGTAAAGAACAAGAGTATCATGGGATATAATAATTGGGTGTGATTGACGTAGTTGGTGTGGTTGATGAAGGCGCACCTTGGCATTCCTAGGGTTACCAGAAGTAAGTTCAAAAATAACATTTTCTTCTTCTCAAATGCCTGATTAATTTACAACAGTAACAGCTCTACATACAAAGTTCAACGTTCTGAGTTAGTTGTTTTTGAGCTATGCAAGATACATACATACGTGCGTACTTACGTATGTACGCACGTACAGACGCCACGATAAAGAATCTCTTCTTAATACATTTTAAATCAGTTTTATAATTCGTTTGGGTGTGTTTAATATTAAAATGTGTTTTTGTGCAAGATGTATTGATATTTGAGGATTACTAACCTAATAGGATTGTGGATTTATTTATTTCAAGACTTGCAGATACAGATGGAAGGAGTAGATCAATTCAAGTTGTATTGACGAGTCCGGACGCAATCTGAACAGTGTTTCTGGACGTGTTTTGATCTGGAGAGAGGAAGGAACAGGCAACATGCCTTCCCTTGTCCATGAAATATCCCTTTTCCGCGACTGCATTTTAGTGGTTTGGGGAAGAATCATGACAATGGCCGCACCCAGCTGCATATCTTTCAAGGAGGTTCTGTAACCGCTCGGAGATATGTGCACGAGGTACTGGAACCCCAAATTAAACTGTTTAGGGGTGCTGTTGGTCCAGATTTT
Source organism: Stegodyphus mimosarum (assembly GCA_000611955.2). Lineage (NCBI taxonomy): Eukaryota > Metazoa > Arthropoda > Arachnida > Araneae > Eresidae > Stegodyphus > Stegodyphus mimosarum. The sequence continues at coordinate 334,082 of KK118105.1, read as the reverse complement.
TTGCTAATAATTTATACAATGATGGATGACAACGCTTCGGCCTCATCCAGCATATGTAGTGTAAGAATACTTGTAAACAGAAGATATCACTCGAATAGAACGGCCACTTTACTCACCCGACTTCAATCTGATTGAGCATGTATAGGATGCCTTAGGATGTTGAATTTCAGTGAGCCAAATTCCTTCACAGACCTTCCAGGAGTTGAAATGTGCACTTTTGGCCCTGGCAGAACACATTGGGACGTGGTAAGCAGTTTTTTTTTACCTTGATTAATTAGTTTGAAGTGTAAATAACATTAACGATAAGATAAATATAATTAGGCCCCTCTGGAAGATGGAGTGAGTGCGACACAAACCATTGGTTTTCTCGCATACAGTCCAACTTAGTTAAGCTTTCCTGCAGCAGCTGAATTCGAGCTTCTGTGGCAGCCTGAAGGCCTAAAACCAAATCTTTTGTAGTCGCTTCGCGGTTTTTTCGAGCCAACAACGACAGAAAACGATCTTTTGATGCAGTTCTTGTTCTTGGTCGTTCTTGATCAGACTGTCTATTCAGGACTTAAAAAGCGGCTCCAAACTCTTAATATGACACTTATTGAGGGATGTTCAAATCTTAAGCGACCACTTTCTCGATTCTACCAATTTTTTGCCCTTTTGACCTTCACTGAAGTGATGCCATTCAGCCATAACTACTTGATCAGTCTCAGAAACCACATTCACTGTGAACAGCACTACAAATCGGAATTCTAAAATGAGTCCATTGCGCACCACATCAGTCACCGAGTTTGCCATTTTCCGGCTCTAACGTATGCGTTAAAGTGCAAGTTTGTCTTCAATGTCATTTAATTAACATAAATAACTACAGCATTAGGCATTGGTTGCAACATTAACTTAGCGAGGGTATTTTTTCTCATTATCCTTTAATTTTGATGACCAGTGTATTAAAATATCAAGAGTGGAAGCATTAACTGTGATAAAGAGGTGATGGCGACGATGAATGCTGCATTGGTAAGTGTAGGGAGTAATAGTTTCATTCAGCCTTTGTCTGAAACTGACAATTGTGATTTTAAGAATCTGGCATGAATTCTTGTATAACACTTGGCGTTTCGGTTTTCAGCTTTATTTTTAAAATTAATTTGTGTATTTTTATGTAAATTTTGACAAGCATCAGATTTACTTTGATCGCTTTCTATTTCAATACTTGTTTAATATATTTTATTAGCATTGTATGAGTTTTTGTATAACGCTCTACATTTTAGTTTTAAGTTTTTCTTTTTTACTTAATTATATTGCATAGTAAAATTTTATGTGCGTGTCAGTTTTATGATAATCCTTATTGTAAAATAATTTTTGTGTACTGCATCGTGACTGAACAGACTGGTTGCATGGGGTTTTCGTTGTTTTCCTCATGTGTTAGGTGAATACGAAGTTGTATTTTGAAGTCATTTTGTTGTAAGAAAGCGCATAATAAATTAGAAATTAAAGGAATATACAATGAAATAGAAATATACATAAAGTACATGTGATAGGGAGACACGTGATAAAAGCATGTGACATGTGATAGGGAGACGCGTTATTGATTGCACAAATTCCGTTAAAGTAAGGGTCCAAATTAGAGATTGCACAAATTCCGTAAGTATTTAAATATAGATTTCACTTGAAAACACATACAGACACAGCTGTTAAAACAATACATACAATGTTACAGGCACAACTGTATAAGTATTTTGCAGTATTTTTCGTACAGGATGTGCGAATCTCACTCAAAGACACACACACATATAGTCCCCGATAGCGGCAACAACGCTAACCTGGGATTTAGCTAATGTTGCATTTTTCATTTTTTTTAAAGAAAAATGGAGGGGTAGAAGAAATCTTACTCATTTAAAAAAAATCTTACTAAGAAATTCCTTACTTAAGAAAATCTTATTGATCTACCGGAGATCTCACTACTTATTAGAAAAAGAAAAAAAAACTTATGGATGCAAAATGTAATGCAACCAGTCTAAAATTTAGAAACATATAAAGCTAGCTGCTGAAATTAGTGTCACTTTCAATGAAGAGTTGATTATCATTCATTTAAATTAGCGTTGAATAGTTTTATTCTTGTCAAATGGATATTAATGATTGACCCAATATTATTGGTTTTAAACTCGCGTTCAGCCCCATGTGATACAGACGCAGTCTGTTAGGAGGTATTGGGTGAAGGCAATTAGTCGATTTAGGCAAAGGCCCCAGTTAGGGTCTTTGCCCCCCCCCTTATGGTGCGCCGAAGATCCTCGCGATTGGGGCCAAACATTCTAATCGAGGACTTCGCCTAAATGGACTGACCACCCTCGCACCTTGACATTCAGAACTGAGTTTGGTCAGTCGAATGGACGAAGTCCCTGTAAAGATGAAGTTTAGAGTCTAAAAAATGGTATTTAGTTAATACCAATTTTACCTTAGGTATTTTGTGAATACTCTACTGCCTATAGGGCAACAACTGGAGCAAAGGGAAAAAAAACTTTTAGAATGTCAGAAACGTATTTTGTTAAAAAAAAAAAAAAAACATTGCGACATGTTTACACCCCTGCATTTTTAACTGTTGTTTATATTAAAATAAGAATTTCTAATGAAATATTCTTTCCTGAATAATACACCGATAAATTTTCCCTTCGTGATGCTTGTGCAATATAGAGTCTAACTGTCTAAGTAGTTGAAGTGAAAGAAACATTTTCAGTGCCTCCTTCAAATAACATAGTGGTGGTTCCATTTAGAATTACGTTAGTTTTGCCAAAGAGGTAACTAATAAGCAGATATAGAAACACACGACAAATTAAAAATAATCTTTTAAAACCTTTTAGGAATGGGAATCTTGACCCTCTTACGATGATTTACGTCGCAATACTAATACATTGACCATGCCACTCTGGATCAGAAACATGAAATAGAAATATGAAATACATGACCACTTACGTTTCTTTCCATATCAGGAAAATTCCTCATCCTGAAAAAGGAATTTAAAACAGTATATCATTGATAATCAGCGTTATTCTACAGTAAGTAGAATTGAAGAAACTTCATTAAAGAAGGGGTGTATAGTAGGGTGTTTCATTTCTCCAAAGATGGAATTTTCATATGACAGCTTACGCCCCGAGTCTCAGTGGTGCAAAAGATATATATGTCAAATTTCAAGAACACTGAATATTATTTAGGGATTTTACACATTGATTACTTTTGTCTCAAACTAGTGAAATTTGATGATACTCATAGTACAGCAGAGGGTGTTCGTCGTCGAAAGTTACTTTATAACAAAGTCGTGGAAACAATTGGGTCAGTTGTTTGCTCATAAGTTTAATGGTGTCAAAGTGCCAGCAAATGCAACAATTGGTCTGAAAATGGCGTCAGACAGCATCTGTTTTGAACAAATCAAAAAAAAAACATTTCCAAAAGTCTCCGAACACCAGAAAATGTGGCTGCGATTCAGCAGAAAATGCTTCAGAGTCCTATTAAATCAACCCGACGCCTGTCGTAAGAGACCGACATATCACGTCGATCACTCGGACGAATACTTCACCTGGAACTGGTGACACACACATCCCTACAGAGTGTGTGTTGTTCATGCATTAAAACCATCAGGTGATCCTCAGCGCCTCCAGTCTTGTGAATGGCTATTCACTGATATAACACTCAATGGCTTGGACATGGATCTTTTGTTTATTTCTGTTGAGGCCTAGTTTCACCTGAGTGGTTATGTCAACTCATAGAATCACAGGTTCTGGGTAGCGGAGAATCCGCATTCATTCCACCAAACACTATTGCATGATAAGAAGGTTGGGGTTTGGTGTGCAGTGTATGCACATCGCATTATTGGTCCCTTCTTTTTTCATCATGCGCTGCATTTCCACAGTTTTTAATCCATTTGTGGTAACGTTAATTGAGGGCGGAAAGACCTACAGTTACTTCCAACAGGATGGAGCAAATGCCCATATAGCCGGCCGTACCTTGGATCACATTTACACAATTTTCACGCCTGACAGAGATGTTAGCAGAAATCAGTCTGGTTTCGGCCCTAGCTGGCCACCCAGGTCACCTTACCTGTCAGTGTTCGATTACTTTTCATGGAGTCCCCCAAGTCTAAGGTGTATCGCAACAAACCTCATAGTCTTCAAGAACTGCAGCAGACCATTTCGGATGAGATAGCAGCAATTCCTTCAGTTCAGCTTTGATATGCCTTCAGTAACATGTAATCAGTGCTCCAAAGTGCCAAGAGATGAATGGTAGTCAATTTGAACATCTGCTATTATTAATTAGGTTATTATCGTATTTCCTTTCCTTTGTTGTGTTTCTTTGTAACCTGGAACTCTGTTCTCCGGACCACTTTTATTTGCCCCACACTGTAAAAATGTGTTGAATTGTTTGGGATCCACGACATGACAGAATACTGCAGTGATTCTCTAAGAAGCCTTAAGATAGTCAATGACACCACAAAAAGAGGAATTGCTCTGATAAAAAAGTTTAACGTATAGGTCAGGGACAAAAAACAAAAACAATTCTTGTTGAGGGTAATCGAGCGTCACAGAAAAGTTTCCTCCAAGCGAAGAAAAGAACGGACTGCATCGTTTAGAGTTGATTAATATAATGTGTATTTTGCCTACCATACTACCTATTAACATTAGCGTCTAGTTTTATTATCATTTTAAATTTGCGATTTCTAGTTCCTCCAATAAAAGTAATTAGTACTGAAAATTTGTTTTTTTTCTCTACTTTTACGGAACTGTTCAAAGTTTGCAACCTCAAAATGCTATCCAATATTTTACATCACTGAGACTAGAGTCGTAAGCAAAGTCTCCAAAAATTTTGCATTTTATTTCATATCTCACAAAATGAAACACTCTACAATCATTATAGACATGAAATTATAATGTGTTAAAAAATAGGAGCATAGAAGCATACGTCTTTAAAGAAAGGGTACATAAGCATTAAAATGTACAATGACAATCGAAATTAAACTGAAATGTATTGAAAACATTGCACTATAGAAGAACGCTGCCTCAAAGAATGTAAAAATTATTATAATTGACACTGACATAGAAATTAAATTATAATCTATTAAAAGAGTAAAAAACTCAGATGAATTAGTTGCCAAACACCGAACAATTAACTGCTAAAATCAATGCATTTGAATGTAGCTTTATGTTATTAACATACAATTAAGCACGAATATAGCTTTTCTTTCTTTTCTTGTGAAAATATAATAAAAAATATACACTGGTGTGCAAAAATTAAGGACGAGACGGTTTTTTTCAACATAACTTTGTACAAAAGCTTTCCAAATCAACACATTTAATACCGCAAGATTCCCAATACGTAAGGACATGAGTAATGTAAGCAACACTTACTAAAAGAGAAATCAGAGGGATAAAAAGAAGCTTTATTGAAAAAGTAGCATGGAGCGCAATGCGACTGAAGGCCGAAACATCCCTGTGATGGGTGTCCAGCAAGAAACATCCGGTCTTTAATAGGGGATATGATCTCCCCTGACTGCTAGGCAGGTTTCACATCATTTGTGCATGCTGGATATGTGGTTGTTAATGAGCTGTTGAGACACTGCTGCTCGTTCCTCTTGTAGCACGAATCGCAGTTTCGGAATCGTTACTGGCGATAAGTTACGTGCTGCCACGGGTCTCCCTAGTAAGTTCCGTACATGCTTGACGGGATTTAGATCCAGAGACCTTGCCGACCAATCCATCTGTTCAATATCTTCACTCTCCAACAGCTCTTCGACAGTAACTGGACGATGAGTTGGAGCGTTGTCGTCCATGAAGAGAAACTGAGGACCCACAGCCCTTGTAAAAAGACGCATGTAAGGAAGAAGAACCTCGTTACAATAGCAGTCCCAGGTGACGAACCTCCTTGGGAGATATGAAGGTCGGTCCGGCTACCAAGCATTATGTCTGCTCGAACGAGAACTCCGCTACCTCCAAAACAGTCCCTTTTGATGATGTTAAAGGGGTTATTGCGTGTTCCCCGCTCTGTCCAGTGTATGTGTCTACAATCTCAACTCAGACAACTCAGACTCAGACTCTCATCTGTAAAGAGTAGTCGTCCCCATTCATTGTCTCTCCAATTCCGGTGTTCTCGGCACCACAGAGAACGCCTTCTCCGATGGGCAGGCGTTAGAGGTACACACCGTACAGGGCGTCGTGCAAACAGACCACCATCGTGCAGTCTTCTGGCCACGGTAAAACGCGATATCGGTGGTCCAGTCGCTTGTGTCGTGTGTCTACCGATTTGTCCCGCTATCTGCCGCCTGTTTCTTTTACAACGCGATATCGGTCGTCCAGTCGCCTGTGTCGTGTGTCTAGCGATTTCTCCCACTGTCTGTCGCCTGTTTCTTCTGGCCTGTAAGGCAATATACCAGTCATCTGCGCGTGTGGTTCCTCGTGGACGACCACTACTAAACCCCTGGACAGCTGTAGTTTGAAATTGTCTTTAAAGTCGTGAAACGATGCTGTGAGCAATTTCGAACTCTGAAGCCACACTTGTCACACTGCGGCCTTCCTCCAACTTGCCAATGATTCGACCTCGGGTAAAAGCATCCAATGTCGTCTAACAGATTGATTATTCGCCATTTCTCGCTGAGGCAGCAACTCGGTGTGATTTTAACTGCTATACGGCGTGCAATCTCTTTGCCAGAAATACTGATCTTACACCGACAACATGCTTTATACTACTCAGACACTCCCCCATTACATCTACCTGCATATCTGCGCATGTGCTACCGTACATCACCTCACTTAATCTCCTGATTGGTCTTTCTGTCCGCTCTGCCTCTTCGTTCAGCTGATATGCTAATTTTTCGACTTCGTCCTTAATTTTTGCACACCAGTGTAGTTTTGATTACGGACACGAGATTGCAGCATCGTCCCAAAAGACACCGAAACCTTGTTTAGAAGACCCTGCCCAGGAAGCTGCCGATGCTGTTTCAGGGTCGAAGAGAAATACGAATTGGTTAATGCGGTCTCCGTCAAGTTACAACTTCAATACCGTCTGATCCAGAACCATGGAGTGACCAAGAAGTCAAGAAAGACCATTTGGAAGACTCCAACATTAAACCTATAACTGGCACAATGGAGTCTTCAAATATGAAATTTACCTGGCAGGACATTTTAATTTGTAATTCATTGCGAACGCGTACGCACGTAATAATATTTACAATATTATACAAAATATACACTAAATGCACGACATTATATATAAATATACATTCTATAAAAAAAATCGACGCACCAAGAAGTAATTATGTGATGGACACAAAAATTGGTGGATAGGAAGCTTATGTACAGAATAGAAACTGATCAAAATTTCAGAAACAATTGAATGATTTATTTTAGAGTTACATAGAGTCAAAATAACGAGCTCAATAAGGTCTTGACCCACCTCTAGCGTGGATGCAAGCTGCCACACAGCGTGGCATAGACTGATAAAGCTCCCAGATGGTGTCCTGCGGTATTTCTTGCTACGTTTGCTCAAATTGTCGGGCTAGGTCATGAACATTCCCTGGTAGATAAAGTCCCCTTCCCATCATATTCCAGACATGCTCGATGGGAGAGAGATCTGGCTGGCCAAGGAAATGTTTGCAAAGCTGTAAGATAGTTCATAGTAACATGTGCCGTATGTGGTCTGGCATTGTCTTTCTAAAAAATAAGGCCAGGGTACTGCAAAAGGAATTGTAGCAAAACAGGTCTTAGAATGTCTTCGACGTACCGCTGTGCTGTAAGTGTGCCTCTAATGACGAACGAAGGGGTGCGGCTGTCAAGGGAAATGGCACCCTAGACCATAACTCCTGGCTGAGGACCTGTGAGGCGTGCAATAGGGTAAGGAAAGAAGGGTCGGCACGCTGCTCTGGGCGTCTCTAGGCACATCTTCGATGATCGTCGTCACGACACAGTTGGAAGCGGGATTCGTTGCTAAAGTCCCCATTCAGTATCATTCCAACCTGATCGAACCAAGCACCACTCTAATTTGGGTCAATAGTGTGCAGGCGTGTGTGGCAGGTAGCGTAACGGTCGGTACGAACGTAGATTTCGCTCTATCAGCCGTCTGTGAGTGGTCATGGTGGACATTCGTGTGCAGGTCGCACGTCTGATGGTTGATAGCGATGAATCAGGCGTTGTAACAGCTGATCTGTCCTCCCGATCTGTTATACCCCTAGGGCGACCGCTACCATCATGATGCTGAAATCTGCCATTGCCATTCTTGCTAGCATCTTCTAATCGCCGCATCGCTTCTACTCATATAAGGAGCGATTCTCCGATTTGCTCAATCTGCCTCTTTCAATCTAATGATACGACCTCTTTCAAACTCTGACAGTTACTCGTAATGAGCTCGAATCTTGCGACGAGGCAATTTTTCAGTCGTTGAAATACATCCAAAATCGCAATGCAACAAAAATTTTTAACAGCAGTTCAAGAACAGCTCTTTATACACATCTGCTGGATGCGCTGGAGATCGCACTATTCATTCATTGAACGCTAAATTTTAATCATTTGCATATTTGGTCAAAACATTTGTGCACACGAAATTTCAAAGCAATCGGATGATTGGTGCGTCGATTTCTTTGTTATAGAGTGTATATATTATTTAGTATTGTTGTGGAAGTGTTCAAAAGATATGTGACTAATTAATACAAAAGGAAATTAGCTAATGGTATGCTATTTCAAAAGCAATTTGAAACGTTTTATGCAGTTTAAATTGAGTTGAAGTATTTGTTTAGACATTGTCGCTTTCGTAAAAGAATACAATAGATAGAAACTTCGGATGAAAATTATTCGTAAGTTGACAAGTAAAGGCATAATGCTCAGATGTAGCCAGAGAATTCCGAAAACAATTGTTTATATCTCTTAATCCAAATCTGTGTAGATACGACAAAAAGTGGCCGTAACCAGTGAAGAAATATGGTACCCTCGAGGATTTGATGAGTGCTTTAAATCTGACTTTTGGGAAGTACTTATAGTTTTCCACGTGCAGTTTTCCATTTTCCTGCTGCCATTGATTTATGGCTGAACTAAATAATTGCTTCTTTGAATATGATGTAAGTAGGGAATATAAGTTGACTTAACAGCGGTATCTCTCCTGTTGACATGCCAAGTTGAACAGCTAGTTCATTATGCGTCTCATATAAGACAGTTACCATTAGCTAAAGTAATTTTGCTTCTAACTGAATTTTAGGAATTGCGTTTCATATCTTTTTGATTGGAATGCTTTACCTACAACTGCATAAATGAATTCGTATTAAAATTTTATCTTAAGAATGTTCGACGCTTATGACGAATTAAAAATTAAACATTTAAAATAAAATTACGTATGAAATAAAGAAGGCCACTCATACGTAAATTTTATAACCACTTTATTGACGAAAAACCGTAGACCCCTTCAAATGAAAAAAAAAAAAAACCTGTTCTTTGACATTCAACTAGCTTTCAAAATTTTATTCACTAGATGGTGAACTACGTGAAGGATCCCCATTTTTCACTCTGGCAATCATATCCCGCAGGTACGAATCGGCCAGAATACGTCTTCGAAACTTGTTGACTATTTTTGATGGTAAATTCTGCATTACTGGTCTCACAGGACTAAAAAAATTAGTAATAAACTTTATTTCAAACAGCTAAGCATTTTAAATTTAAATAAAAATAAAATGTACTGATCGAAGATTTCACGAAATTTTCAGGATACAATAATCAAAGTAAAATGTTTAAATTGTACTGAAATGTACGTTGAAAATAATTAGGGAATTTTCTGGTTTAGGACATAAACTTGCAACTGCGGAAAACTCTTGTTAGCTGATATTTGATCCATACGCGTCGCAAATTATGAGATTAAATAAATGTTATTCTCATGCTTTGGGAGATCTTTATTCTCATTTATGTGGTTTCTCTCATAAAAATGCAGAATATGACGAGGGTTTAAACAAGCGATAAAGTTTAACTGATTGTAAACAATGCTGCACATATGCGTGGTTTGGAGTAAATGATGTTATCAAGAAGAGATTGAAGCCTACCAGCATCCGAGCAGTAAAAGCCGTTGTAGAGTGGGTCCGGCGTTCGTATTGTAGCGAACGGGCTGATTTCGTGGTTTTTCCCTTGGTAACGAACGTGTGTCGGCCGGTCTGTCGGTACAAGTAACACCGGGATATCGGCTCGATGGTGATAATAAGGCCAACAGGCTCTACGCATAAGAAATACGGACAAGTAAATTCGAGGGAAGGTATGGCAGGGAAGAGGAGTCTAAAACATGGCAGGTATAAAGAAGAGTCCAATATAACAAGTGGGAGTTCATGCAATCAAGAGCAGGAACGCAAAGTCCATAGTGTGGTGCTATCTGTTGAGGCCCAAACACACTAGAAATAAGTTTCCAGAATTCATCTTTCAGAAAAACAACAGACCTACAAGTCCAGTTGTGTCAGCTGTTCAACCATTCCAAGAGCAAGTGTTACTTTTTCTTTGGGGGGGGGATTCGATCTTACATTTTTCTACACATTCAATGAATTTGCAGACAAGTATCTGGAAAATTTTGACCATCTTGGAATCCGAATTAGCGTCAGAATAGGATTTCGATGGCAAATTACTGGTATTCTTCGCAGGCGTTCCAGACATCGGGCGGAAATTTTCAGATAGGGGCATCCATTCTGAGGTCAATTTCTTAGTAGCACGTTTATCGCGAATTTTAGGCCGAAATTCGCATAGCTTCGAAGAAGCAATATGATGCAGCTTGCAATTCACGCATGTTGGTTTATCTTTCTTAGGTAATTTACAGATGTAGGTTAAGTGATTTTGCCCATATTTGAGGCATCTAGGTGCGTTATTGCAGAATAACTGCCCATGTCCATAGTGTTGACATCTAAAACACATCATAGTACTCCGATTGCTTCTGTATTTTCGAAACTTAACCCGGAGATCGAGTAATGTCTTATTTCTAAAAATGCTCCTGCCAAGTGAAGAAAATTGGGAGAACTTCAGAGCTGTCGACTTCTTGGTAAACTGCGAGACGCTGATAACCAGAAAACCGTCTTTATTAAGTTCAGCTTTGATATCTTCCAAGGGCAAGTCGTCGGACAGGCCACGAATCACGAACTTAAGTGATGTTTCTTTCTTAGTACGGAACGTGCTCAAGGACGTGTGTGGAGTCAGTTTCCCTTAAAAACTCCTCTACAGGCATCTCGCCCTTTCCCTGTAGTACCCAATAGCGGAGCACGTAATAAATAAATAAAATTAATAAAGAACAGGAGACAATGGGGTATTCTTTCTCTTAAATGAAGAATAGCTGTTCCCATTTTCTGAATGGTTTCCGAGAATTATAAGGGACCAGCACCCTTCTCAATAGTCTATACCATACATATTCGATTTGGATTAATGCTTGAGAAACATGTTGACCAATTAATTCGGATGAGGCTTTCCTTCGGAAACGAAGTCGTCCACTAGGCAAGCACTATACTGTCTGGCGTTATAATGGACGAAAATGAATTTATCACCTCTTGCTGCAGCGTAAGGGACCTCAAAATATCTGAGGATCTTATTTTGTACCGCTGAGCCACACGTGATCTATTTCTGATGATAAACAGATAAGTCTGGCCATCACTAGAGATACCTACTAATACTACCTGTCGAATACTTCGTCTGTTCTGAATCAGACAAATTCATTTCCAAATGCAGAATTATTCCAAGTGTGACATTATATACCAAATGACAAACCATCTATTGTCGAGATAATAATTATCTCATTCCATAGTCTAAAAATGACACTTTAAGACCCTTCTAAGGGTTCCGCTAAGAGGGGTTCCATTTCGCCAACATTCAGAACCTCCAGGCTACTGATATCTGGTAATCTGAGTAATCTTGGTGAAATGTTGTATTTACTGCTATAAAGCATTCCATATATGCCATTTATTTTCTCTAATATCCTCCTCCTAATGTCTTTTCTCTGATTATCGAAAAAGAGCAATTTTCGATTTCATAGCCAAAATTTTCATACTTCGAAGTTTGTAAATATGATCATTTTCCTATCTAATCCTCTTTCTTTCATTTGGATTGAAACACTAGTCAATCATATGATTATTTTTCTTTCAGAACTCACCATAATCTCTACGGTTTTCAACAGAGTATTTAATTTAAAAGACTAATCTGCCTACAGAAATCATTTAAAGTTCTATCGACGGATCTAATGTATCATTTGGAATTCATTCACACTAATCTCATAAAAAACTGATGTAGATACAACATTACCTTCCTTGTACGGCTTATTAAATTATGCACATTTTTTTGGCTTTTTATTACATTATTAATTTATTTCCTCGAATTATTCTAACTTCATTACCCTATCCCTCGAGAAAACGTAAAAATGATATAAAAAATTGAAAACTTAACTATCTGGTCAATGTTTATCGTACAGGTGTACTTCTTCTAGTTTTATTTTTCATAACGCGCATAAAACTTTTCCAAATATCAGTACAGTGAACAGGAGGCCATCGTCAAAAGTTAAATTTCGTCATTTGTCCAAAATAAATTTTAAAAAAATTTCATAAGGCCAACACATGAATATTGTCGTCATTTAAAACACTTCGGTAATTGGAAGTATATGATTACGATCAACGATTGCGAAAATAAGAGACTTTTATTCCGGGGAAGAGGGTATATACACTCGTTATAAATATACACTCGTTATCATAAATTAAGGAAAAATCACAAAAATAGCGATAACTCCTTCAAAAATAAGCCAAACCGTGTAAAATTTGAATGTGTTGCCAAGTAAGGGTAACTGAGTAAAACTGCAGTATGCAAATTAGTGGCGCTGCAGTCGGATACGTCATCTGCGCGGAGCATAAATGTCCACGTTTGAGAGCAAGCCCACATATTTCACTGAGATAGTGACATCAGAAATCTGAGATAATCAATTCGTAACAATGACGTCCAGGCAACATTTGCCTGCAGAATTACGATGGAGAGCCGTTGGAAGACTAGAGGCAGGACAAAGTCAAACAGAAGTGGACAGAAGGCTAAATGTAAGTCCTTCTGTGGTTCATAGACTTTGGAGGCAATTTCAAACCACAGATTCGGCATCTAGGAGGTTCAGCTAAGGACGGCCAACTACTACGACGAGCGTCGGTGACCGATATTTGACATTATGTGCACAAAGGAATAGAACCGCTACTCCGACTCTTCTTAGATCCTCCCTTGCTGCATCCACCCGAAGGTTGATGTCAACGTCAACTGTGCGTAGAAGGCTTCACGAAGGGGGTCTGTATGCGAGGCGACCAGCCATTTGCGTGCCGCTCACGTCACGCCATAGGAGGGACCGTTTGCAGTGGGCACGACAACATATCCACTGGACGCCTGATCAATAGAGGACTATTCTCTTTTACGGATGAATCCAGGTTTAGTCTAGAAAGCGATAGTAGGCGTTATTTGATCTGGAGAGAACCTGGAACCCGTTATCATCGATCAAACATCCGTGAAAGAGATGCCTATGGAAGAGGCAGTGTCTGTGTTTGGGGGTAGCATCTCTTTGGTGGACGCACAGATCTCCATGTCTTTCCAAGGGTAAATGCCCAGGTTTATAGAGATGCTCATGCAAGAATGGTCAGGTTTATAGAGATGACATCCTTGATGCTTATATGCGCCCATATGCCGGGGCAATAGGTGATGCTTTCCTGTTACAGGACGACAACGCAAGACCACACAGGGCTTGCATCGTAGAGGATTATTTGTAACAGGAAACAATTATGCCATGGAGAGGCCAACTCGATCCCCGGACTTGAATCCTATCGAGCACGTTTGGGATGCTTTAGGGAGACGTCTAGCTGCTTCCAATCTGTCCCCTCAGACCCTTGCCGCGCTTGCAACTGATTTTCAAAAGCAATGGCTGTCGCTTCCTATGGAACTGATAGACCGCATAACTGAAAGCGTCACACATCGCTGTAATGTGCTGTATTGCTTCCAGAGGCGATCATATTCCATAATGAAGGTACTTTTCCCATAGCAAACTGACACCTTCAATTCGTTCATTTTATACGTGAACTAATTTCTATACTACCATAATTGTCTGGTAATTTCTTTTTATGTTATTTGATACCTTATTATGTGTTGTATACTGCGGGTAAGTTTCATAAAATTCTACATGTAACATTTTCAGTAATCGTGATTTTTGCGATTTTTCCTTAATTTATGTTAACCAGTGTATGTACATTGGTGCTGCCGATTGCTATAAAAAGGGAGGTTTTATAGCAGTTCTATATGCAGAATTTCAACATTCTACGGGTAATCGTTTTTGAGTTATGCGAGATACATACACGCATACGAAAGTACAGACGTCACGAAAAAATCCCTTTTTAATTCGCTTCAAATCCCTTTTACAACCCGATTTAGAAAACAGGTTCTTTATTCTGCCCGTATAGTGTTGTTACGCCAAAAAATCGTACAAATGGACTCGGGAACGGTCAAAATTTTTATTTCTGTTGAAATATGATACTCGAAATTTTTCGCAATTACTGTTGTAAATAGCCTCAACACAAGCAAAAAGAATCGACATTTTGTTTTTAACATTGGCAACAGCAGTGCAGTATTTAAAAAAAATCAACTTTTGAGATCGGATGTAATTTTTTTGGTATCGTCTTTGATTTCGTTTAGATATGCTGTGATTTTGTAGTTACGTTTGTTTTTGTGTTCGTCGTAAGAATTGTGAAAATAAAAACGTTTTCTACAAAAATTAAGTCTTTAAGCACTGTTTTATAATTTTCTACCTATTAAGCTCCTACCGGAATATCGATCCTTTGGAAAGAAAAAGGGAAAGTGAAACCTTTGTTCTAAATTTTGAACTTTAAAACTTTTGAATTTTAAACTTTAGAAATATTCGAGCTTTTTGAAATGAAAAATTTAGTTATAATTTTTCAACATGGCATCCCTGCCGGGACTCGAACCCGCGGCCTTTGGAAAACAGGAAGAAGAGTGGCGAAAATTGGAACACCTTCTAAATAATAGGTTAATTCGGAGTAATATAGGTAATAGTTAATTCGGAGAAGAAATCTATTGCAACGGCAGTTTCTGTGCAATGCGAAGTAAAGTATTACCATCGTTATTCTTCTTACGTTAAACTTGTAAGAATTACAAAGTGGATAATTAGATTTTTAAAAAATATGAAGAGAATAAAAGGTCATAGAACAACAGGGAATTTGATGACTGACGAAATCAAAAACGCTGCTGAAGCAAGTACAGAGATATGTATTCGACAATGAGACTGAGTTCTTTACAGGTAATTAAAAACTCAGATGGTATTTTGAGATAAAAGGCAAAAATATGTTTCAGAGATGATCGTCAAGAATTCCGTTCACCCACTATACTCCCTTACAGTTGTGAAAGCTGTCATCTCTACATATTGTTGCGTTTTCACGGGTTCGTAGATTTGAGAGTATCCGATGAAAACACGATGCAGAACAATAAAAAGCACAATTTATTTACAGGAATTACTATTTACAGCACAGTTCCAAAATCACCTTTAAAAGCGTCGAAAATCTACAATAAATACGCTGAAACAATCAGCAACACAGCTTCAGGCTGTAACTGTACAGGTAGCTTCACGGCAACACTAAACTTCTAATAAACACCGTGGAGCAATCACCAATACACTGTCAAGCTATACTGTAAAGATAGCTTCACGGCAAAGCACTATCTCGATTGCTTTCCGTTCACAAAACTCTCGCGTAGCAGCTATTCTCACAACTAATCACACTGTTCGCAACACTTCACAATTTCGCAACTTACTCGCAACCCACTTCGCAACTTCGCAACTAACTTGCTACCAACCTTGCAACAACTAACTCCTCGCTCTCGGACACGCAAGGGTTTATATAGCTTTTCTTTAAGTTCGACACGTTTCGAGAAATATCTCGACAGGAAGTTATTCTAAAAGCTTCCCGATTGGACCATGGGATATCGCCAATTTGGTCGCCAAATGGGCGATAAAGTCGCCAATCTGGCAACCCTGCCATACACTATTTTATGGCAACCCTAGTGCTATGCCGGAAAGCTTACATACAGGCGCAACCGCCGAATTTTTCCTAACAATATAATAAAACAAAGAGTGTGTGTGTGTGTGTCTTTCGTTCGTGTTGCGAGTAAGCAAATAGACCCAGGGCCACGAAATTTGGTACGTAGGTGTATCTACACAAGAGCCAGTGCACCTCGAAGCGATTTTTTCGAAATTCGAATTCGAATTTTTTTTATTTTATGTTTTGTGACCAAATCGCGTCATTTTGAGACATAATGGGCTACAGGAAAACGAGATTTCACTTTATACATTTCATTTTTACATCGTCGTGAAGCGTAGAAACTTAGCTCCTTTACGAAGTTAAAATAAATTTCGTATTTCAATAAATCGATTAAATACGAATTTATTTAGAAAGGTGAGCTTAACACCTTTTCAGCGGAATTTTTCTTAAAAAAACTTATTTTAAAAAATGTGCCGTTTATTCCTTTGATTTTTGGACACGTTGAACTTTAATCCTTTCGACTCCTTTTAAAAAAAGAATTTTGGAAAAATAATAATATTTTGTATTTTTTTAAAATTTTTTAAATGAAGCTTCCGAATACACTTCTCACATCTCAAATATTTTAAAATGTAGTTTTGGCAACAATTTTCCTTTCTTATTGTTGTTGAGAGACTTCTGATGAAATTGCATCATTTAGAATAGTTTCATTCTCTTAAAAATTTCGGTTTGGTAACAATTTTTCATCGTATTTCTTATGTTACTGTTTTTAAGAGACCGAAAAGTTTAAGAAATTAAAAAGTTGTTTCTTTTTGCAACGGTAAATTGTTTAATTACTTTATTAGGGTAATTAACATTTGCATCAAGGGATATTGCTTATTTCATTGTAATATTATGTTTTAATTATATATAATTTTAATTATAAAAAAAGTTTTGCATGATATTTTTTAATCTGTTTAAGTTCTTAATCTGCTTA
>KK118105.1:246385-316890 GCA_000611955.2 Stegodyphus mimosarum | reverse complement strand
TTTTATGTTTTCTGACGAAATCGCGTCATTTTGAGACATAATGGGCTATAGCAAAGCGAGATTTCACTCTATTGATCAGTTTAAGAAATTGAAAGATTGCTTCTTTTTGCAAAGATAAATTGCTTAATTAATTTATATATTTATATTTAAAAGGACGAGTCTTTCTGTGTGTGTAGATCTCTTTCGTTCGTACTGCGCGTAAGCTAATAGACCCAGGCCTATGAAATCTGGTACACAGGATGCATCTAGACAAGAGCCAGTGCACATCGATTTTTCAAAATTCGAATGAGCTTTTTTTTTTTAATGAAATAGTATCAAATTGATGATTTTCTCTCATTATATGAACAACAATGGCACGTAGCCATTGTTGCTGATTCTGTGCAGTTTTTAAATTTAATGTTTCTCTTGGATACTGGACGTTTGTCTAGAGAAGGCAGCAGGAAGTTGGTTAATTTATTTATTAGGATAATTAATATTTGTATTAAGGCAAGGATGTCAAACTCGCCGTCCGCAACAAATTTTTTTGCGGCCCGGCCAATATATCAGCAAATAATAATATATAATAATAAAATAATATATCGACGAAGAAAAAAATGAAATGTTTACTGCTAAGTAATTAACGATAATTTATTCAGTGTTGTTAGATTACTCACAGCGAGCTGACACACACACTACTTAAATTACAAATGCGTGTGAGTAGCTCGCGATCAGCTACCTTCCGCTTTTGGGGGACACGTGCACTCAGAATAATATATAATTTTTAATTATAAAAAAGTTTTGCATGATATTTTTTAATCTGTAAGTTCTTAATCTGTTTATACCATTTGAGTTCTTAAGATTTTGCAAAGGGAAGCTGGTTAATTTATTTATTAGGATAATTAATATTTGTATTAAGGGATATTGCGTATTTCGTTGTATGTTTTTTATATGTAATGCATTTTTAACTGAATTTTTTTCCCGTTGTCATTTGTTTCTTTTTTGATAAAATTGTTCTGCAGAGTAAAATTCTGTGCAGTTTTCAAATTTAATGTTTGGTGTTTTCTTTAGGCATTTTTCTGGTACACTTAAAAGCCAGACGAAGGCTGGCCGCGCAGAGGCTAGTTATTTATAAGCACGAAAGTTTAGGACATGTCGGAGTTCAAATGCTTATGAACCATCTTGGAGAGAATTATTGGATTCTGAAAACCAAAAAAACTATTAAAGAAGTAATCGAGTCTGTCATCTGCCATAGGTTTAAGACGAAACCTGTAACTCTGTTAGAATGCCTTTTACCTCAAGATCTTGTAAGAAAGGCAGCAGTTTTCGAAGTCATAGGAATAGATCTTTCAGGTCCTCTCATTCTCAAGGCAAGGAAAAAGGTTTGGAATTTGACCCTGACTTACACCGTCTACCGTGCAGTGCATCACGAATTGTTAATCTCAATTTCGACTGAAAAATTTCTTGGCTTGAGGAGATTTATCTTACGACAGTGAAGACCATCTGTAATTTATTGAGACATTGGCTGTAATTTCAAAGGCAGAGAAAAATAAAAGGTGGATTTAGAGAAATTGAAGAACACAGGAGAGCTAAATCCAGTTAAGTGGAAATTCATACCTCCTAACGCCCCCTGATGAGGAGGTTTCTGCGAAAGGTTGGTTGAACTTATGATGAGAGTTTTAAGGAAAACCTTAGGTAAAACTTCATTAAATCACGAAGATTTGAATACTGTTTTATGCGATTGTGAAAGTTTGATTAACTCAAGACCGTTGACTTACGTTTCGAAAGATTCCGAAGATTTGAAACCTTCGTTCTCACGAGATATTAGAAAAATCCGCGTACCCAATTTTGATAGCATAGAGGAAAATAAGTTGAAGAAGAGATTTGCTTATCGCGTTAGAGTAAAAAGTGATCTAAGAAAGCGTTTTAGAGCTGAGCAATTGCGAGAAGAGCATAAGGTCAAAAAAAGAATTGTCTTAAATGAAAGGGATATAGTTTTGCTGAAAAATGATCATAAGAAAAACTGAAACAGAATTTAGGGCGAATAATGGAACCCTATCCCGGGAAAGACTATCGTATTAGAGTAGCTCTTGTGAAACCAGCATATGGTTCCTTTTTGCGTCCTGTGAGGAAATTGTTCCTATTGGAAGTGCAGAAAAAGGAAAAACATCTTTTTGTCTTATTAACTTTCCTCCTTTTTCAGATTCTTATGGAATACATTCTTTACCCGTTAATTTAGAGCCAGGCATAGATGGACACGGAAAGGCGAGAGCTACTTCGTACCAATCCTGTTCTAGTGACACTGACAAAGGAGCTTTGCTGGAGGTCAACTGAGACTTTCGGACCGGCAACTGATAATCCAACACCTGCTCGAACCTTGAAGCCTTATCATTCACGTTATGGCAAACTTATTAAACCAACGACATCGACCATTTAACAATTGCTTGAGTTTTACCAATAAGTTGCTTAAAACTCAAAATGGGGAGTGTTGAAAATAGCTTCAACACAGACAAAAGGAACAGACACTAGACACTTTGTTTTTAACGCTATCAATAGTAGTGCAGTTAAGGAAAAAAAAGCAGCTTTTATTGGCTATAATTCTTTTAGTATCATCTGTGATTTGGTCTAGACATGCTGTGTTTTTGTAGCTACATTTGTTTTTGTGTACGTCGTAAGAATTGTGAAAATAAAAGTGTTTTCTACAAAAATTAGTCTTCAAGCACTGTCTGATAATTTTCTACCAATTAAGCTCCTCTCGAAACATCGATACTTCGGAAAGAAAAAGGGAAAGTGAAACCTTTGTTCTAAATTTTGAATTTTAGACTTTAGAAATATTCGAGCTTTTTGAAATGAAAAATTAGTTACAGTTTTTCAACAATTACAATACTTCCTTTGCTTAGTAAAAGGAAGTAAAAGTTGCGAGTTTCAGGTTAGAATATCTTCCTTGTCAATAAGCAGTTATAGGACAGTTATAGGACCTTTCTCTATAGTTATAGAACCTTTCTCTAGAACAAGAGGAATCCTGATTCTTATCCACAGCACTTCATTTCAAGGGCAGGAAATCAAGCATCTGTTTACTATTAATGAAGGTAACTAGTGCTGGATAACTACAGATTAACAGTCAGATTTTCTTTTAAAACTGTGTTTGTATGTTGTCTTGTCTCTATAAGTCCATTGATTTTATAGAATATTAACGCATAATATTATTGAAATATCTAAGAGAAACGAAAAAATAAAAGTTTGCCTACAGGAAGTATATATTTGACCTAAGAAAAAAATTATAACCATGTTATCTCAATCTTTCAATAACCCTGATATACACTAGTGTGCAAAAATTAAGGACGAAGTCGAAAAATTAGCATATCAGCTGAACCAAGAGGCAGAGCGGACAGAAAGACCAATCAGGAGATTAAGTAAGGTGATGTACGGTAGCACATGCGCAGATATGCAGGTAGACGTAATGGGGGAGTGTCTGAGAAGTATAAAGCATGTTGTCGGTGTAAGATCAGTATTTCTGGCAAAGTGATTGCACGCCGTATAACAGTTAAAATCACACCGAGTTGCTGCCTCAGCGAGAAATGGCGAATAATCAATCTGTTAGACGACATCTGGATGCTTTTACCCGAGGTCGAATCATTGGGAAGTTGGAGGAAGGCCGCAGTGTGACAAGTGTGGCTGCAGAGTTCGGAATTGCTCACGGCATCGTTTCACGACTTTGGAGACAATTTCAAACTACAGGAACAGCTATCCGGGGGTTTAGTAGTGGTCGTCCACGAGGAACCACACCCGCAGATGACCGGTATATTGCCTTACAGGCCAGAAGAAACAGGCGGCAGACAGCGGGAGAAATCGCTAGACACACGACACAGGCGACTGGACGACCGATATCGCGTTTTACCGTGGCCAGAAGACTGCACGGTGGTGGTCTGTTTGCACGACGCCCTGTACGGTGTGTACCTCTAACGCCTGCCCATCGGAGAAGGCGTTCTCTGTGGTGCCGGGAACACCGGAATTGGAGAGACAATGAATGGGGACGAGTACTCTTTACAGATGAGAGCAGATTTAGTCTGAGTTGCGATTCTAGACACATACACATCTGGACAGAGCGGGGAACACGCAATAACCCCTTCAACATCATCAAAAGGGACTGTTTTGGAGGTCGCGGAGTTCTCGTTCGAGCAGACATAATGCTTGGTAGCCGGACCGACCTTCATATCTCCCAAGGAGGTTCGTCACCTGGGACTGCTATTGTAACGAGGTTCTTCTTCCTTACATGCGTCTTTTCACAAGGGCTATGGGTCCTCAGTTCCTCTTCATGGACGACAACGCTCCACCTCATCGCACAGTTACTGTCGAAGAGCTGTTGGAGAGTGAAGATATTGAACACATGGATTGGTCGGCAAGGTCTCTGGATCTAAATCCCGTCAAGCATGTACGGAACTTACTAGGGAGACCCGTGGCAGCACGTAACTTATCGCCAGTAATGATTCCAAAACTGCGATTGGTGCTAGAAGAGGAACGAGCAGCAGTGTCTCAACAGCTCATTAACAACCACATATCCAGCATGCACAAATGATGTGAAACCTGCCTAGCAGTCAGGGGAGATCATATCCCCTATTAAAGATCGGATGTTTCTTGCTGGACACCCATCACAGGGATGTTTCGGCCTTCAGTCGCATTGCGCTCCATGCTGCTTTTTCAATAAAGCTTCTTTTTATCCCTCTGATTTCTCTTTTAGTAAGTGTTGCTTACATTACTCATGTGCTTACGTATTGGGGATCTTACGGTATTAAATGTGTTGAGTTGGAAAGCTTTTGTACAAAGTTATGTTGAAAAAACCGGCTCGTCCTTAATTTTTGCACACTAGTGTATAGCAGTAATTCCAGTTAATCTGAAAGTGGAGATTTCTATTACAGTTGAAGAGACATTAGGCTATTTCGGAAGCAGGAATAATGAAAAATGAGCAATGCCTTCACCGGGACTCGAACCACGGATCTCTCGAATACGCGCCGAGTGTGCTTGACCATTACACCACGAAAGCATGCTAAGTAGGTGGGAGAAACACCTTATAGGTATATTCCCCCTTTCAAAGGGCGAGTGGGAACTAGGGGACACAATTGCCAAATCCCGGTGGTGGAGAATCATCATCCACTACCTTTTTTTTGTTCGGGCGCCAGTTTTAGAGACATTAGGCTATTTCAGAAGCAGGAGTGATTAAAAATGCGCAATGACTTCGCCGGAACTCGAACCACGGACCTCTCGAATACGCGGCGAGTGTGCTTGACCATTACACCACGAAGGCATGCTAAGAAGGCGGGAGAAATACCTGATACAGTCATAAATTAAATCTGAAAGCATTCAGATTTTAATATCGCACCCTAGGTGAGTTTTTTTACGTAACTTTTTTTTACGGTTTCGCTGAGTATCGCAGGTTACCAATCTGCGGTTGAACTCGACCCTGCTAACGCAATTTGTTGTCTTTTTAGCCATATCATTTTGCGCATCATTTTCTTTGCTCTTATGCCTCATCAAATTCAAGAGCAAAATCACAAAATTTTTAAAAATAGCATATTTTAAGAATTCCCCATAGAGTGTTAAGGATTGCCCTATATATATATACGTAACGTATTCGAAAACTAAGTACCGTTTCATTCGAGCGCCGTCGCAGCGCTGTGGTAGGCATCCCGCGCATGCGCACTAGTCTTTCTTGTTCACTGACTTTCAATTGTCGCCATTTTGGTTGCTCTATGTTGTGTTTTCAGTTTGCTGTGAACATTCAAAATGTTTAAGACAATTAGTTCTCCCGCTGACTGTGAGATTCGTGCCGTGATTAAATTTTTGCTCGCGAGGAATGTTAAACCAGCCGAAATTTATCGTCAAGTGACAGAAGTTTACGGTGAATACGCGATAAGTGATGGAATGGTGAGAAAGTGGGTAAGAATGTTTAATGCAAGTCGAACAAATGTCCACGCCGACACTCGGAGTGGTCGGCCTTCTGTTGTCACCGATGATTTGGTAAGGAAAGTTGATGAAGCAATTCACGAGAACAGACGCTTCACAATGACAACTCTTTCAGAGGCATTTCCACAAATTTCACGTACTGTTTTGTTCGAAATTGTGTCTGACCGCTTGAATTATCGCAAACTGTGTTCCCGATGGGTTCCAAAAATGCTCACCGACGTTCACAAAACAAAGCGACTTGGTAGTGCCCTGACATTTCTCACGTGGTACAGTGATGAGGGAGAAAACATTTTAAACCAAATTGTGACAGGTGAGGAAACTTGGGTGTGTCATTTCACACCAGAATCGAAACAACAATCGATGGAGTGGAGACGCATTCTGCGAAAAAACGAAAGTTCAAAGTGACAATGTCATTACAAAAAATCATGTGCACTGTCTTCTGGGATAGGAAAGGCGTTTTGCTTATTGAATTTCTTCCCAGAGGTGAAACCATTAATGTGGCACGATATGGTGAGACTTTAACAAAACTAAGGCGTGCCATTCAAAACAAACGAAGAGGAATGCTCAGTAAAGAAAGTGTGTTGCTCCATGACAATGCTCGGCCCCATACTGCTGGTGTCACTCAATCGTTAATTCGACAGTTTCATTGGGAGCGGTTCGATCACCCGCCGTACAGCCCGGACTTGGCGCCGTCCGACTATCACTTGTTCCTGCACATGAAGCGCGAGCTTGGTGACAAGCGTTTTGGATCTGACGATGACACGAAAAATGCTGTGGAGTCGTGGTTATCGAAACTGGCGGGAAGTTTCTTTGACGATGGTATACAAAAATGGTCACCCGCTATGACAAGTGTTTGATCATTGGTGGAAACTATGTTGAAAATTGTTTAAGACATGTATTTTCATGTAAAAATAAAATTGGATTCGAAAAAATTGTTTTACTATTTTTCTTTTTCAAAACGGTACTTAGTTTCCGAATATGCCTCGTATATATTTTTTATATTTGCTTTATTATTTCTTTGAAAACCAGCCGCTCGAAAGACCAACCGCCCAAAAGAGTTATCATTATATAACGATTTTAATGAGTTCAACTAGTATCATTTCACAAAAATATTTAATATTTCTAATTAGACACCTCATGATTTAAACTTATTTTTGTTTGAGCCAATCAGATTAAAAAATAGGGAGAAGTACTTTTAAAAACTGGGTTTATTGCGTTTCAATCATTTAGTTTGCTACTCACTAATAGAAAGATTAAATTTGAAAGTTAAATATCTTAAGCTTTACCTACTGGCAGCAAGCTGGTACACAGAGATGATAAGTATTCTATTTGTGGCAGTGGCAACACGTTGCTTTTCAGTAGCCGAATTTGTAGATTAAAACTGAAAGAAAAATATCTCACATTTTACCGAATAGCAGTAGTTTGGAGAGCTGGAGATGAAAATGTTTTATTTCGAAGTGTTGCCACTTCTCTCTTTCAAATCGCTGAATTCAAAACAAAACAAAAATTGAAACAAAAATTCGGTCAATTTGTTCAAAATATGAAAAAATCAATAGCAAATTTTAAATTCAAAAATTCGGGCTTTGAGATGCCTACGTCAGGCGGAGAGCTACGTGTATCAAAAATTCGGTGAAGTGGGTGCCGTCGTTTTTCTACAGTGCGAAGAATACGCACATATACAAATACCTATATATATACACATTCTTCATTATGTAATTTATTTTTTAAATATTGTATCGTAATAACATTTGGTAACAACAATTTGAAAAGTGATTCGGACACAAAAGTAATAAGAACAAAAAGTGAGTTTCGAGACCAATGCTATGGAAGACTTCTTAATGCTAGACTAGATTTCTTAAGACTTCTTTAGTTCTAAAAAAACAATTTATTTAAAAGCACCAGATAAATTACTGACAACAATTCCGTAAGCACTTTTTAGAAATCTGTAGAGACGTTAGGTTATTTAGAAGCAGGAGACATGAAAAATGTGCAATGCCCTCGCTCGAACAACAAACCTCTCGAATACGCGCCAAGCGTCCTGACCACTACACCACGAAGGCATGCTAAGAAGGCGGAAGAAATACCTTATATAATCCCCCTTTTAAAAAGCGATTACGGATTAGGAGACACAATAGCCAAATCCAAGAATCATCATCCACCACCTTTTTGTTCGGGCGCCGCTGTAGAGACATTAGGTTATTTCGAAGCAAGACATGTGAAAAATGAGCAATGCCCTTGCCGGGACTCGAACCATGGACCGCTCGAATACGCGTCGAGCGTGCTGATGACTACACCACGAAGGCATGCTAAGAAGGCGTGAGAAATACCTTATACACTCCCCCTTTTAAAGGGCGACTGGGAATTAGAGGACCCAGTCGCCAAATCCTGGTGGTGAAGAATCATCATTCACCACCTTTATTACTTCGGACGCCACTGTAGACTCAGTAGGTTATTTAGAAGCCGGAGAAGTGAAAAATGAGCAATGACCTCGCCGATACTCGAACCATGGACCTCTCGAATACGCGCCGAGCATGTTAAGAAGGCGGAAGAACTACCTTATAAGTTTACGGATGCAAATGAGGAAAAAAGAACCTAACTTTTAGAAATTTTTATTAACGAGAAAAATCTTATCATTTTGATTTAATTAAATTCATAAGTATAAATTCTTAACTACAAATTCCAACACCGCAAAAAGAGAATGCGAAATCTTACCAATCACGCATCAGAATATCCATTCGCTTGATGATGTCACAGATAGTAAATCTTTCTTTCAGAGTTTCGTAGTAAATACGGTTTAAATCATGAAGCTGGATTTTTAAAAGGAGAAAGAAAAAAAATTAATATTTTTTATGTAAAAAACGTTTTTAGATGATTAAATGAAAATTTATGAATCATGATATTGAACTAAAAACCTAGCGTCATATGAAATGTAAAAATAAATAACTATAACAACAGATTTGTTAAAAATCCAGAGAAATGCTAAAATTTTCAGTTCATGAAGGCACTAATTGGATTTATTTGATTATGGAAAAACACACTAGGGATATTTGCCTCAATAAAAAATGTCTTTATGAACTTTCTAAAGAATATTAGTCCATATTACAGTTAGACATCAGAAAAATATTTTGCAATAATCCCATTCACTTGCAGGTAGTGCAGTGTTTTGTGGTTTTATCTTCTTAACAAGACCTTGGCCCAACTCATGAGTTATACTGTTTTCCAAACGTTAAGATTTGTTGGAAGCCCAAAATCTTCAGATTTGGGATTTTTGCATTTTCAAATTCTCTACACTTTTGGCTTTCTAAAAATACCAAATTTTAATCTCTATGAAAATTAGAACTGTAAAAATTCTAATTTAACTTTATCATCGAATGCTTTGATAAAAGAGGATTTTTACATAAAAAATGAGTTTTTCTCATACTCGATGTAGCTATTCTCAAGAACTACTGTTCACAGGTATATGTACATTATTTATGGCTTATGTTATGTTTCCTAATATTTACTAAAATGAGCTTTTTGTGATAAATTGAGAAAAATTTTAACTTTCTTTTTTTGGTTAGAAAAGTGATAAATTTTAAGGTGATAAATTTTAAAGTGATAATTTTTTGGTTAGAAAATTAATAAATTTAATTATAATTCAAACGTGTATCTACAGCAGATTTTGAGAAAAGATACATCGAAAATGGCCAATTTAACATTGTCGGTATTGGAGGTTCCAACTCCCCTAAAGCACAAGAGAGTTAAATTCGACATAACCTGAAGAGCTATGATTTGATTTACTCAAATCTTCATATGAGGATAAGCAATTTTGTTGCATACTCATATTTAAAAATCACAGTAATTAGAGCCTTAAAGATGCTTAAAATCATGTTAAGATTTTGCAGATTTTATGATTCAAGTTCTACGGTAATATACAAAATTTATTCATAAAGGTTTTTTGGCATAATTTCAGTACAGAATTTATTTTCATGAATTTTATCTACATATTTTTAGGTTTATCTCAAAAACTAATATTACTAATATTTTGCATTATTAAGATTTTGCAGATTTTATGATTTAAGTTCTTACAAAATTTATTCATAAAGGATTTTTGGCATAATTTCAGTACAGAATTTATTTTCAAGAATTTCATCTACATATTTTTAGGGTTACCTCAAAAGCTGATATTATTTTATAAAGTTCAAGTATGAATTAAATAGATATAAAATATTACATTAATGAAGAAAATATTTTAAAAGTTCTGTTGAATCTACTGGTATTAAAAAAATAGCTGAATGGCTAAGAACCAAATACAAGTATTCATAGAATTAAATTGTATTTCATATGATATTTATTACAATGCATGTAAAGCACCTCCTCTCACTTTTAGGAAAATGAAGTGATCTTACATCATATATAATAAGTTTTATATATTAACTTACATCAATGACTGCAAAAATGAGATCGAGTTCCTCCTTCATAGTCCACCAACGACCTGACTTCCCGCCTTTCTCCTATAAATAAATACAGCAATAATTAAGCTATACAGTTTGAAGGGAAAATATTCAGTTAAAGCATGTTATTTTTACTGTTCTAGAATCTTTCATGGTTTTAAAAAATAAGTGATCAATTTTATAAACAAATAGAGTGATTAGTTTAGAAGTCAAACAATAGAAATCAGCTTTATATTTGCAAATTTTCCAAGATTAGTTTCGATGGTTTTACAGAATCACCTTCTTTAGCTGTCAAAGTGCAAATGAACGAGGTAAAATATGGTAATAAGGTAAGATAAGAATGGCTGGACAGGAGTTAAGCTGCTGGCGCCATCTATTGACGAAACAAGAAAACTAAAAAAACAGAATTTCCTTAAAGGCTGAAAGTAGAGATGAATTGGAATTAGGGTCGTTAACAAGAAAACTGAGGAATTAGCCATGGGGAGCTCTTTTAGTCCAATCTTGACTGATATCTGCAATTATTATTCTGAATCAAAATTATCTGAAACTTTAAACTTCCTAGACGATAATTTTACCCTGTTTGACGGTAACAAAGAAAATTTAAATAAAGTTCTTTCAATAATGAATTCCCCTGATTCTGCTATTCAGTTCACTTTTGAACTTAAAAAATACAATTCTCTTCCGTTCCTCCTCATTTCGGTCACACGTAACTTAGCTAACTTCAGTACTGCTGTTTATCGTAAACCTTCATCGGTTTGCCTTCCACCACAGAAGTTACCTTAATTTTTTCTTTTGTTTTCCGTGCACTCCAACCTGGCTTTTGATCAAGAACTAAATTATTTAAAAGCAGTTGCTATTGGCAGGGTCTTTTTACCCAAAATTATTAACAAAGCAGTTAAAAAATTCTCATCTCAATACACCAAAAGGCACACTCTTGTTGTAGGAGATTATAAGAATTCGGTTGTCATTCCTTTCTTTCCATCAATTAGCTATAAAATTGTACGTATTTCACAGAAATTTAACTTTCGGGTCACTTATTCTCCTTTCAATAAAATACTTAAGAACCCCCATTCCGGATATGAATTCGTGGGGTATTTACAGGATTCCTTGCCAATATGGTTTAATTTACATTGCTCAAACTAAGAGAGCCTTAAAATTTCGCGTTAAAAAACATGAGGCATATCTTAGGAAAAAGGAAACACAGAAGTCCTCTGTGTTTCCTTTTGCCTGGACCAGCAATGTTGGTCCGAAAATCACACTTCCCATTATTCTGCAGCCAAAATTATTCAAAAAACATCCTCCATTGGTGAATTAGATTTTCTGGAAGCGTTTCACATTCAAAAAAATCTTTCCGTTTTAGTTAACGACCCTAATTCCAGTCCATCTTTATCTTCAGCCTTTATGGAAATTATGTTTTAGTTTTCTTATTTCATCTATAGATGGTGCCAGTAGCTTAACTCCTGTACAGCCATTCTGATCTTGTCTCGTTCATTTGCACTCTAACAGTTGAGGAAGTTGGTTCGGTAAAACCATCGAAATTAGTCCTGGAAAATTTGCGAATGTAACGCTGATTTTTGTTGTTTGATTTCTAAATTAATCGTTGTTCAGGGTGTTATTTTAACCTAAACAGAAAATGCTTATAACTTAAGTAACCCAGTTCTGACCTACAGTTAGCCCGATCTGTTTTATGTATTTCACTGAAACTTAAAATATGCTACAGGGAATAGTTAGAAACTTAAAAACAGGCCACGTGGAAAAGAAAACTGCAACAAAAAGCAGAGTTCATATTGCTACCACCACGTGAAAAGTGGCGCACAAAGAAAAAGAAACACGAAATGGAAAAAAAATGTATTTAATCGCAACGTTTGTTTAATGCGCATTCTATTTGCATCAATTGCATGTTCAAAATGCGTTACAGCATGTTCGAAAGTACAGCACAATAATTTTTTTAGGAGTTTCAGCAACATGGCGTGTTTTGCTTGCTTTCAATGCAGGCAGAGTCCTGTACACTGGTGTGCAAAAATTAAGGACGAGACGGTTTTTTCAATATAACTTTGTACAAAAGCTTTCCAAATCAACACATTTAATACCGTAAGATCCCCAATACGTAAGGACATGAGTAATGCAAGCAACACTTACTAAAAGAGAAATCAGAGGGATAAAAAGAAGCTTTATTGAAAAAGTAGCATGGAGCGCAATGCGACTGAAGGCCGAAAAATCCCTGTGATGGGTGTCCAGCAAGAAACATCCGGTCTTTAATAGGGGATATGATCTCCCCTGACTGCTAGGCAGGTTTCACATCATTTGTGCATGCTGGATATGTGGTTGTTAATGAGCTGTTGAGACACTGCTGCTCGTTCCTCTTGTAGCACCAATCGCAGTTTCGGAATCGTTACTGGCGATAAGTTACGTGCTGCCACGGGTCTCCCTAGTAAGTTCCGTGCATGCTTGACGGGATTTAGATCCAGAGTCCTATAGCCCTTGTGAAAAGACGCATGTAAGGAAGAAGAACCTCGTTACAATAGCACTCCCAGATGACGAACCTCCTTGGGAGATATGAAGGTCGGTCCGGCTACCAAGCATTATCTCTGCTCGAACGAGAACTCCGCGACCTTCAAAACAGTCCTTTTTGATGATGTTGAAGGGGTTATTGCGTGTTCTCCGCTCTGTCCAGATGTATATGTGTCTAGAATCGCAACTCAGACTAAATCTGCTCTCATCTGTAAAGAGTACTCGTCCCCATTCATTGTCTCTCCAATTCCGGTGTTCCCGGCACCACAGAGAACGCCTTCTCCGATGGGCAGGCGTTAGAGGTACACACCGTACAGGGCGTTGTGCAAACAGACCACCACCGTGCAGTCTTCTGGCCACGGTAAAACGCGATATCGGTCGTCCAGTCGCCTGTGTCGTGTGTCTACTGATTTCTCCCGCTGTCTGCCGCCTGGCCTGTAAGGCAATATACCAGTCATCTGCGCGTGTGGTTCCTCGTGGACGACCACTACTAAACCCCTGGACAGCTGTAGTTTGAAATTGTCTTTAAAGTCGTGAAACGATGCTGTGAGCAATTTCGAACTCTGAAGCCACACTTGTCACACTGCGGCCTTCCTCCAACTTGCCAATGATTCGACCTCGGGTAAAAGCATCCAGTGTCGTCTAACAGATTGATTATTCGCCATTTCTCGCTGAGGCAGCAACTCGGTGTGATTTTAACTGCTATACGGCGTGCACTCTCTTTGCCAGAAATACTGATCTTACACCGACAACATGCTTTATACTACTCAGACACTCCCCCATTGCGTCTACCTGCATATCTGCGCATGTGCTACCGTACATCACCTTACTTAATCTCCTGATTGGTCTTTCTGTCCGCTCTGCCTCTTCATCCAGCTGATATGCTAATTTTTCGACTTTGTCCTTAATTTTTGCACACCAGTGTATGTTTAGTTTTATAAGCATTCGGAAAACTTCTCGAAATTAATCGATCATCTCCGAAGAGGACGCGAAGCAGTTCTTTCGGTTGTCAGACAATATGGGATATTGCATCCTCTTACATGAAAACAAACATTATCGTTTTCGAAGGGCAGGAATGGCTTGCTGTTGCAGAAGTTAACAATAATGGACACTCGTGACGGAACACCTTTCATTGCCTTGAAGAGTACTCTCCTCAAAGAAAAAGTGACCAAGAATGAATTCAGTAGCAAAACCACACCGCACACTTACGTAATCAGAATGCAGAATCTATTCATGCACTGAATCGTCGCATATTGGACCACGCAGTATCCTATGTGCCATAATCCTGAGTATTAATTGCTCCGTCTGAGACAAAATGATCCTCATATGACCACAAAATACTCCAAGGACATCTGATTTCTGTCACAGTTTTATTTGAAACTGTTTCTGTCCTCTTCCTGACAACACACCTAAATTGCCCAGTCTATTCAAATTTAATACTCATTTTTTTCGAAGTATATTCCTTCACAGGCCTTTTTCGTTAAGACTTTCAAACATCGATGTTCTCGCGGTGCAGCGAAACTATTACTGCAATTCTGATGTTTAACTGGCCATTAAAACTCGATTTTTAGCCCAATGTGTGCTTTAGCCCAGAAGGGCTATTAATCTCGAAACGGCATTTTGCGTCGAATCTATTGAGGTTAGGACAGATGAAGTAAGCCTTTTCCCTATATCCCGTACAATGAAAATCAAGCCATAAAACATCGCGGTACTACATCACTACTCATCATGACCGCTGACATAAGCGGATTTTATTTACATTCTAATTGGTGTGGTTTGCATGTTAGCTATTCAATAATGAACGTTTATAAGTCTTCCTTTATAACTTAATACTTAACGTAAAATATTTTCTACCTAGTTTGTAGAAAAATCAAAAGGAATGCAAATAACATTTTCAAAATTTTTAAAATCTAGGTACATGAAAATGTGTAAATGTTAACCATAACACAAATGATACATGTTGAAACCTGGATGATCATCGGACGTTTCTATGGTATTTTGAGCCTGTGGACGTTGGCATTTGCTTTCAAATTCAGTGTAATTTTATTTAACAATATGTATCGTAGTCTTACTCGTACGCTGTATGGCGGCCACGATAAGGTTAGTTGGTTATTCAATTATGGCAAAGCACACGAGGGCTATCTGCCTACAGGGAGGGATGCCTTCGTGGAGGACTTTCTAAGGGAAACTGGCTCGTATACACGTTACACACGGGGAAAACCACGAAAACGCCCATGCAGCCAGCTCGTTCGCGGGATTTGAACCTCAGACCGAACTACCAGTGTTCAGCGTCTTTACCGCTCGGCCGCTGGTGGGCCTGCTGCCACGATAAGACCGACGTAACGTTGCCACCCCTAACATTTCCTTGGCTTCAGTTTTGTGACGTCATGCTTACTCCATCTATTCTAACCTTCATGGTCGAATCATTATAAACGACTGTATCTCTTTTCAAATTGTTGCCACCAAATATTATCGCTCTGTATTATATTTAAAGTAACTAAATAATAAAGAATCTACATGAATGTATCTATGTTTTTCGCACTGTTAAAAAACAACGGTATGTGGAATCATCAAATTTTGAATAACACAGTCCTCCACCAGAGCATGGGCACATGGAAGCCCGAATTTCGAAGTTCTCTATTTCATGTTTTATAAAACTTCAACGAATTTTGGATTAAGAAACTTCGAGCAGTGGCGACACTGTAGGGAATAAAACATTTTTATCCTCAGCGCGCGAGACTGTTTATCCGAAATTCTAAACATATGCTATATGTCCAAATGCTATCGAAACGTGTTTGTATCTGTAAATGTAAAAAAACGACCGTTTGGGCGTAATATAAAATCTGAAGGCTTTCAGATTTTTTTCAAATTAAAATTGTGTGTTTACTTTACACTTCTCTAAAGATATAATGAAGGCTGATTTTATGGAATTGACTATTCCCATTTTAAAGAGTTCCTTATTTGCATAGTGTCCTTTCTACATTGAATGAAAGTTCCCTCTGGTGGTCGAAATTTGAACTATTACTTTTTGACTGCAGTTTATATTCCCCACGCCCATATAATATATATATATACCAAGTTTCAATAAAGTGCGGGCTCCCATAAGTCTGAGTATGTTCATTTTAATTATCAACACCCTGTATTTTGCATTTTAAAAATACTGAACCCACTCTAAAATCAACGTTTATTTTTAAACCAGTATATGTTCTCAACCCGGTATATCTTAGTGGAGTATTCTCTAATTGGTTTAAGTGTTGCTAAATTTGCTCTACGATCACATTATACAACAAATAACACTATATCTTCTGTTCAGGCTTTAAAGCTGTCTAGATGAAAGCCATCACAATGCTTCAACAAACAAAAATGTAAGATTTGTACTCGTGAAAATGTTTCATGAAAATCTCTATCAGAAGGTGTATAGAATACTCCTCACTTAATCTATTAACATCACAAACTTTTTGCAAACTGATATTTCGTTTGTGTTTGCATAGATATTTAAGTACTTCACTCTTCAGTTTATGCATTGCTCTTGGATATGGTATCAAAATTTGAAACTAAATCTCTGTGAATTTTTATCGCACGGGAATCAAAGTTTTTCTGTTCCTTTTATAATGGGTGTAAATTCTTACTAAATATAGGTGTATGGCTTAGCAAGCCCGATTAAAATATTTTTCGTAATTATTAAAATTTTTTGTAAATTTATTGGAAATATATGTCTACTACCAATTATAACAAAAAGCAAAGGATGGACAGACTTTTATGGACACAGGATGATAATTCCTAGAATAAGGTGTAAGATCTGTCTCTCCTATTCCACATAAACTAAACTAGATCCTATAAAGAACCTGGCGAATTTTCACACAGGCGTGAATTAAATACCTGCACAGAAGATGGGTGAAAATTACCCTTTATTACACTCTTTTGCAAAAAAACTCGAACCACCAAGAAGGAATTTTATGATCGTGACGAAATTTAGTATACAAAAACATCTTGATCGAACATGCAAATGATCAGTTGGTCAGGACTGTGTGTTCGGTGCATATTCTTGGCGAACATCTTCGTGTAAATCTTAAGTCCTGATCTTGACCAGGGAGCTGAATGCAGCTATGTTCTGTGGTAGAATACTGTGATTAAGTGGTAGAGTAACTATACCTAAGAAGGATTTAAAATCATCTTTTATTAAACCACAATTATTTACCACTTCCCAACTCGAGAGGGATACAGAAAATAATGACCGCCACTTGGGTCTAACTGAACAATCAGATAATTTAAACTAAAACTAATTAGAAATTAAGTAGTCGTTGTTCACAGAGCTATGAACGCGAGGTTGGCCTCTAAACTAAATGGTGCGTAGCAAGATTTTAACTAATACTAACGCACTTAGAATTACTTCAATAGGTAATAACGTAACAGCGCTACGGCTTAGAATTTAAATACTAGCTGGTCAGGCGAACGTCCAATAGAGTAACAGTGGTCTGCGACTAAAAGCTCTCTCACACTGAGAGGTTCCTACCTCTCGCTTAAGTAGAACTTGGCTCCACTTCAAATTAGCATAAAGCTGAAAAGCGCGCTTATTCTAACGGGAAGTTGAGGCAAATTAGAATAAAACTTTGTTAGTTTAACTAAAACCTTACACAGTTTCAAGGCAAATGAACAGGAATTGCGATCATAGCGTGCATTTCCAATGCTCAATTCGCAAAGTATAAAAGCAGTATCAGAGGCAGAAAATTTATCTTTTTTTGTTGCTGCCATTGCAATTCCGTAAAGAAGCAACTAAAGATGCCATTACGACGATATCGAAGACCTTACAAACAACTAAATGACTTCGAACGTGGTCGCATTGTAGGGTTACATGAAGCTGGGTGGTCATACCGAGCAATAGGTCGCCGCCTGCAGCGTACAGACACTGTTGTGCAAAGATGTTGGCAGCAATGGTTGCTACAAGGAAATTGCCGACGAAATGAAGGCTCTGGAAGGCCAAGGAGCACAAATGCGAGGCAAGATAGGATGACTGTTCGCCAGGCCCGAACCGCCACAACAATATCATTGTCGACTATTCAACGCATTACAGCCACATCTATACCTCTCGTGGTACCCTCTACCATCTCACGGCGCTTGTCTGAGGCGGGGTTACGCTCACAGAGGCCTTTAAGACGTTTGCCTTTCACCCCACAACATCGGTGGAGTCGTCTGGAAGGATGTCGCAGCCGACCATTATGGCTGCCAGCAGACTGGCATCACATAGTGTTCAGTGATGAATCCCGCTTTACTCTTGAAGCAGATTACCACCGTTTTCGTGCCTGGAGAGGACGAGACCAGCGGTCCCAATCAGCCTTTGTTTTACAAAGGCATACAGCCATAACCCCTGGTGCGATGGCGTGGGGCGCTATTTCTTATAACAGCATGTCATCTTTAGTCATCGTCCGTACATCATTATCAGCTCAATGATATATTGATACCATCCTGCGGTCGGTTGCATTACCCTTCATGGCACGTCATCCTGGGGTCATTTTCCAACAAGATAATGCCAGGCCACATACCGCTCGCATATCTCTGGACTGTTGGCCAGCAAAGTCACGAGGCCTTTCACTAATCGAGCATGTCTGAGACATGGTAGGCCGCCAAATTCGGGCAGCACAAAATATCGCAGATCTGAAACGATGAATGCCTGGCAGAATGTGTCGCAGGATGATATTATAAACCTCTACCACTCCTTGCCTCGACGAATTCAAGCATGCATTGCCGCCAGGGGCGGTTCGACCAACTACTAATTTGAGCACTCAATGGATGATTGTGAGCCGTGAACAGGAACTATGACCTTGATTTTTTAATCATTTTATTATTTGTGTATGAGCTATACACATATTCAATTTCATCATTAACAACCTCTTCCTTCATGATGCTTCGATTTTTTTGCAAAAAAGTGTATTTCAAACTCAGAACAGAAAGGCACGTACTTCGTGCTTTACAATAACACCGACAACTTGCGGTGGAACTTAAACGTTCTAACATAAACCAATTCAAATCTAAATAGAATAGTGCTGGGTTAACACGTTAAGTTACGGCTAACTTAGATTGACTCATAAACCTAACAGGCGGACGATTATTCGAAATGGCCAAGGGGCGTACTAGCGTAACAGCGAAATAAGCAACGAAACGTGCTCTGGCCAGCGAAAACACGTTCTGAAT
Source organism: Stegodyphus mimosarum (assembly GCA_000611955.2). Lineage (NCBI taxonomy): Eukaryota > Metazoa > Arthropoda > Arachnida > Araneae > Eresidae > Stegodyphus > Stegodyphus mimosarum. Next base: position 297,820 of record KK118105.1, on the reverse strand, counting down.
AAACTCCGTTTAAATACTCACTTCACTTAACTTTAAGTTTACATCCTGGCGAGAAATGCGAGGGGAAGTTGAGGCGTTGAGGAAAGGTATCAAACTTAAAATAAATTCTTATGCAAAATAAAGGAAACCCTATAAAGATAAACTGAAATGAGCTTCAGATGTAAATAAGTTTGACTTTCTCCATCAATTTAAATACGACATCCTTCTTATGTCAGTTCAAGTAATATTAAATTAAGGAATAGTAAGGAAATTTACAATGAATAAATAGATTTTACAATATTAAAAAGAGAAATAACATACTTTTGTGTAAGATGACACAATAGGTGGTGTTAGTGGGATTTGCTTGTCATATTTTGTCACTTCTTCTTCTAATGGAATTTCAGTTTCTTTACATTTTAATCTTAAACTTTGAAACCTCTCTGCTCTAATAAACGCCTCATCAAATCTCTCACGTATTCTCATCTCTTCTCGTAGCTTATCACGTGACTTCTGATATACGCCATGCGGATACATCCGATATCCCATTTGTGACCCTATCCAAATTGGCTCCTCTTCTAGAGGTTTGAGAAGTATATCAATCATTTCCTTATTTCTTTCTCTTTGTTCCTGTTCTTCTCTTTTCTGTTCTTCTTCTAATACTCTATCAGGAGGAAGTAGAGTATGTTGGGCGAATTTTAAACTTTCAATTTTCTTTGCTTCAAGAACTGCCTCTCTAAGAATTTTTCTATATTTGTTTGTAAAAGTCACTACTTGTGGCGTAGAATACTTCTTCCTTGAACAAAACTCCTCTTCGCGAAGTAACTCATCCTGTTTTTCTGGTAAAGAATCAAAAATTCCAAGTTGATTTCCATGGAATGCCATTCTTTTCCAGCGCCCTATTGCAGGGTCTGGTTCTTTGGATACAACTATAAAAAGAAATATGAGAACAATAAAAAATAGTAGTTAAATTTGTTCCTTATGGTTTAGGATAGCTACTTCAGTTAGGAACTAATACTTGACTGAGTAAATCTAAACACATTGCCAAACAACATTAAAATAAGTTTCTTTTAGGCTCAACCAGTTTGTACTTATTAAACATTCGCTCAGTCACACAGAAATTAATTCCTATCCTTTTGTACCTTTGATTATTATCTGCCAGCCCGCAAATATATATAAACACAAAAACACTTGTAAGAATAATTCTTTGTCGAATATTTTATTTTTAATACTATAAGAAATAAAATGTGAGGAACTATGAGTATATTTATAGAAAGTAACACGTTTATTTTAAACGCTCTTAAGTAGTACGAAAAATGTTAATTTTTCGTTCAAACGACAAAAAACAGCGTTGTATTTGCAAATTTTCACAGGACTAGTTTCGATGGTTTTACCGAACCAACTTCCTCAGCTGCCAAAGTGCAAACGTACGAGATAAGATAAGATAATAAGATAAGAATGGCTGGACAGGATTTAAGCTACTGGCCTCATCTATTGATAAAAGAAGAAAACTAAAACATAATTTCCTTAAAGATTGAAGATAAAGGTGGATTGAAATTAGGGTCTTTAACTAGAGCATAAAGATTTTTTTTTAATGTGAAACGCCTCGAGAAAATCTAATTCACGAATGGAAGATTTTTTTTGAATAATTTTGGCTGCAGAAAAATGAAAAGTGTGATGGACCAACAATGCTGGGCAACAAAGGACTTCTATGTTTCCTTTTTCTTTTGAAAGGAAATGATACACACACAGACACACGCACAAACACACACACGCAAAAAAAAGTGCAAAAATAAAATTTAAATTAACTACGTATTGGTCAAACTATTAAAGTTCAGTTTTCATATCGACTCAGCCTTTGGGAGGCAAAAGAAAGGAAGATTAGTTGCGATACTCAGACAGAAAGGAATGTAAAAGAAAATTCAGATTTGAGTTATTTCAGAATAGAATGTTTTTATCATCGAAACAAACTAGAATTAAGAATTCTACCAATAGGCTGAGATTACAGAAAAGTTCCTGTATATCCCTCATGTGAAATGAATGCTAGAATTTAAATGGGCTTATATTTTATCTCGACAAATTTACTTTCATGGCAAATCAAGCAAAAGTTATATCAGGTTAATTTGCAGCTTGATACCGTACAGAATACATTCGCGAGGAATAGAAATTTTTGAGTTAGCTTGCCGTTTGCCAGCACGCATTTTGTAAAAATAACTGAGTTTGAATTAAATTTACCGATATGATTTTTGAGACCAAATTTATTGAGCTCAGTGAAAATTATCCAGTTACCATGCAATATTGAAATAGTCCCAATATCCGAATGAAACTTGTAAGGTCTACTTGTCTAACTTTTGTGTGAAAACTTGAGGGTAGTGTTTGCACAGAAGAAGAGTTAAAATGACCCTTTGTTAGACTCTTTAATTATTTACAATGCGTCAACTCGACGCTAACAAACTACGCCTCTGCTTAGGCGGTAACTAAAATCAGTAAGCACTGAACTCAAAATTTGAAGATATTAAAAAGTAGTAAAATTGCGCTACAGGGCTCACACTGTCCTATTTCCCAACAAAGCGTTGATAATTTAGTGGCAGCAAAGTAATAGCTGTTATGCCACTTTTAACCAGCAATAAATGCTAAGCCGAAGCTCATGCTACAACAATCACAGAGTTTTCCCACACCCCCTAACTTTTTCTTCTAGAATTTGATACTTAAACATTTTTATCCCACTGGTAGAATTTGCATTACTTCACGTGCGCTACCAAATTTAAATATTCTGGCATTGACAATTAGGGAATTGAAGGCTTGTAGAAAAGAAACTTCAAATTAAATTAAACTGGGCATTTAAAATAAATGTAAATCCTTACAAAATATTCAAGTGATTTTCGTGTATAGATTTTAACCTTATTTCCTGAGTTATTGTTCAGTTTACTGTATGTTGAACAAAATTCAACATAATATTTAAACGAATATATTTAAATTAATAGAATATTGATTATTTCTATGAAATTTTTTATTTCAAGAATGGAACCAAACATGGAACATGATTTGGCATAAGCGAAAACGCAAATTAAGAAAGAACTGTGATATGTAGAAATACTAAAATTAGAATAATTAAATGTGATTAGAACTTCTAGGGATAGAGGTTCTCAAGCTCAAAAACTACGTGATTAATCAACTTAATTAAAAACTGATTAATCGAATCTTTCTCAGAACCGTGCAATAATTAATTCAATAAAAAATAATGACTTGTTTTAACATCCTTTCGGAACAGAGAGAAAAATTAATTGGATTCCAGAAATTTTAAAGCAAGCGCTTAGTTTATTATCTCTGAAAATGACCCACAAGAACCCAATAAAAACGACAATAATAAAAGACTCTCTCTCTCTCCAGGTATTTATGAATTTTGTTCCATTAAGTATTCTTAAAAATTCATTTTTTTTTTCGAGATTGCATTACGTGTAACGCATAGAATAACATTCATAAACATTATTTTATTCTTAAATTTCTTAGGCATGAGACGAATAATAAATTTACTTGAATATGAATCCTAAAAGTTTCTTGAATCTATTGAATCTCTTCCGTACATGAATAAAAATAAAACTTTTACTAATAATATTAAAAAGTTTTTTTAAGAAAGAAAAATTCGAATGGAAAATGCGTTTAATGGAAAGCGATTCAAGAATATTGTTTCTAAAATAATACCTATAGTTATTAATATGCTGCAAACAAAATGCGCAATTTAATCTCTAATCAAATAAGAATATTGAGATTGAGATTCTTCCTTTAATCATTGTAGAAACAGAAGTTTTTTTTGTTTTTTTTTTAAAGCAGGAGAGATAAAAAATGAGCAATATCCTGGCCGGGATTCGAACCACGGACCTCTCGAATACGCGCCGAGAGTGCTGACCACTACACCACGAACGAATGCTAAGAAGATGGGAGAAATATCTTATATCATAATTTAACATGGTACATGAGTAACAGATAAAATATTTTACATTTTTATGAATCTGTTAAAATCAAGTATGAAGGCAGAGAACAAACGTACATTTTCCTTTGATGCCAAAATAACGCAAAATAGCGCTGTCCCCCTCCGTTTCATCAAAAACTCGCATGTCTTGAGCATCTTTGGTAACACCTGACGGAAAATATAGTAACTGTTGATGGATTCGATTCCAAATACTAGGCTCCTTATGCATTGACTCTTCACTATGTAACTCAGCTCCTCGCGACCGTATTAAGTCTTGCCACTCCGAAAGAGCTTTGGCAGCACGTACTTCAACGGAAATATCACTTCCAACCTTAGGAAGATGCTCTTGTACTTCTGGTATCTGCGCAGTACTTGTAGCCGCGTCTTCAGCGACTGAAAACGAATTAAAACGTCTCTTTAAACATTTTGAAAGTTAAAATATAAGGAAATCAAATTTACATTCAAAATATCAAATTCCGATAGATTTTGTTTTTTAATGGTTGAATTTCCAATTCAATTTACACCCTTAAGTATACTTTTAGCACCTACTTCTACAAATTGGAAATACCAAATACAGGATGAATCTGAACAAAAGGGCAAGACTTTGCGGGGTAGTAGAAGGCAGCTCTACGAACAATATTCGTCATACAATGTGTAAGGTTTTAGTCAAATTAACCAAGTTTTATTTTAATTTAAATCTTTCTATCTCTTCTCTGTTTCAACTTCCCGTCAGAAGAAGCGCGCGTTTTCAGCTTATGCTAATTTTGAAGTACAGCCAAGTACTATTTAAACCAGAGGTAGAAACCTCTTAGTGTGAGAGAGCTTTAGTCTCAGATCACGGTCATTCTGCTCGACGTTCGCCTGACCAGCTAGCAGCTAAAATTATAAGCCATAGTACTTACTACGTGATTGCATATTGAAATAAATTGAAGTGCGCTAGTATTAGTATTTCTTGCTACGCACCAGTTAGTTAGAGGCCAAACTCCGCGAATCTGCTCTGCGAGCAAAGTTTAATTTAATTTCTATTTAGGTTTAGTTTAAATTTATTTGATTTGTTAAGTTAGGCCCAAGTGTGGTCTTTTACTTTCTGTATCTATCCCGAGTTGGGAAGTCTGTAAATAATAGTGATTTAATAAAAGAGGATTTCAAATCCCTTTCAAGTGCAGTTATTCTCCATCACAGTATCTACATCAGAACAAAGCCAACATTTTTCAGCTCCCTGTTCCAGTTCAGGACTTGAGGATAAGGACCCTAGTACTTCAACACGTTTTCTAAAACTATGCACAGAATACTCAGTCCTGACAAATGTATGAATCGGAAAGCAAGCGGTGAGAAGTTACAGGGTAGTTTTCCAGTGTCATATTAAAGAATTAACACAAAAATGAGAGGAAATACTTCAGATAACATTTTATTAACAGAACGTGCTCATAGAAATTGCTCAAAAGACCTTCTGCCAGCTGTAATTCAGACTTCACAGCTGGGGGATCGGGACTGACGCACATTTGCGAAGACACCAAGTATTTCCCGAATATCGCCAGCAACAACAGCAATTGCGATTAGATTCATATTGCTTTCAATGGAGCACTCGTAGATTAGGCTTTTCATATGGCCCCCAAAGTCCAAACACGAGAGATTCAGTGATCTTGGGGGCCATGCTATGGGACCCCTCGACCTTGGAAATTTTGTGGTTCGTTTAAACAGCAATCCTCTCAACAATCCACGGTAGAAAATGCCGTTGGATGAGAAAACTGACACTTTTTATAACATTTATTTACAATGCCACCTAGCGGCTCGTCATTTGAGTTCCGACCATGCGTTCTATAACGAATATTGTTTGTATAGTTGCCTTCTATTACCCCCTAAAGTTTTGCCCCCTTGTTTAGATTCATCCTGTGTATGGGTATGTATGGTGTTTGTAAACAAAATTTACCACATGATACTTTTATTTTTACGTTTACGCTGCAGAAAAGGACTGCTGACCCTACGGCTATAAAACTGCCTCACAGCATTATTGTCCTGCTTGCAGAAGCGATCTAATGCTGCTGCGCCCCCCTCCGCAGGAGGGTCTGCAGAACAGACTGATACAAACACATGATGAAAAAGAAATTCACAAGGCTATTTACAGCGATGCATAAGTTCTCATAGGCTACACAGTCTTGTGCTATTCATCGACTGAGATTACTAATGATCTTATGTTCAGATAGAGATTACTGGTTTAAGTTTAGGACTTAACAAGCACAGTTACAGTATAACATGAGACTGCATTACAGATATATGACTTAACATTTAGAATACTTATCATATATTATACCAGTTTCAGGCTAACTTCACAAAGCGCTATTAAACAATGCACTGAAGGTGCTATTAATATCACTTACTCTATTGCATTAAGCAATAATGATAACAGAATTGAACAAGGTAATAATCATAATACAACTGAAGCGAAGACTGAATTCCTTTATGACAACGAGCAGCAAAACGAAACAAGGGTTATACCTAGATGCAGAGTGTATATAAATGCAATTACAATTGAACACACACACACACACACACACACAAAAGACAGCATGTATGCAGGTACTACTGAAGGAGGTAGTTATACTACTAACGAAACTTTGTGTAATGAGGCTTACTGTAGTACTTCTGCTTTGCAGAGTGTCATTAGACTGTCTTATAAATCATAGAGACTTATGATGCTCTGAGAAAAAGATTGTATATAGCTTACTTGGTTAATTTCTGACCGAGCAAGATGCCCAGTGCTAGGTTGTCCTCTTGTGCCCACTTACCGTTGAGCTTTTTTGCTGCACAGCACATAATAAGTTTTCTCAGCTCTACTCTGGCTATGATATTCTTAATCAAATTGTCTGCCCATTGAGGCCGAAACTGTTGACTTGGTTTCTTTTGATACTACATGATACTGTATAAAGGCACAATTACTTGCGATGGCAGTCACAAACTAAGCTTTGTGACTGCCATCGCAAGTATTTTTATATATAACAATATTTAAAATTGATTTTAATAATAAAGGACGCCTAAGATTTAATTAATTTTTTAAAAAGAGCATCTCAAGTTCACCTTTTCCCATAACAAAAGTGCTTAATTCAAACAATACCTCCTGCATTTCTGAAATCAAAAATACACTTAGATTTAGATATTTTAGAAATTTATAGTTGTTAAAAATGAGATAATGTCATAGAATTCAGAAATTTTAGTTAAATAGTAAAAAAAAGTCTCACGTGGATACCACATAACTTCCTTGTACAGAATATTAAATTATACGCATTTTTTGCTGCATTTCATTTTAATTTATTTCGTCAAATTTTATTAGATATATTTCTCATTAATTCAGTTCTCGCTTCTCCGCAGGGCAAAAATACATAGATTCTAAAAATATCATTATTAAAAATTGAAAAATATAGAAAAATATAAAACATCAAATACAGTTAAAGCAATTAAAATAACAATTTTTACAATTAAAATTAGAGTTTCTATGGAAAAACAAGCAATCGGCCAACGGCAAGAAAGCAGATTTTTCGGTGCACAAAACTGAGTTTACGTTTGGTTCCACTCGGCAAAAAGACACTGAACGTGCAGAAACTTTGAAATACAAACAAATATGTTTGCTATGGTCAAAAATTTAGGCTTATTCGTACTTAGCTATTGCATGCAGATTAACTAAAGGTATAAAAACCTTAACCGGAAGACAAGAACAACATAATTCAACCATTTTTAAATAAAAAAATTCGCAATTTACCAATATATATTAATAAAACAAAACTGAACTCACGTAGCCGAGTAACAGAGTGGGTGTATATACTATAAAGAAAGAGATAATATTTATATAACTTTTGGTGCAGCCCTATTACAACCAGAAAGGGAGGTGCACAACTAAATGTTATAGCTGTCTAATACACAAAATTTCAACTTTCTGAGGTTATTCGTTTTTGAGTTAAGCGAGATACGTGTACGTACGTACAGACATCACGGAAAAAATCTCCTCTGAATCCATTTTAAATCCTTTTTGCAACCCGTTTTGGGAAAAAGAGTTCTTTATTCTGTCTTGGCGTACAGATGTCAGGCAAAAACTTCGTTAAGCATTCGATAGCGGTCAAAATGAATATTTTCGTTGAAATATGATACCCGAAAATTTTCGCGATTACAATACTTCCTTCACTTCGAACAAGAAAGGGAAAAAGCAATAAATTAGCTCTTGCCATGAATATTTTTATTTGAAGAAGAAATTTATGCTGAGGGAGTTTCCAGAGTATTCCGATGTTTTGAATATGAGAGTAGTTTTGGGGCGCATTCCAGTGCTTGCTATTTCATAAAAGTCACGTCTTAGTTTTTAACCATTTTCTCATAATGCAAGAGAAAATAGCAGTTAAGTTATATCCTGCTTTCCGAAAACAAAACTGGCTTATTGAGAGTTCATCGGGGCTGTATAAAACTGCAGTGAAGGTCTTACGAGGGTGCTGTGAAGCCACACTTATCGTGCTAAATCACACTATTTGATGACAGTTTTAGTTTATCGAAATGGGCGACGGCAAAATATCTAAGTGCCATGCTTTCCTTACATAATATGATTAATTAGAATTAAATGTTTATTTTGTGTTCACCTTTTCAAAATTAAATGGCATCGCAAAGGTTTAAATTATATTTTTATAATTTATTTAAATCTTTTTAAATATTCCAGTGCTTGATTTATTTAAATCTTCTAAAATAAATTTTAAATAACTAAACTTTGTGATTTTTTCTGCATTTTTATATTTCAACTCTATTTAAACGAACTCGAATATTATTAAAATAAATGATGATTAACAAATATTAACATCTTCAATAAAATAAATGTCAAATTCAACTATATATCAAACAACTGGGCTTCTTTGCATTTAGATACAATTGTATATACGGTTAGGCTGCGCAAGTCGTACCACCTATCTGTGCGGTCATTGTCGTAATTATTTATATAAATAAATTAATTGAGAAAAGAAAAGTTTGATTATAATCGTCCAATTTTAAACGCAGTACAACTTAAGCTATAAGTCAGCAATTCCTAACATTTTAACTAACGCGAACCATCTAAACAAAAAACTTGAGTACCACCACTACATTTTACTATGATTATTTTTCACTTTCTCAACAGAAATATTTAGACAAAATATATTTCGTCATTTACACAACCTGTTGCTTACTTGTATTAAATACGCACACTTAAAAATATTAGATCAAAAAATGGTTACCATTTTAATTACTAAGATTTAAGTTATAATACTTTAATTCTAAAATTTTCTTGTGAAATTTCGGCCTGCTTAAGAGAGATCAATTTCTTTATGTCTGGTCATATTTCACTTAGCTTTTAGTAAATTACGATCCACTTTTAATTGTGTTGTTATTTTTTTTTTCAAGTATAACATGGAAGAAAATCCATGTTCGCACAAATAGGTTGTGCAGAAAGGGAATAAAAATTTAATAGCTTTATTTCAAATGCCTATAAATTATTTTTTTAAGCTCAGCCTAAAGTTAACAAGTGTGTTATTTTTGAAATCTTTAGTTAGAGTTCAATCACAGAAAATCTCTATCAGTTGTCCTTTTCCTTCACGAGATTTTTGAACTTAATAGTTAAAAATATTTTGTTTCTTTGCGTACCACCTAACTGGTTGTCTAAGTCTTATTAAGTTCGTGTTCTTAAAATATAAACAAATTTTAGAATCTGCGAGTATTAGTAAAAAAAATCTGAAAGATTTCAGATTTTAAATTACGTCCAAAGGCGCGTTTTTTTAACGTTTCGTGTGCTACCTTTTTTTATTAAATATCATGTACTACGTACTCAAACCATAAAATTCAGTTCAAAATCAATATCGCAAAATCATTTTAAAATGAACATATCTTTAGAATTTCCGTAAGTCTCGTGCGCTGGAGATAAAAATGTTTTTCTTTTTCCGTACAGTGTTGCCATTGCTCGCTTTGAAATCATTTAGTTTGTTAATCAGAAATTCGTTGAAATGTTACAAAACATAAAATCGATAATAAAGCAAATTTCAAATTCAAAATTAGGGCTTCCAGATGCCCATATTCGCAGTAGGATTACGTCATTCAAAATTCGATGGCTCTAGGTTTTATCACAATGCGAGAAACATGCATACATTTATGCAGATTTTTCATTTTTTAAAATTTAATGCAGAGCGATAACATTTAGTGGCAACAATTTGAAAATTGAAACGGGCATTCAGAGTGATTCAACGCAAAATCGCAAAACGAAAGTAATAGTCCTTCGGGACTAAATTCCTTTGGACTAATAAATGTATAGAACATGACCTCTTAAACGACAACTTTTGAAAATGACTAATATTTCTAAGAATATAAATAGTGATATTAAGCGTTATTTCTCTAAGACGACCATCTCTATAGAAAACCAAAACGTCTGGAATCGTGGGTAGTCATCAGAGAGAATTCGTTGTACTGCGAAATTATCGCACGACTGTAATTCAATAGCAATAACAGTACACGATTGAAAAGCTTTTCCCGTCCTGTAATTTAAAAAAAAAGTATATTTTTTAAATTTTACCTATATTTACAGCAACGATTGCAACCTGCAAGGAACTATATAAGTAATTTAAACAATTTATCATAAAAATGCATGTTATTTAGAATTAAGTAAATATTCCAGAAATAAATAAATTTTTAAGAATGCTAGAAAAAATAGCAGTTAAAATTAATAACGAAATAACAAGAATAACCTGGATACCAATATTTTAATGAACAACATTTGGAAACAAGTCTTAGTAAAATACGTATGAAAGTTAAATAATATGCACGCTATCAGATGTGCAATGTCAAAAAACTAAAGTTGGTAAATTTGAGAACAAATAATATTCTCAAAATGTTTTATAACGGAAATCCTCCGGAAAATGCAATACGAATATCCTTAGGATGTGAAATTGGTGAAGTCCTCAGGACGTCTGAGAATCAACATCTTCAGGACATCCTCACATATCCCGGAACATCCTCAGGACGTTAAAATATGATGTCCTCAGGATATCTGAGAATCAACATACTCAGGATATCCTAAGTATGGCCCGGGATATTGCGCCTTAAATAGGATATCCTGAGGATGTTCCGTGGTATGGGAGCACAAATTTTATTAATTTTATCTTAGACCACATGGAATTTTATTGTAATAAATATCCACAACTATGACACAAGATATTAACAGCACACATAATTTTTATTTTTTTTTCCTACGATTGACACCTATTTTTTCTTAGGGGTACGACTTACGCCACCTTACCCTATATATCCGTGTTTCAAAAAATGAAAGCGACGGCTATTTATATATTTCTAGAACTACAAGTTAAATAGAATAGTTGGAATTTCTCTAAAAGGTAAGGTGTACTGTACTTGTCTGAATGCACTCCTCAGAAGTATCTAGAAACACATATTTTACTATTTCTAGAAGGCCCTGTAGTAGGAAATCCATCTCAGTGGCAATTGTAGGTGGATCTGTGGAAGTACTAGCTGAAACCAGAACTGGCTCGGGCGTTACAGCAGGATTTGTATCTGCATCTTTGTGCCATTTACCAATACTGAACACTGAAGAAGGTTCATCTGTGGAAGAAGTAGCTGTAAATTCTTCTGTGTTATCAGTGTTTGTAGCTGCATTTTTAGGCGATTCCAGAACACTGTAAATGATTTTCACAGGAGGCTTAGTCATTTCATCTGTGGAAGAAGTAGGTGTCATCGCTCCTATGATACCAGTATTTGTAGCTGCATCTTTGCACCACATTGGGAATTCTATGTCTTCTGAGGACGAGGAAGAAGAAGCAGCTTCCGTGATGATACCACCGTATGCCTCTATAAATGACTTTGGGAAATAAGCTACCGGATCATCATCTGAGAGACCAAAAATCTCGTCTCTAAGCTGCTTTAGATAATCAATGGTAATACCAGTACCAGTAACAGCAGCAGTAGTAGTAGCTGTGGTTGTTTCTGTAACGATAGAAATGGTCTCTAAAAATATTTTAAAACTTAAAATATACAAAACGAGAAATCAAAGTTATGCTCGGAATTTAAAATACAACATAATTGGTTCCTTGAAGAGATTGTATTATGAATTAGATCTTTACTGTCACTTTTCCCTTCTATTTCCACGCCAGAATGCAAATTAGTCCGTGAGTATTGAGGTTTTTAGATTGTAAGAGACAGCGTCTTCTGCCGCTCGAGGCCACGTTACTAAGTTGCTGCTAGCTCACAAGAGGGCATTCCCTATTCGTCATCACCGATTTCGCTCCAATTTATAGGGCATGCAGGCCTTGGTTATAAATGATAGAGTACCCGAAGTGGGAACTCCAGATGGCCAAGCGTTTAGAAAATAAAAATTCTGACGCTGCTGTCGCATCGTATAAGCCATTTACGTTAGGGCGTTTGCCAAGCAGCAGTTGGCGCGGCGGTAAGAGCTAGGAGTAGTCATGCCATGATCGTGTTCGACTCCTCGTGTGGAGGGTTTTTTTTTTTTCTTTTTCTCAATTTTTATATTATTCTTTTTCCAACTAAGCAAAGAGGTGAATATTTTATTCAATTTTTTTATTTATCCTCAAAAGGCATAGAAAAGGTAAAAATTTCGGACTTTTCAACAAGGGATTGTAATTAAAGAGCATACGAAAAGACTTTCTAAGTGAAAAATCAAAACTTTATTTGTAGACATTCGATGATTACATGCATCGGGATCATATTTGTTCTCTTGTACGTACGTTAAGAGACTTAACTTATCTTAACTTCTACAAGAGAACAAATTTCTTCTGCTGGTTGACTCGTGGGGAGGACAAACAAATCCGCAGTTATACGACGAACTCTTCCGAGATGAAGAAGGATTGCTAACACGTAGCACCAAAGTAATTCCCCCTAAATGTACCCCACTGGTGCAACCTGCGATATAAATTTTTATCGTCAGGTGAAAAACTTTAATAAAAAAATAGAAAATTGTTCTTATCTCATCGAGCAAGAAAAAGAAATAACTTCCCGAGAAGACTGCGTAAAAATATATTCGATTGTTCATCATCCATGATCCGCCCCAATATTCGGTTACATGCTACGTTACGCGTGGGTCACTTCTAAACTTTGCGATCAATTAAGTATGTTTTTTTAATGAGACGTTGAAACAACGATGTTATTGTAAAAATGCGGCTTTATAACGTGTGCTAGATGCAGAAATAATTATTGTTTTCCCTGTTTCTACAAAAAATATCATCCCAACACATGTCATCATCGAATGTCGACAAATAAAGTTTTGAATTTTCACGTACAAAGTCTTTTCGTATGCTCTTTAAATACAATCCCTTGTTGAAAAGTCCGAAATTTTTACCTTTTCTATGCCTTTTGAGTATAAATAAATAAATAAAATAAAATATTCACCTCTTTGCTTAGTTGGAAAAAGAATCATATAAAAATCGAGAAAAAGAAAAAAAAAAAAAAGTCGGCAAACGGGGAGTCGAACCCACGATCATTAGCATTACTGCTCCGAGCTCTTACTGCCGCGCCAACCGCTGCTTGGCAAACGCCCTAACGTAAATGGCTTATACGGTGCGAGAGCAGCGTCAAAATTTTTATTTTCTAAGCCCTTGGGCCATCTGGAGTTCCCACTTCGGATACTTTCATTTTTAGCCAAGGTCTGCATGCCCTATAAAGTTGAGCGAAATCGATGATGACGAGTAGGGAATGCCCCCTTATCACACAGGACTCATAATCTTCGGTCACCGGTTAGATTTGAGAGCCAACTTCGCGTTCAACAAAGTTGTGTAGTCTTTGACTACAAGCTTATTTTTAATATGAACGAACTATTACTTTATGTTGCATTGCTACAAGTGGTTGGCTGAATTGTAAGCGCGAGTTATGTACTTGTGTCCAAGCCGTGTTTCAATAAAAGGGTTTTTTAACCTTCTCAATTTTCTAGCGATGCTCCGCTGTCAGTCCGTCTAAAGTTTAGCTACAATTTATAGTTGCTAAAAAAGATAAGCTTTATAAGAGTTTGACTGATTTTATAATTCCTGCATCTAATACTTGAACGTACTTTTGATACTTTGAGCTAGGAATTAATTGCCGTATTTACTCGCATAATTTTCCCTTAGGTTTCAGCTCAAGGTTGTGAAAATTTATTAAATATTCATGTATTTTTGTATTGCCTCGAGGCGTTCAGAAAGCTAGCTTCTCTACATTTTATCGTCCATATAGAGGTTATTTTCATCTTACAAACTGATTTGCTCTTGGAGTTCGGGTGCATGGACTCTGATTGATAAAACAATGATAGAGAAAGGTTTCAATTAAACAAGGTATCTAATGCTCTTGATTGCTATGAAAATCATTCCATAAGGGATGACAGACTGATAACGGCTACGACCTGCAAGCTATAGCAGACGAAACAAACAGAAGCTCTAGCAGCACTGAGCTGAACTATTCTCTAAAATAGTAATGGAAAGCAATAAAACTGGGTAAGATTCGAGTTGCAGTGACCTAGAAATGAAGATACCTTATTATATATTGTAACAGCAATATTACTATGTATTCTTACTGCAATATACGTTTCTTTTAAACAGTTAATATTGTGAAAGTTAACCGTAATCCGTGAACACTTTACCTTGTTATGATCTTACCGCGTCCGTCAGAAATTAAATTATTCATATAATTTCCTCTCTCTATTTTCATGTGATAAAATTAGTAAAAAAAAGGGGGGGAATATGAGAGTAAATACAGTACATCAAATATATGATGTGTATATTAAATTTATAGAACTATTCAGTAGTGAATAAACATACGGTTAACAAAAGCATCATTATGTGTTTGTAAACTGAGGTATAAGAAAATAATTTTGTATCATCCACGAAGAAAAGGCATGAAGTAATGTAGGTCAATGTGATTTCTTCCATTAAGCTGCACTCATCAGTGATGATGATAGTCAGCCCCAGATTCAGCATAATTAGCACTCCCCCGGTGATTAGACTAATTGAGTCTCACACTAATTAAATTTATTTATTTATTTATCGTTATTGAGCAGGCTTCTGACCTAAGGTGTATACCAAACAGAATAATGCCTGCTCAGCAGGAGATCAAGTACAATCCAGCAGCCGTCACCACCAGGGTAGGGCTGTACGTTTTTTTAACAAAATCAGAGAGCACATATAGTAGCAGTATTTCATAAACAAAGACAACTTTTATTCATATGCTACATACACTGCTGGCCACCCAAATTGCAACACCAAGAAAGACAAGAGATATCACAACAAAATTTATTTAGTATATAAAATGTTGACCAAGTATCAAATGATTAAATTTATTGACTTCTGTGAAGTGTGGTTTCTTCCAGAATCAGTAGCCAGAGTAGCCGCCATTGTTGGAGATCACGGCTGCCACACGCCTCGGCATTGATTCAAAGAGACTTTGGATGCAACAGACGGGTGGAACAGACCAAGCAGCTTCCACACGTTGCCAAAGTTGATCTGGTGGAGCAGCTTGGGATGTAATCTGGGTCAATCGTTCAGCAACCATGGACCCCATGTTTCCTATCGGCGAAAGATCCGGAGAGCGAGCCGGCCAGTAAAGCAATTCAATATGGCGATTGACGAAGAATCCTTGGACAATGCGTGCCACGTGTTGTCGCGCATTATCCTGTTGAAATATGGATGCGGGCAAGCCCTGAAGGTAAGGAAGGACAACTGGCTCCAACACCTCGGAGATGTATAGCTGGCTGTTTAAAGTATTCGCAATGCATACTAGAGGAGTGCGAGAGTGATATCCAATACCGTCCCATATCATAATACCCGGTGCTGGACCAGTGTGGCGGTGAATAACGCAGCTGTTCAGCATCCTCTTTCCACGGTGTCTCCAGACTCGAATCCGACCATCGTGGTGTTGCAGACAGAAGCGTGACTCGTCAGTAAACACAATTTCATTCCATTCTGCCGTCCATACCCTTCTTTCATCGCACCATTGGCGGCGGAGACGTCTGTGGTTCTGCCTCAAGGGTAGAAGAAGCAATAGACGTCTTACAGGCAGACTACTCTGCTATAAACGGCTTCGAATGGTACGAGCAGACACTGGATGATGCGTTACAGACTGAATGTGCTGTGCTATGGTTAGTGATGGGACTGAGCGATCCGTCACTGCCATGGGCACAATGTTCTTGTCATCACGTGAAGTGGTGCACTGAGGTGGATGCGATCGAACACGTCAGTCCGTCGTATCCTCCTGATCCAACGGTCACATATCCGCATTACAGTTGTTTGGTTTCGTCCTAGACGACTACCGATTTCCCTGAAAGATAATCCACACTCTCGGTAGGCCGCTATCTTTCCTCTGTCGAACTCGGATACTTGATCAAACGATGATCGCTGTTTACTATTTTTTTTTTTTTTTTTTTTTTTTTTGAAGAACCACAAGAAAAACACAATTGTCGAACTTGAAATCGTCGCAAACTCTAAGCCATAAATAGCGCTTTGAAGTGGCACCACAGGCGTGCGTGATGTGCGTCTGCGCTGAAATCCAAATCATTTGCATATCTCACCTCTGCTAATGCATGTTGTCAATTTCACGTTATTTGCATGCTTCCTTCAGGGTGTTGCATTTACGGTGGCCAATAGTGTATAATTCAGAGTTATAAGTTGGTACTTAATATAATAAAAAGAAAGTTGCTGGTGAAATTTTACAAATACTTAATCTGATTTAAAAAATTAATAACAATAGTAAAAAGTAAAAAATAAAATAAATTAAGGGGAAAATAAAAACCAAAACAAAAGTAAAATAAAGAAAGAAAGAAAATATATACAAATAAATAAATGTAAATATAAATAATAAATAAATAAATATAAATAATAAATAAATAAATGTAAAAATAAATAATAAATAAATAAATGTAAATATAAAGAACAAACAAATATATAAAAAATAAATAAAAAGGTTTATACAACGATTACTTAGCTAGTTGCTGAGCATGAATACCGCTATGCCTATGTGAATCAGCTATTAAATTTAGCTCTCAATTTTGATTGCTGTGCTGGGTCGTCAGCTGGTAGATCAATCTTGAAAATGGAAGAAAGAACACTAATTAAATATACTAATAATTCAAAAAATATATATATACCTTTACTAGTCTGCAATCTTCTGTGAGGACAAAATGGATGGCACATATTGAATAGATCGCAGAGATTCCGTTCTAGGATTAGCTGGGTCATTTGATCGGCCTCGACCTTGTCCAGAGTCAGATTAGGTTTTGTGGCAGATTTTGTTGCAGTATTTTGGTAGGTATTTTCATGTTCTCTTAGGACAGCAGTAGAAACAGATTCCTCAGAAGTAGATTGAAGATAATCATATAATAAGACTTCTAACTGTTCTCGTGCACGTAACCTCTCAGCGATGGTGGTTGTTGCAAATACATCATCCGTGGACGTACCAGTTGTAACGACATCATCTCTCTTAGCCAATACAGCCACATTTGTGAAAGAACGATATCTAACCGGCCATTGGGTAACGTCATCACCAAACCAAAAACAGAAGAAATCGTGCCAGTATTTCAGGATTTTGGGCTCTTCCTTTCGTATAGGAATATTTGTAGTAGCTGTTTTGGTAGAAATAGATCTGGAAACTTCTTCCATGTTAGTACTTGTAGTTGCTTCCGTAGTAGTTGTTTCTGCAAAAATTGAAGAGGTCTTTAATAATAGTTTAAAATATAAAGACAGCGAAATCGGAATTATTCCCAAATTTGTAAAATTCGGCATATTTTGTAACACATTTACCAAGCTATACAACAACACAAGTAGCACGTTCTAGTTAAAATGCTCTTTATAACATCCAAAGTCAGTAGCATAAGAGGACAAAGCTAGACACATGAACAAATCCCAGCATAAAAGAGTTTAAAATTCTTAAAAAATGTAGCAGCCCTGCAGAAAACGCAAACAAAAGGAAATGAAACATGTCAAGGCACATGTATATGACTTTTGGTGAAGATATAAACGTAAAACATATCGATTGAGATGCAGAAATTGAAATTTAAATGTCAAGACCCACACCGGTTTCTCCTTAATGATCCCATCTCGACCTAGGAAGAAGCCGGACATACTTGACTAAATCTGAGGCATATAGCCCTCGTGTGCTTTATCGTAACCAAATAAACCAATCCTTATTAACTCTATCATCTCTATGGCAATAAATACTGTGGATGGGCTCATTTAAGATTGCATCCCGGTCACATTTTCACTGACTAACACAAAAATTAAGTCACATACAGATAAGCCCATACAGATTGGCTGCTTTTTTTATCCAGCATCCTCAAGAAAAACTCGTCTTAAAATACAAGCCTCTAATATTCATAAAACAATTGCTAACTTTACCACTCGTCTGAACTTACGTTAATCATGAAGCTACTAAGAATGTGACTATAAAAGACTATGTAGGAAGGCCACGCAAAAATATAAAACATGTTGTTGCAATAAGAAATCGCCTTCGTAGAAGAGATAAATTTATGTGAGATCCGGCAATCAGAATAGAACTAAATCTGATCAGCAAGAAAGTTAAAACCAAAATTAAGACTTTTCGTAATGAAAAGTGGGAAGAAAACATTGCAGATATAGAACTAAATAAAGAATGTTTCTGGAATTTTCTGAAATCCCTTAAGAACAACCATATATGTAGTCAGCCCATCACCGTCCACATTCGGTTGTTGACCAAGTAAGAGCTTTCTCTGAATATTCCTCTCAATTTACTTATAACATGACATCAGTAGACACATAGAGCCTTCACACAAGATGAGAATTTGTTGAATCCTGGACCTATGCCCTTTCAGTAAGTTCTATTCCCGACCTCACTACTCCTGGTGAAATTCAAAATTTAATTCGTAAGCTGGTCTTCAGAACGGCTCCAGGCCTTGATAAATTTACCAACAACATGTTGCGCAACCTACCTTTCAATAGTATCGCTATATTCACTAAAATTATCAACGCCTGACTAATGTTAAATCATCTCTCTAAATCTTGGAAAAGTGTTAAGATTTTTTTTTCTCCCCAAACCTGAAAAGGGCAGCACCAAAATGAAAAATTTTTGCCCAATAAGTCTGTTTTCCAATCTCAGCAAATTTCATTAATACATTATTAAAAAAATATGAATCCATGTTTTCAGCTACTTTCATCCCACAACTATAGATTTAGGAAGCAACTATCTGTAAACGCAACTCATTGATTTTTTTTAAATATTTTATTTTTCCCCGAGTGGCAACGACAGTATTATGATGGAAGCCGAGTTGAACGATAACATTTTTACGAAGCGCGCATAGTAACTTGTATTTTTAGTTGTACCATTTCAATGATATTTAAATAAGGCGCGAATAAAAGATTTATTGCGTAAGTGCAGAATGTTTAATAGTTTTTAAAGAAAGTACCTAACATCTCAGAAGAGGGATTGACAAAGATTATTCTAAGGATTTATAACGTATTGCCTTAATGCACGTTAAGCCCAAATTTGAAAGCTCACCAAAAACGAAAGTAGAAAGGTACGTGCATTTATAGACTGTTTATATTATGTCTAAGTATTAAACGGAAAGAACTAAGTATAATTCTTGTATTATTATTTGAAAATTGAAGTCTAAGATGCCTTATTTGGCAAAGGGCAAGAAATGTGACTTACAGAAACTTGCCTTAGAACTTGACGTAGATGTTCCTTCTGATATTAAAATTGTGGGCCTAAGGGATACGATTTTGACTAGTAAGAACTAATAGAACTAATAGAAGAATTTACTAAACAAATGCTAGATAGAATTATAAATGATCCTTTAAACAGGGAAAAGCTGGAAATTTCAGAAAAAGGAAGAACATTTGAACTCGAAAAGTTGAATGTGGAAGCGGAAATCAGAAGTAGCAATGTAAATTATTCTGTTCCTTCCAATGTTAGTAGAAGTAATTTTTGTGATATGAGCAAATTAATGCATAAGTATGAAATGAGTGAAGGTTGATATAAGTTTTTATTTAGTCTTATTTGAGAGACAGGCACGACGTATTGAGCTGGAAGAACAAAATTGGGTTTCTTAGCTGTTGGGTCTATTGCCTTATGAAATAACTCAATTAATTGCCCGTGAACCAGAAGAAAAAGCTAACGACTATAAGCACGTTAAACAACTGCTATTGAGAAAATTTAAGTTGAGCGCTGAACAATTTCGGCAAAAGTTCGTCGATCATATTAAAACGTTGCGTAATACGTGAAGGGGCTTCACGCTTGAATTAATAAATTATTTTGAAGAGTGGCTTGCTGGATTAAATGTAACAGATTTTGAATCTTTGAAACAGCAGCTTATTATTGCGGACCAATTAAAGAAAAGGGTCCCCTCTGCTATACGAGATCATTTCATTGATGATTGGTCTAAGTTCATTAATCCTGAAGAGTTGGCTGTAAAACTAGATGAATATGAAAATATTCGGGCAGGGATGAAAGTATTTCAAGTAGAAAATAAAACTTTTAGGCATAATCTGAAGCCTAAATTTGGTTCTAAATTTTATGAGGGATACTATAATGAATATTCAAGACCAAGAAATGTTAACGATTCTGTGCAGATACATGTTAATTTCAAAGTGGGTTTTAAAAACAGTTTTGATAATAAACACAATTTGGGAGATAAATTTTATAAGATAAATGAAAAGAAAAGAGAATATAATTCTGGTATACGTAATGAAAAGGGTGAGCCGAAATGCTTCAATTGTAATGAAGCTAAAAAAGAAATTATTTGCAGGAAATGTAATGAAAGGAGTCATACTTTTAAAAAGTGTACGTTTAAGAGCTCAGACTTAACAAATGTTAAAATAGCTTATCCGTGAATCAGAACTCAGGTGTTTCACCAACTGTATATTTAAAATTTGCTCGCATCAATAATGAAAAAGAAATTACTGCAATCGTAGGTACGGGTTTCAGTTCGTGTTTATTGAAACAGTCTATGGCTAGGAAACTGAACCTTATCAAAAACCCTGATGTGGAGGAATTGTTTGGCTTTGAAAACCAGAGTAAACCAGCCGCTAGAACACTGGGAAAAGTAACTGTTAATTTAGAGATTGATAATGTGGAAGGAAAGGACATTACAGTTCTAATTGTAGAAGATGAAACGCAACCATGTTGTCGTTCATAGTTGGTCGAACATGGATTGATTTACCACATATTGCATACCCCAAGATAGGTAATACCTTGCACATACGCTACGCTAATGATTGTCCATTTTCACAGTTACAAAATGACATCAACACTCCGCGAATTAAACTGAAAGCTACTCAAGAAATTGAAATCGAAAGTAATACGGTTAATTTCGTGAAAGCTAAAATTGATGAAATAAATAACGGTTACGTTTTAATAAGTGGATCAGAAGGTGAGTTGGGGTCATTATTGGAAGTAATACATGGAGAAACAGTGATACCAGTCACTAACTACAGTGATCGAAAATTAATTTTCAAAGAGAACCAGTGTATCGGTAGAGCAGAAGTAGCAGAATTAATTGAATCAAGTCCAGATCAGAAAACTGAATATTCAAATCAAAAGGAAATAATGATAATAAATGAAATTAAAAAGTTTAAGAGACCGATTACTTTAGAAGAAATTAAATAACATATTATGCCAGAGAGAAAACAGGAAGTTTTAGATTTGATAAATGAGTATCGAGATTGTTTTGCATTAAATACGGAGGAATTAGGGTGCACAAACTTAACAAAAGTGGATATTAAAGAAATTGAAGGGAGTAATGTTTGCATGAAGTCGTGTAAAAACAACGCCGAGAAGAGTGCTTCTGTAAAGAAGATAATAAATGAATGGAAGACACCTTGAATTGTTACTGAAACAAGATATCCGTATGCTAGCCAAGTTTTACTCGTAAGGAAACGGTCGGGTGAACTACGATTAGTGTAGATTACAGAAAATTAAATTCGCAAACTGTTAAAGATAAACTTCCACTCCCTAGGATAGATGATCTTCTTGAATGTGACGAAATAATTCATTGGAATGAAGATCAGCAAGAAGCATTCAGTACTGTAAAAGACCGTTTAGCTAACGAACCAGTACTAGCGTTATATAATCCGGAAGCAGAAACAGAAGTGCACACAGACGCGAGCAGCAAAGTGGAATGCTGTTGCAAAACGGTGAAGATAAAAAGTGGCATTTAGTTTATTGTGTAAGTAAAGGAAGGGCAGAAACAGAAAAGAATTACCATTCAAGCAAATTAGAATTAATGGCTGTAGTTTGGACTTCGACAATTCTTGATTGGAATTCGATTTTCGATAATTTCAGACTGCCAAGCTTTAGTTTATTTAAACGCGAAGAAAACTTCAAATCCTCAAATAGCAAGGTGAAGTAATCTGATCCAGGAATACGATATTGAAATAAAGCCAGACAAGGTAAAAAAATGAGTCACGTAGATGCATTGAGCCGATCGCAAGTTGATCAGCCAGAAGAAACCTTAGACTCTATAACTGAGAATAACTTGGAAGTTTATTTAACGCTAGCGATAGATGAACAAATTCTTATGATTCAGCATTCAGATCCAGAAAGGAAATTAATACATATTTTAAAGAAAAAAATAAGAGACAGAACGAATACACAGAAGTATGTAACAGAAAATTACGTCTTGAAGAATAATCGATTGTTTCGTAAAGTAAAAGATCGGGAGGAAAAAATTGTTATGCGTCATACCTAAGTCCATGAGAAAAGGTATTGTAGTAAAATTTCACGATCTTTTGGGACATTTTTCAGCAGATAGAACTGTTGCCAAAATCAAGGAGTCATATTGTTTTAAATCTGGTTAAAGTCATACTGGAATGAAACGATATGTTATGCGTCACATTTCCTAGTAAATAAAGTACATAGTGGTAAGATACAAGGAGTACTGCATCCAATTGGACCTGGTAGAAAATCTTTTGCAATCATACATGTAGATCATTTAGAACCATTCGCAAAAAGTTCAACAGGAAATACAGACTTATTTGTAATAATTGATAATTTTACAAGATTTATACGTTTATATCCTATGAAAAGTACTGCAACCAAGTATGTGTTAGTTGCATTGAAGAGTTCTGTAAATGATTTTGGGTTACCGAAAAAAATTATCAGCGATAGAGGAACATGTTTTACACTGATGGAATTTCGAGAGTACTGCGAAAATAATAGAATCAGTCATACGTTTAATTCAACTCAACATCCAAGTGGTAATGGAATGGTGGAAAGAGCAAATCAAACAATTTTGGCTACGATTGAAAAGAACACGGAAAATCCGAATCATAGGGACTGGGACAAAAAGATTAAGGAATGCTAAAAGAATTTAAACAATATCATAAATAAGACTACAAATAAAGCTCCTTTCTAAATGCTTCACAGTTGTTCACCAAAATTCAACGACGGATTGATGAGGATGATTACAGACGAAGACGCAAATGAATGGGAGTATCCAGTAATCTTACAGAATGAAGCTAGAAAGAGAATTGAAGCTATGCAGATGAAAAATAAAGCAAATTATGACAAGAAGAAAAGCAGTTCTTTAACATTCGAACGAGGAGAAATAGTAGTTATGAGAAGAGTATCTAAATGAATTGGAGAATCAACCAAAACACAACCAAAATATCGAGGACCTTTTGTAGTTACAGGCGTTTTACCAAGCAATACCCATAGAGTGACTCAATTAGAAGAGCCAATTGAAGTCATGGCAGTGTCAAGCTGAATCAAAGGAGGACGATGACGATGGTGATCACGTTAGTGTTTCTGATAATGATAACAACACATCGCTTATTACTAAAACTAGGACATGGAATGAGTCTATATGGCAGTTAAAGGTTTTCGATTTCTAAATTTTAATGTAATATATTTAATTTTTTTTATGCATTCATTCGCCCGAACGTAAACGCAACGCATTGATTTTTTTTAATATTTTATTTTTTCCCGAGTGGCAACAAGCTAATTATGATGGAAGCTGAGTTGAACGATAACATTTCTATGAAGCACGCATAGTAATCTTGTATTTTTAGTTGCACCATTTCAATGATATGTAAATAAGGCGCAAATAAAAGAGTTATTGCGTAAGTGCAGAATATTTAATAGTTTTAAAGAAAGTACCAAACATATCTGATTCAAAGCAACTTTTCAGGTTAGTGGAATTTATCGCTGCAGTTGTGCACTATAAGAAATGCAAAACGCTTGTCATGCTAGACATGGCGAAAGCTTTTGACCACATTTGGTATACGGGGATGATATACAAATTGATCAAAAACTTTAACCGGAATATTAGCCTTCTCTTAATTCATTTTTTAATGACCGGACATTTAGTCCAAAATGTCTTTTCAGCCATCAAAAACATCACTATAGCAGCGCCCCTTGAGCACTGCTTGGGTCCATTCTTTACCCTTGGGCCTACCCTCTACCTTTTTTATGCAACTGACTATGAATATCAAGGGCTTATTAGTAATTTCTGTCACTACTGTGAGTATTTCACATTACGCAGATAAGAACCTCAGAAAAAAAAAAAGATTTGGATTCTAGCAGAAATGTTTTAAATTTGTAAACTTACTGTACGATAAATAAAAGCAAAATGTTTACAAACTACAAATATACCATGAAAATTATTAGGAAAAGGCTTAAAGGAAAGCCAATCCTTTGGTAAAAGGTATTTTATATAGCAAAAGTATAATGTTTTAGTGAAAAGGATTTTAATAAACCTTGTACTTCTTATTTTGAGGAAAAGGACAAGCCGTTAAGTTTCAAAAGGATGATTCAACTAATCTCACTCCTGAAATTATACTACGAAGTTTAACAAGAAACAAATGACAAGCCAAGATTTAAAATAATTCATTTTGACTAAGAAAGAACAGATTTTTGATGGTAAAAGAAGACATTACTTTTTAAACATTGTAATCCCTCATCAGAATTATTACAAAATTCATGTTTGCTTACTCCATTTTGCTCCAGCTTTTCGTAGCAACTCCATGAAGTATAAAAATTTCGTTGCATGTTGAAGCTTTTGCACTACCCGTCTATTTATCCAAGCTGTGAAAGGAATAATAGTTTAAGCAGTAATATCTAATATAATGTTAATAATATAAGCAGAGTTTTTATTTTATCTTTCTTTTTAAAGCATGCACAAAGTTTTATAAATTTCAAAAACCAGATTTATTGAAAATAAATCTATAGTGACAAATATTCGTACACTGCGCCAAAAAAAGGGGGACAGTTCTATATCTCCCGTTCTGCTGGCCGACTGACGAAATTCAACTTACGTTTTTCATGTCTCGGAAGCGCAACTTAGGATTTTTCAACTTTATTTGATTTATATATAGCATTGTCCTAACATAGATATTTTGACGCAAAATCGGACTTTTTCTAAAATAACATACCATTTTTTTCCATATTTCGATTCTACGACTCAAATTACGCCTAGGTATTAAATTTTGTAATTTTTGGTGACGCATTTATGGAAAAATTTAAAAATTTATCTTGGCGATTTTTTTCAGTTTGCGCCAAGAATAATTCACTTGGCAAATTTAATAATTTAGAGCAACCTATTCTGCTTTTCTTTTTTTTATTGTCCACGAGCGGGAAAAAAAGTCATCGTTCATACTTTTCAAATAATTTTAGCGGAGTGTGTAAACCACATTTTCGTTTATATCACTTACATGTCAAATTTCAAAACGCACCAAAATGTAAATTCACGTATATCTATTGAATAAAAAACTCTAATTTTTTGCAATTATGTTTAGAAATACATCTACTTTAAGATGATGGTAAAACTTTTATAGGCTATAATTCAAAATTTTTTTCGAAAAATTTATAAAAATTATTTAAAAATACAAATTTTAAAAGTAAATAAAAAAATTGGCGAATTTTATTTGAAATGAACCTAAATTTCGAAATATGGAAGGAAGAATCAAATAAGATTAATAAAAAAGAGATATTAATAAATATATACCAAATTAACATGGATGAGTTAAAATTTTGACTGCTGATTTTTTAAATTCTATTCGTGCAAGTTAAAATTTTGAGAGCTGATTTTTTAAAATCTATTCGTGCACTTTTTACAAAACTTGACGCTTTGTCATAATTTGAGTCGTAGAATCGAAATATGAAAAAAATTGGCATGTCATTTCAGAAAAAGTTCGATTTTTGTAAAAATACCTCTATTGGAACAATGCTATATATAAATCTAATACATATCCTAAGTCGCGCTTTCGAGACATGAAAAACGCAACTTGAATTTCGCCAAACGTCCCAGTAGAACGGGAGATATGAGAAGTGTCCCATTTTTTTCGCAGTGTACATTTTGCTTTTTTACAGTTTATCTTACAGTAACTTACTTTGACAGCAATTTTACTTTGTACAATTTATCTTAAGCTACCGAAATATATAACATATAAAGCAAATAAGTTTGTCCCTTTTTATGAAACATCCTCCATTTTTACCTGAAAGATCCCGCATTCTAAAAATTACATCTAGAAGTCCTGGTTCCAAGCTAATCAAACATTCAAAGTTGTAGGTTAATTCGATGCTGAGAGACGTGAAAAATGAGCAATGCCCTCGCCGGGACTCGAACCACGTACCTCTCGAATACGCGTCGAGCGTGCTGACCATTACACCACGAAGGCATGCTAAGAAGGCAGGAGAAATACCTTATAAAATAAGTTACACTTAATAAAACCTTTCCATTCTTTGCTAGTATTTTTATGTTATGTTTACACTTATTACTTTATTACACTTTTATTACATTACGCTTACTTTTATTACACTTAATTAATATATGTCATAGCTATGTGATTTTCACGTTTATAATTTTAGTTTACTATGATAAAATCTAAACAATTAAATGGTTTCAAAAGAAGTGTTTACCCTAAAAAATAGGATGTTTCTTATCATAAAAATTGTATTAATCTGTTTTAATTTACTGCCTGTTAGATTTAAGACTAGTATAGACAAAGAAGATATTTACGTAAATAGCAACAAAAGAAAATAAAAGAAGCAACTATAAAAAGGTGCTTTAGATCAATTCTATGCAGTGAAGTCCAATGAGAGGTAGATGGTTGGTAACTCAAAATCAGTGTTATGACATGAGATCAGCCTCTAATGAGAATTCCCTTTGCTGCTCAGAAATATTCAAATATTTGCGTCCGTTCTTTTGGCACATATCGAAAAGCGTGCAAGAAGGAGTTTAAGATTCTTATTTCAAGGGTTGTGTGGGTACAGTTAAATAAAATTTCTGCTTGAGGTAGGTGGAGCATGTCCTTGAGAAGATATTTGATGGATTGTGAGAAATAGCGAGCAATTAAAAGAATAGAAGGAGGGCAGACATTGATACTGTCTATAAAGATCTAAATGTAGCAAAAACCGTGAAGTCAAGAATCTAGAAATGTTTTAAAGACACTGATTATGTATGCAGACAACCAGATCAATGGCGAAAACGTATCACAACAGTCTCTCTTGGCAGTTATTTAGCAAAGATTGCTAAAAGAAACAGACAACTGATGACAACAAAGACGGAATTCGCTGCAGTTACAGACTTGATTATCCAGATATATTATGAGTGACAAAATACATAAAAGAAGGCTGTGCGAAAACAAACCTAAGATTTGTGAACTATTAACTTGGCGGCGAAATGTTTCCAGTTGCAATGGTTCAAAGATCGTCATAATTACAGTACCACAGACTGATACCGAGTTTTGTTTACTGATGAGTCTCGTTTTTGTCCTTAAAATGACAGATGCGTCTACTTGACGCTCACAAACTGCGCCAACCCGGCGGTTAACTGAAATAAAACGCAAAACTGAAAGTAATGACTGGATGAACAAATATCAAACACTACCGACGAGGCTCTGAGATTCTAAACTAACCGCGTTTTTAATTACCGCTGAGATTCAGCAAGATTACTGATTAAACAGTTGAAAATTAGCACTTCTGCAAAGCTAGGCACACAGGCCGACACGCGCTGATCTAAATTCTACCGAGGAATCTCAGTAGCGTAACTTCAAAGCAAGACTCTCACACTCTGGTTTCGTCTACTATTTAATTCAACTAGCTTCCGCTAAGTTTGAATAAACTGCGCGTGCTACTACAATTTACATACTCTGGCACGGGCATTTCTAAGGGAAAATGAAGGCTAAACAGGAAAGAAAACTTAAATTTAAAATAAATGTTAGTTAAAATAAATATAAACCCTACAACGTAACACATGAAAGATATGGATGGAGATATATATTGTTGAAGGTGGGCATATTCAGTAAGTATTCAACAATTACACACACTGGCCAATGAATTAGAAACTTTTGAAATTTTCATTTGAATGCGCGCTAGGGATGAACTATTCAAACTGTTTTTATGACGTGGGTTACATATGATTAGAATACTAGTGTAAGAGTGCTTTTCATCATGAATTAAGTAAAATGGGAAAAACGACAGATCTTTCACCAATTTTTTAAAAACGGTTTATTGTTGGTTCCTCTTTTAACATGGGTCTCGACTTCGAAGACAGCAAATCTCATTGGATTCTCAAAAGCAGCCATATCAATAGTTTTCAAAAGTTGGAATCAAAACCCTTATCCTTCTCTAGAAGACGTAACTGCGGTTCGAGCACAGTTTTCCAAGAAATTAATAGGCCTCATTTCCGACGAGGGTGCCTGTGGTCACGGGAGGATTGGAAACGAGTAATGTAGTTGGAGGAATCACGCTACACCTTATTTTTAACTGATGGAAGACGTCGAATTTTTCGAGAACCCGAAGAAGCCATGAATCCATCTTGCCTTACTCGCATCGTGCAAGGATATGGTGTGAGTATCATGATATGGAGTATGTTCTGCTGGCATGGTCGAGGGTAAACGAACAGTCATGACATCCCTAGATATACTGGCAGATCAAGTGAACCCTGAAGTGATTTTTATCGTGATGGCGACGGATACTTCATGGACTATAATGCAACTATACATGGTGCTATAAGTGTTCAAATTTGGTTCGCTGAACATCAGTCTGACTTCCTAGCCACCGCATAACCCAGATCTTAACCTCATAGAAAATGTATGGGGTATGGGGTATGGTGTAAAGACGCATCTGACAGCACTCTCCTTTTCCATGTAATTTACAAGATCTAAAAAGCTGCATAGCCAATGCATGGTATTCTCTAGACATAAATGCACTCCAGAAGTATGTAGACTCGAAGCCCAAACGAATCAGAGCAGTTATCCGTGCAGAAGGTGGTTCAATAAAACATTGATCTTGGGTTTCTTATTTTATGACCAAAGTGTGTAGTACAAACATTTTTAGTTTTTAAATTATAGCGATTTTTTGTTGGTGCTTGTAGCTCACTTACTACGGGTAGTAAAACATTTCGTTTTTAAATTATGGTGGTTTTTCAACGTTTACCGATCTGCTCATATTCATTTATTTTCCTTTCGAATTTAAAATATAACAGTTTTACGTGTGCTCTCGGAGTCTACGTTTCATCGGTTGATGAATATATTTGCTTTCAAATTATAGCGGTTTTTCATTGTAAGTATTTATTATACATACTATTTTCAATTTACCGTCGACAGAAAAGGAATCTTTAATTTTTTTTACAATAAAAGAGTACTTTACCATAAGAAAGAATTTGTGAAACTGGGCATAATATGCAATTATATGTTGGAAAAGAAACCATTGGCGATGCAATGCCAACAGGTACGAAAAGAAAAAAATTCTTTCTGCTGAGAATTGCTTCAGTGCATCACAAATATCCTTTCTTACGGCACTGCTAGGATTAACTAAATAGCCGCTGTTATTCGGCTCCCTGAGTTGAGTTTTTTTTTTCTTATATTTAGTAAATTGTGCATTTTTTGTTTTAAAAACGATTGAATTATGTTGTTCTTATCGCCCGGTTAAGGTTTTTATGCCTTTACTTAATCTGCGTGCAACAGTTGTAGAATTATCAACAACTTAAAAGTTGTTTAATTGCAGCTAAGCCTAATTTTTTTTACCATAATATCCATATTTGCTTACATTTGAAACTTAGCAGAATAGTGAATTAAGTCAGCACCTTCAGTGTCTTTTCAGTGTCTTTTTTGGCGAGTAGCCAAAAAAGACACTGAAGGTGCAAAACTGAAAGTCTAAAAATAGTTTTTTAATTGTTTTAACTGTATCTGGTGTTTTATATTTTTCTATATTTTTTAAATTTTTGATAAAGATATTTTGAGGTTTTATTTTTTTTTGCCTTGCCGCGAGGTAAGAACTGAATGAAAGATATATCTTTAATGAAATTCAAGGAAATAAGTTTAAATTAAATGCAGCACAAAATACGTATAATTTAATATTCCTTACAAGGAAATCATGTGGTGTACACATCATATTTTTTTAATTATCTCTCACAGTCTTCGTTATAAGATTGCTAACTCCTAAATTCATCTTTATGGACAATGCAGTCAATCTCACATAATAGATTATAATCATGGAAATTTGTACATGCAAAACAAATTTTTTAGGCATTTACAAGAGAGCAATCCTAGACCACTCTTATCACAATTATTTTTTCATTGGTTTTTGCAATACGAATTTAGCTGATATTTGCCATACATAAAAAATTTCATTTTTCTAGATAGGATTTTAGTTCATTTAAAGGACAGTGATTATTCCGAATAATTATTGAAACTTACTCTTCCATCTATGATCACGATATGAAATATCCCAGTATCCCTCAAAAGTAGGGTCGAAGGCTCTAATGAGACTTCCGAGATTCATTTCCTCTTCATCTTTATCCCTATCACAGATATGGGAAAAGCCATCATACTTCATACACTTCTGACAATAAAGACGTTTTGCTCTCCCCGTGGAAGTTTCTGTATCTAATTTTTCACCAGGCTCACTGTTACTGGAAGGTTCAGCATCTGCCATTTTCGAATATCTAACTTAAAGAAGAAAATTGAGTCTCATAGAAAAGTGTAAGAAATTTCTATGAATAATATTGTTTCGAATTTTGTACTTAGATAGGTAATTTTAGTGGAATTATAAGTAAAATTGTTGTATTTCTTTTGTGCAATGCAACAAGTAAATATCTAAAGAGATACCGCAAAAGTAAGAACATAGGGGCAAGTCCATTTAACATTGAGTAAACAGGTATCTCGGTAATTTGGCGATATATCGCCAACTGGCAAAGGTTTTGGACACTTGTCTCCAAACTTGGTGGCCATTTAGCGACATTTGGGTCCTGTCTCTGTATCACCGTAATAGGTACTATAATTGAATAAATGTAATTGATCACTATATCAGCTGAAACCGTAATTCGATCCTCTTATTGCTTTCCAGTAATTTCGAGAAGCAGAAAATACTAGAAATATGGTAGGCCGGTTGAAACTAAGCCGGTTGTAAATATAATAACCTATATAAGGTAAGTATGTAAGGATTTTAAGTTTACTAACGCTTATTTTATTTAAAAAACTTTACTATCATCTCTTATTTTCCACTTCCGGCCAGAATTAACGCGTGAATATATTTATGCAAATTGTACTTGCTAACGCTTAAGTATTTAAGTTGTGGCTTTTTGCCAAAAGTAGAAGGAAAGTGAGAGAGCTCTCTTGCTACGAGTCTTCACGCGAGCTTGCCATCTGTTACTGTCCGCCTTTAAGGCCAAAGTTCAATCCTCTTGAAAGTTAAAGACGCACTGTAGTTTTCCGCAGTTTGCGTACTACAGACGTAGTCATTTAAAAGGCCAGTCTTAGTGCTAATCATCTGCGTCAAATATTAAAAGTTAGCTCTTATTTAAATTTTAGTTAGTTAGTAGTCTTATATTCTTTTACGTTCAGGCCACAAGTGGTTGGTCTTTGTAGCGTGAACGTGTGTAAAATCGATAAGCAAATAAAGGGGAATTTTAATCCTTCTTATCTTTGTTGTATCTTCTACACACGCACGAACATAGCTTTTAGTAAGCTCCCTCCTCCTACTCAGGACTCCAGTTATGTTTGAGAAATCAAAGAAACAGCAGTCCTGATAACTAGGCCAGTTGAAAATTATATAAGGTCGGAGAGAGCATCTGCTCTCAGTTATTGTTTTTGCCAGTTAGTTCACCGAGATATCTCCATTAGCTTTCTCTTTTAGATGCGCTTTGCATTGCCTTATGTTTAACGTTCTTAGTAGTTTGAAGTGCAGCTACTGATTGTACTCTGTGATACTGCGAACTCCTGTACGAGGATTTCTGCGGAAAATTCCAGAACTCTGAAGTGTTTGTTTTGATAAAATTAAATTTCATTAACCTATCATCGGACACGAGTGCATTCAATCTATTACGAACCCGTAATTACGGAACTATATCAAACAGAAATCTGAAAAAAAGATACGGATACATGAAACATTTAAACCTGGTGTGATAATAGTGAATTATAAAGAAAGCATGTACTTCAACAAATGATGTATTTTACTGAAATGGAAATATGAATATTTACGTATTAACGTAATACGGTGGTAATTTGGTGAACTCAGTAGAAGTCACCAAAGTTTCAGAATACGCCAAACTGTCATAACAATTATTCAGGCAACCATGCGCATGCAAATATTCAGTTTCTAACGCCGCCATTTCCGTAGGCGTTCTTTTTGTTGTATTCCAAGTTCTAAGGGATTGTTGCGAAAAATTATGATTATTTTTTTTTGTCTTAAATTCGATTTTAATATTTTTGCTTGCAATATTCTCCTATAATACAAGACAGAGAGGCGAGATTTCTTCAGGAATACATTTTCTTTCCACAAAATCGCTAAGGGAACAATGTTCCGAATTCTAGCTCAAAGCGATCGCTACGAAATTTGCACCACAACCAAAACAAAAGCCCGCTTCTAACTAGTTCACCGATAGTCTCTCGGAATAAATATATAGTTGAAACCAGAGTTCGTACAAATTTCTGCACATGGAAATTAAGTACTTTTAAGGACCATGAATGACAAAAGTTAAGGACACATCAACAAATGGGAACTGAATAAATTCAACTAAAGCTATACCTGAACTTCACTTTTGTGATACCATCCTAAGAATATAATAGATCCACAAGATGCATTATTATTAAACGTAGTTTAATAAACATAATTATGAAAAAATTTGAGATTAAAATCAACTTTATAAAATTTATCAGGTAGCATTAAATATTTTACCCTTACAGTAGTTGGACATTTTTGAAAGAATTAGTGACATTTTATTTACGTTTTACCCACAGCTTTATGTTGATTTTTTTTTTTAATATCTCATTTTGTCACATACTTGCTCAGTTTAGGGGTTTAGTAAATAATCATTTTTGAAAGAATTAGTGACATTTTATTTACGTTTTACCCACAGCTTTATGTTGATTTTTTTTAATATCTCATTTTATCACATACTTGCTCAGTTTAGAGGTTTAGTAAATAACAGGTAGATTTTATGTCAAACGGCATAGGTTAAAATGAGAAGTAACATTAGCATGATTCGTTACAGAAGACTGGCTGTTGCCACCGTTTCTGCTTGCCTAGAAAGAAACCTACTGATTGGAACAAACCTGAAAGCCTGACGTAGGCACAGTTAGCAAGTTTTGAAAGTTAGTTGTGCTCTGTCTGATGCAGTTAGTGTCATAACTTAGAGTCATAACTCAGTTAATATAGTTTAAGGTTCCAATTAGCCACTAAAGCACAAGAGGTGATAAGTTGTTTTGTATTATTTTAAGTTTCACTTCAGTTTTACATTAATTTTTAAATTTTTGTGCTATATCTTGTGATCGCGGTTAAATTAATGAAAGGCAATAAATCACTTTAATATGCAGATAACTTTTAAGGGTGACCAGCTAGTTATAAATAATTAAATTAGCTAGTTAGATACCCCTAGTCATTATAGACTTACATGGCCACTATTAAATTTATTTTTTAAAAATAGTTCTTAAAAAAGCCCACTTAAAATCACAATCTATGAACATGTCACAGTTTAATACATGTAATTTATAACATTAATTCTTAAACGATATTAACACAACTACACATTAAAAATTTTGTAGCAACAATACTTAACAAAATAATCGCGCATCTTTTTAATTTGAAGCTTTTACAGGCATTCTGTCTAATTTATATCAATTTCCTTCTCTTTAAACATCTTTTCTAACAATAAGAAATTTGTTTATAAGGAAACCAATATTTCCACTGCTTTCTGCTTGTTTTATCTGAGAACTTGTCAATCCCTGGACTATGCACCTATAAGGTTTTACTTCATCTGATAAAAATTAAATAGTCACCAATCCCTGACAGACGTGAAATAAATTATCACTACATCTGAAAGTAACTACAAAGTCAGATAAAGATTTAAATAAACCTATTACTTAAAAAGACCTTAGAACATAAAGGCATGTTCTTATGCTAACTAAACTAAATCAATTACAGCTTATGGTGATCCAACTAAACAAGAACAGTCTAATTCAAACTAAAAATGTGGACTAGAAGTCAAAGACTACACAATTTAATTTTAATCTAAGTTCGTGTGATTTCATTCTGGTGAGGAAACAGAATAAGCAACAGTTAAAATTATAATCAACTGTTTAATTTAACTATACATATCTATGAAGAATATTTTTTTTCCTCTTTGTGTATTTGGTTTCTTTCTTCAATACATTTCTTCTTGATTCTAGAATTTTGGACTTAATTTAAGATTTATGTTATTCTAAAAACATTAAAGGCATTTAGAATGTATAGGAAAAGATGGCAATTTTATTTCAATAATATGAACATTCAGAATAAATATGAAATGATATATGGTAAGGGCTGGTTACAGAGCCGGTGTAGCAGAATTTTTAGAATTTAGTTACATACCGAGTAAAATAATCTAGAAATGGGAAAATTTTAGAATTTAGGAAAGCACTAGACAGCAGAATTTAGGATCCACAGAGATTGCATCAGGTGGGAAAATGCGTAGCCAGCCCTCTGTATAATGCGCAGAGCCGTAGCTAGGGTTTTCAGCTCCCGGGGACAACTGAAGATATTGCGCCCCCATTTGCATGCCAAGAATGAAAAACATTTCATTCTAAAATTTTGTAACATCAATTTGGTACCCCATGGATGCTGTGTCCAGGGACAGATGTCTTCCTTTACCTCCCTACCTACGCCACTGATGATGAATTGAGACATATAAGATCAAGCTTTTAAATTCTTAGTTTCCAATTTCTTTATTAATAGAAAAATTCCTTTCTATAAATGCCTGCTCATGTGATAAGATTAGAAGCATTTTTGGTATCTTCCATGATTGTGTTTAGTGAAAAATAGGGAAAATAAAGCGGAGATAAACATCTTAAGAAAATGATTCTAGTGTCAGAAGTAAAGCATTCAAATATTATGCTTTCATTGTTCTTCCAAAAATTCTACAAAAAGTGAAAATTCGTCAGAAAATGTTTGTAAAATATGTTCATTACGTGTTAGTACCATGGACAATTTTCTAGAATCATCTAGATCAGTGAGTGGTCTATAATTCCTGCCTTCAAATCCTTCCATACTTTCCAAGTTGCAGTGCCTAAAATCCTAAAGAAAAATTACCCCTACGAATTCTATAATAGCAAAAAATGCTAAGAATTGTGCTAAGGTTCAATTTAAGCATTTATTACCTTGTTTATTTTTCAGATTCAAAATACTGCATAATAAGCCGCCAAAATGGGAAAGTAATGTCACTTTATAATATAATAGCGAAAAATAAAAATGCTTCATTTTCATGTTACTTCTTGAACACAGTTTCAATATGTTAGCATTATTTTAATGAAATTGATCAATGTTATAATGCTTAAAAAAAAAAAAACTATCGTCGGAAAATTCCCAGATTTCCGAATTAAAAGTTTTCTACAGAAACTGATCTTAAAATCATCAAAATGTTGATAATTCGCCAAATTTGGAATGATTTAATAAAGAATTCACAATCTCAAAAGCGAAAAGTTGTTTCAGAGCTTTTCATTAGGAAAAATGAAAGAGTTTCGAAATGCTTATGTTTCACCTTCTGCTCATAAACTTGAGTATTCCACCGTTTATATTACAAATAGGAACAAATTATAATCCATGAACCTATTCACCCACTCAAAAGATAACTATATTTGCCAATGAATCGCTAAAAATATTTGTCCAAAATGCTAATTCACATTCAAAATGGCAGTGATAAAAACAGACAGAAATTTCAGATGATTAAAATTAAGGTCCTCCTGCCAAATTTGGTCGAAATTAAGGACTTTTAAGGACCAAAAATCGATTCTAAAAAACCTAAGGTCTTTTAAGGACTCTTAAGGACCGTACGAACCCTGTGAAACGTAGAATTTGTGTGCAATATGTAATTTTTTACAATAAAAAGTAATTTTTTTCCCTAAATTCGCCAAACTGCGCCAAGGTGGTTATGATAATACGTAAGTACCGAAATGTGCTGACAAATGGTTTTGTCTCCAGCTGGAGCTATCGTTGAGTCTCGATGTGCGTCTGGCTTCTCTTTCAAAAGCGCCAAAACGCGTGGCAAATACGCAACCGAAAAGTACGAATACACCATACAAAATGCAATCTTCAAAACTTAAATTTCGTTATACATACGCACACTGCGCAAAGAGAGAGAGAGTGAAAAAAAAAGACAGTTCTATATCTCCCGTTATACTGGGCCGATTGAAAAAATTCAAATTGCGTTTTCCATGTCTCGAAAACCGACTTGGCATATATATTAGATTTATATATAGCTGACTCAAAATTGGACTTTTTCTGAAATAACATACCATTTTTTTTCCATATTTCGATTCTACGACTCAAATTATGTCCAAATATTAAATTTTATAAAATTTGGTGCGAAATTTAAAGAGAAATTCAAAAGTTTAACTTGGCGAATTTTTTTCAGTTTGAGCCAAGAATAATTCACTTGGCGAACTTCTTAATATGTAGCAATCTATTTTCCTTCCCTTCCATTGTGCAAGGGAGAAAAATGTCACATCGTTCCTGCCTTTTTACATGTGGATGAGAGGAAAAAAAGTCAGTCTACTTTCAAATAATTTTAACAAAGTGCGTAAACCACATTTTCGTTATTATCGATTTCAACAAATGTTCCAAATTTCAAAACGCGCCAGTATATAAAATCATGTATACCTTCAGAAATTCTAAATAAAAAGCTCTAATTTT
This sequence comes from Stegodyphus mimosarum, assembly GCA_000611955.2. Taxonomy (NCBI): domain Eukaryota; kingdom Metazoa; phylum Arthropoda; class Arachnida; order Araneae; family Eresidae; genus Stegodyphus; species Stegodyphus mimosarum. Next base: position 260,760 of record KK118105.1, on the reverse strand, counting down.
TTGCAGGTATGCTTGTAAATACATCTACTTTAAGATATTGTAAAAATTTTATAGGTTATAATTCAAAATGTTTTTCGAAAAATTTGTAAAAAATATTTAAAAATACAAATTATAAAAACAAATCATAAAAAATGGGTGAATTTTATTTGTAATGAAACTAAATTTCGAACTCTGTAAGAAGGAATCAAATAAGTTTCATAAAAAAAGAGATATTAATAAATACATACGAAATTGAATTAACATTGAGCAGTTAAAATTTTGAGAGCTAATTTTTTAAAAACTGCTCTCGCGATTTTTACAAAACTTGGCAGTTTGGCATAATTTGAGTCGTAGAATCGAAATATGGAAAAAAATTGGCATGTCATTTCAGAAAAAGTCCGATTTTGTGTCAAAATACCTAGATTTGAACAATGCTGTATATAAATCTAATACATATCCTAAGTCACGCTTTCGAGACATGGAAAACGCAGTCGGAATTTTGTGAATCGGCCGAATAGAACGGGAGACATAGAACTTTTTTTTTCCAGTGTACATTAAGAAGCAGAAATAGTATTTGTTTCCAACTACAATTTGAGAAAATAATTGGGTTCTAATATAGAAAAGAGTGCCCTTCGATTTAGCCCCAAGTACTGACGCTGTTGCCGTTTTTCTGGTAACCCAGAATCGACTCTGTTCGCACAATGTTATGGCAACGATTTTTTTGTGCGTCAGTGTTTTTAAGTTTAATTTGATTGGAATTCCATAGCTTAGTAATTCAGGGCTACGTAATTTGTGGCGTGTGTATCACGTACTACAAATCACATATTTTGATTTTGACCGTATTTTGAATTATTGGAATTTTAATTGCCGTTAATTGACCATTGGATTTCGTTAGCTGGCCCATTGTAATTAATAATTGTCTCGTCACCTCCACAAAGAAGTATGTTTGATAAGATAAATATTTAGTAAAGGAAGTATTGTAATCGCGAAAAATTCCGAGTATCATATTTCAGCGAAAATATCCATTTCAATCGCTCTCGAAATAATCTCAACTACGTTTTTGCGTGACATCTATATGTACGGACAGAATAAAAGACTGTTTTTGCCAAAAAAGGATTGTAAATTGGATTCGGGAGCTTTTTCTTACGTAGAAGCGTCAAGAAAGCCCAAACAGAATTATTACCAAAACATACCGCCAAGCATGGCAATAAATGATAGGATGTGGCAACCCATACCGGTGTACGAACATGTGCTATTCCATACCATTCGACAAATGCAATGCAAACGCAATATAAACAACTGTAAATTTCTAGTACTTTCTGCTCGGAAAGCAATAAGAGGATGGAATTACGGTTACAGCTAACATAGTGGTCAATTACATATATTCAATTTTAATACAAATTACCGAGATATCCATTTACTCAAAATGCACGTAGCCCAGTATTTTTACTTTTACGACATAGCTTTCTCTTAAAATTTGTCTCGCGCTACATTCCACGGGAAAATACAATCCACCAAAATTAACTATCTAAATGCAAAACTCTTAAGGGGACAGTGGACGATGATTTTAGCTAAAATCGACCAAAAATTTGGAAATAAAAATTTCATCTGATAATATTCTACGGTTTTAACTCTATCGTCTACAAAAAAATGCTTGTATGTAAAATTAATTTTAAAGAAGTTATAAAAATTTGAATATGCTTGTTTACCTTTTTTTGTGATATTTAAAGGGACATTTAAATGTCAGTAAAGAGGATATGTAAATGTCAGTTTTTGAATGCAAATTAATTGACGGGATAAAAGTCCAATTAAAGTGTATTAAATGGAAAATTTTGTCCAGAATTTAGGTTTATGTGAAAAGAATATTAATTAAAAACTAGCATTTTGTGCAATTCGCTAATTGATACCAAATTGTGTTTGTAACGCACTTTCAATAACAATAAAGCAAAAATAACAATAAAGAAATACTAAAAAAGTTAGGTCTCATGGAGCATTTTGAAAAAAATTAAAAAGAAATTTTAAAAAAAATTAAATTGCAATGAGCTAGAAATTTTTTTCAAAGATATTTGATACAATTATGGTAAAATATACATGCATACAAAGTTTCATATCTCTACGACAATAATTAAAAAAAAAAGTATTTGAACGTCCACTGTCCCGTTATCGGCGATTATTTAACGCTCAGACACTACGGAGAATACTGTTTTGAAGATAAAATCCTTTTGACAGTAATAATTTTCATTAATCATTCCTTAACATTATTAGTCCAAAGGGGCTTTGTTCCTGACGGGCTATTGTTTTCGTTTTGCAATTTTGCGTCGGAAATATTAAATGTCGGTTCACTTTTCAAACTGTTGCCACCAAATATTGCAGTTCTGTATTACATTTAAAGAAGCTAAATAATGAAGAATCTGCATAAATGTATATATGTTTCTCACATTGCGATAAAACGACGGTACCTAGAGCCATCGAATTTTGAATGACGTAATTGTTAGAAATGCTATTTCTGAGCCTTTATTTATTTCAATTTAAGAATCTGTCAATAGAAATTGTGTTTACGAATTGATCAGTTCTGTCTTAGTTTTTTTTAGTAGTGAAGATTGCCGCTAGCCATTTTGTAACTTGCTTTTCTTATTTAAATTTCTTTGTTAGTTGTAAATAAATGTTTATCTTTAATTTTATGTGATTCGAAGTTGTGAAGAAGAATCGAAAATAAACAATGGATACAACTGATGGAAAAGTTCTTCGGCGATTATTTACAGTTGACACAAATAGTTTAGAAGAACTTATTTCCAAAAGAGGTGATATTACAGAACTTAAAGCAAGATTTGAAGCATTAAAAATAAAATATGAAAGGATTAATGCTCTAAATTCCACTCACTTAGAAGAACTTCTGAAAGATAAAAATATCACAGAAGCTAAGGTGGAAGAAGAACTGGCGAAATGTGGTGAGTACGAATTAAGATTTCTTAAGATTAAAGAAACAATTTTTGCCGAAACAGTATGTTCAAATTTTGAAAATGAATCTCAGACTAGATTCAAAACTCAGATAAAATTACTTAAGATAGAACTGACAAAATTTGACGGAGACTTAAGAAACTGGATTGGTTACTGGGGCCAGTTTTCAAAAATTCATAATGATAATTCTTTATCCAATGATAAATTTGATATCCAAAATTTGGATATTTGAGACTTAGTATGAAACCTGGGTTATCAGCCTATAAATTAACTGAAGGTTTTCCATCTTCAAAAAAAAAATTATGAGAAAGCTATAGAACTTTTAAAATCCAGATATGGGAAGGAAACATTTTTAATAGAATTCTATGTTCGTGAGTTATTGTCTCTGGTTCTTCTAAAAGGGAAAAATATTCAGATTTCTCAATTTTATGATAAACTAGAATCACAGTTACGTGCTCTAGAATCTTTAGGGGTAATTAAAGAAAAATATGCAGCAGTGCTTTTTCCACTGGTTGAGTCGGCGATTCCAGAAAACATTTTTAAGATGTGAGAAAGACAACGGGTAACTAAAAGGGCTTCTACCAAAAATCCTGATTATGATTGTTTATGTGAGTTATTGGAATTTTTAAAAATAGAAGTGGTAGGAGAGGAAAGAGTAAAATTAAGAAATATTACCTTTGAATCCAATGAACAAAAATCTAGCTCACAGGTTATGTGTAAAAATAAAATGTCGAATACTATACCAAGTGCTGTAGCATTAGTTTCTTCACACAATAATAACGTAAATAAGAATGTGTTGTGCATTTTTTGTAATAAATCAACACATTCTTCTCAGGACTGTGCAGCTATTATCGATTCCTCTCTGAAAGAAAGGCATCTGGTTGTCAAGAAAAAAGGTGCATGTTTTCGCTGTCTGAAACAAGGACATGTTAGTTCTAAATGTAAGGTTTTTGTGATGTGTGCTCCATGCAAAGGAAAACATTATACAATATTATGCCAGATATTGAATAAAGATAAAAATATTTCGAAAGAAAATACCTGTAATAAGCTAACGAAGTCTCACAAAGAGACTACTTATTTACAGACTTTACTTGTTAATGTAGTTGGTGAAAATGTTACAAAGAAAGTTAGAGTATTGTGTGATTCTGGCTCACAAAGAAGTTACATTACCAAGAACTGTGCAAGAGAATTAAAGTTGAAACCTATAGGTGCACTATATATTCAGCAAAAATTATTTGGAGGTAACAAGAGTGCATCTATATCCCATTGTCTTTATAAGCTGTTACTTACAAGTTTGGACTCTGATTTTCAATGCGAAGTGGGTGTACTTAATCAAGATTTTATCTGTAGTTATGTTCCTAAAATTAGTGATATGGCTCTTTGTACAAGTCTGAAAGAAAAGAGAATCGTTTTAAAAGATTTTTCAAGCTCAGATGATTATTTTGCTGACATTCAAGTATTATTAGGAGCTAATATATGGTCTCAAATTATTACATCATATTTATAAGATCAATGAAAATTTAGCGGCCGTAAAAACTAAATTTGGGTGGTCATTGATTGGCACATCAGGAAGTGATAGAGACATCTTTTTAAATATTTTAGTTGCATTATTTTCCTCTCAAGATATTTCAAAGTTCTGGGAGTTGGAAAGCTCGGGAATCAAAGAATCCGGAGTAAAAGCCCCAAAAAGTGAAAGACATGACGAAGTTTGTAAATTCTTTGAGCAAACTGTAAAAGAGACAATACAGGACAATATATTGTAAAATTACCCTGGATCAAAGGCTACCCATCTCTAGAAAATAATATAGAAGCAGCAAAGAGAAGACTACATATTACAACCTGAAAACTGAATCAGCTGGGTAAATACGAAGACTATGATTTAATTATGCAAAATTGGCGCAGAAAAACATCGTCGTTAGTTTACGCGAAAATAATGAGTGGCTTGTTAAAAATTAGACGAGACGAAAGATCTTTTGGCTAATCTTTGGAATATGGTAACTGGTAGTTTGGCGACATTTTAGTAAGGCGATAAAAATTATAATAATAATAATAATTTTTATTTTAATTAGTGTTCTTTAATTTATTTATATTTTAATTAAATGATGGTCATTTTGTGCATTACGTGTTTGTAGCATTTTGCAATCCATTTCAGTACAAGTAAACCTGCATGGAAATAAGTTAAATATTTGACACTAAGTATTTGCAACCATTTTTAATGTTTGCCTTATAAATTCGCAGGTGACTTTTATAATGGATAATTTAGAGGGAAAAGAAAATTAATGTAATTTCTTGCATATTTTATTTATTTTATACGTGCAAATGTTCATCCTTGGAAAGGGTATATGCAAGCTGAATATAAAAGCTTGCATAGTATACATACTTTTTAGCGATGAGGTAATTTCATATATGTCCTTTTTTACCAGCTTCAAAGATTCACAAAATTTTCCTGCATTTTCGTGGAAATTTTTCTAATTTACGAGAAAAATTATTTACATGTTTCATATACAAATTTGCCCTGTAAAAACAAATTTCTGTGCACGTTTGTTCCACTACTTTTCGGAAAATTCCGATCGTGATTTTAGCTAATAAGCACTTGGAAACAATTTCGCACCTAATCTTCGTCATGATTAAGCACTTTTGTTCCATAAAAATTCTAGCATAAACGTAATTCGGCTAGCAGATTGTTGGAAAAAATGTTGAGTTAAAAAAAAAAAAAAAAAAACTTTACTTCGTGAAAACAAAATGGCGTCCCCCCCAAAAAAAACTGGCAGGTTGCTGTAGCAAGGTTTTTCGCCAAAAAACCTCCAAGTTACCATAATCCGAAGATTAACCGATCTTTTAGAATATAATATTTTAATACTCCTCAGCACAGTGCAACAGGTTCATTTAAAATACGCAAGATCCACAAAATAAACGTTACAACTGAATTCAGCCATCTATCTTTTTAGAACAACAATCTCTCGCGCGTTGCCATTCCGTAACAACTAAATTTCCAACTTTCTCCCCACTTTGAGTTTTTGGGAAAAAACTCAAAAGCAAAATAATAAACATTAGAAAAAATTACAAAAACATATTAATTTCATATACAATACAAGTGGAACAATTTTAGGAAATTTATGAATATGCAAACTAAATCTAAATTTTAGAGTTCAAAATTCTAACACAAATGTTAAATGAAGTTCAAGTTTTTTTTTAAGTCAATGAAAGTTTGTATTTAGAGATTGAGTCTTTCAACGCGTTTTACTAGTCGACCAGAACGAGTCTGAACAGGAGTAAGTTCATTAAAATCATTTTCCATTTCAGAATGCTTATTACTTACCGCATCAGGAACAAGTTCGTGATCACGAATAATAGATCTACTTTCATGTGTAACCTCTAGAGGGTATAGTCGTTGTACTGGTCTTAACACATTTCCAGTGGGAGTTTTTAATTTCACAAGTCTGGAAACTCCATCTTTGCCAAGGAAACTCTTCCAGTACTCTTCCGAGGGACCTATACAGTCGTTTTTTATTATCTGTGCCAATTAACACGATGTCCCCTACATTAATTTTGTCACATCTCTTGTGGAAAATACTATTCCTATTCATATATTACGATCATTTGAAAGACAACGAAAAATTACTGAAACTGAACAAAACATTTCGAGCCTTGATGCAATAGTTGAATTTCTGAAAAGCGAAGTTCAGTCAGAAGAAAAAATAAAATTAAGCAGAGAGGACATTTTTTCTGTTTCTGAGCGTAAGCACTTGGCAGCTAGCCAAAGTATTAACCAGTGTCGATCAAATGTTTGTCAAATCTGTTCAAAAAGGCATTTGAAATTTTTTTTTGTCCTAGTCTTGAATGTAATAAAGCTAATGAAATGCATAAGCAGGAAAATGATGAGAAAACGGAGAAAACAATAGATTCTTTGTATTCACGTGCTACGAATGAAGTTTTCCTTCAGACCTTGGTTGTAAACATAGAGGGTAAGAATAAAGGGCGTAAAGTTAGATTAATGATTGATACGGGAAGTTCAAAAAGTTATGTTTTAAGGTCTACCGCGGAAGAAATGGGTTTTGACTTGCAATGGGAAGAAGAATTTCGTCATTCTTTATTTGGTGGAACGAAAACTGAAATCTATAAACATAAATGTTACAAGATTTATTTGGATAGTCTTGATGGTAATTATTCGTGTAAATTAGATGCTGTAGACCATGATGTTATTCGTCATGATATTTCAAGCATAAGATATGGTTCTTGGATTCGCGAATTAGGAAATAAAGAAATACGCTTAACTGATACCCAAGAGAATCCAGGCCCTATTGAAGTACTGTTAGGGGCAGACGTTGCAGGGAAGTTATTTACTGTCAAACGAGAAGAACTAAAAACAGGCTTAGTGGCTATAGAAACAAAATTGGTCTGGACGTTGATGAGTAAAGTACCTCATTCCGAATATAAACACAATGTAAATATGACTATAGTTTCTATGTTATCTCAAGAAGACCTACCCATTTCATCGTTGTGGGACTTAGAATTATTGGGTATCGGAGATCCTGTTGAACAAAAAACTAAAGAAGATTCGAGAAGAGCTGTTATGGTTCATTTCCAGGAAACAGTTCGTCAAATAGAAAATGCTAGATACGAGGTTAATATGCCTTGGAAAATTGAGCATGTAGTCTTAACTGACAATTATGACCTGCCTTTGAAAAGACTCGAATCCACTACTAAGAAGTTAGAGAAAATCGAGTATCGTGAAAGTATCATGAAGTCTTTAATGAATGGCTGCAGGAAGGAGTGACTGAAGAAGTTCCTTAAACGGAGTTATCTTTACCCGTTGTTCATTACCTTCCCACATCGTCTACACATTAAAGAAACATCCTCACTATCTTCCATGAAACTAAGACCTGTTTTCGATGCTTCGGCAAAGCTTCCTAATCAGCCATCTCTAAATGATTGCTTAGAGACTGGAATTAATTTGATTGGAACTATTCCTTCTATTCTAGCAAGATTTCGCTTGGAATTGGTGTGATTTCAGACATCAGAAAAGCTTTTTTACAGATATCTCTAAATGAAAGAGATCGAGATTTTTTACGATTCCTTTGGTATGATGATGATGGAAGAGTAAAGACATTTCGTCACACCCGTGCGGTATTTGGCATTACCTGTAGTCCGTTTTTGTTTTGCGGTTATTGACCATCATTTATTTGTCCAAAGAATCGTGAAAATGAAAATATTCTGAAGAAATACTGAAGAAACTACGAGATAGTTTTAATGTTGATAATTGCATGACAAGTATAAAGACAGCTTCAGAGTTGAACACCTTCATTGAATCCGCTACAAACATAATGAAAGAAGGCATGTTTGACCTTAGAGGATGGGAAAGCACCGTTATTCCTCCTTGTTCTTCTATAGCACCTAAGTCGCATGTATTGGGATTGTTATGAAACAGAAATTCAGATACATTAGAAATCGGTACCGAAGCTTTGAAATTTGACGAAACAGAAAAAATAACCAAACGAAAAATTCTTTCACTTTTAAGTCGTATATATGCTCCTATAGGCTTTCTTTCACCTGCTATGATACAAGCTAAGCTTTTACTTCAAGCTACATGGAAAACGAAAGAATCTTGGAATGATGAAGTAAACGAAGAAATTAAAGGGAAATTTCTGAAATGGTTCAAGCAACTGCACCATTTGAAAAATATAAAGATTTCAAGATGGTTAGGTGTCTCTATGGAGTCACGCTTGAGCCTGTATACTTTTGTAGATGCAAGCCGTACAGCCTGTTCAGCGTGCATCTTTCTAAGAAGTGAAGCTCCTGATGGCCTAGTGAAACTTCAGTTACTTCAAGCCAAGTCACGGATAACGCCACTGAAGAAAATTACCATACTACGACTAAGAACTAATGGCAGCCACAATCGGAGCTAGATTGTTCGAATCTCTGAAAAATGCGTTAAGAATTGACGAATATAAAACATTCTTTTGGACTGATTCTTCAACAGTTCTTACATGGGTTACACGGCAAGAACCCTGGTATGTATTCGTTAACAACCGAGTGAATGAAATCAGAAAACTCACAGCTCCCGAAGATTGGTACCATATTCCAGGTAATCAGAACCCAGCTGACCTTCTATCGAGGGGATGTGGATGCGAACGGCTTCAGAAATCCATGTGGTGGCAAGGACCACCTCGGTTGAAGAATTCAAAGGAGCAGTGACCAAAGTTGATAGTGAATATCAATGAGAAGGAAGTGGAAATGGAAAAACGACGCACTGTCATATCTGCTAAGAATTCAGAGGTCGAGTCCATTGCATCACTTGTTAGCAAGAAAGTTTCCGAAATTCTCAAAGATGATCCGAGTTTTAGCTTGGGTGTTACGTTTTCAATCAAAGTCTAAAGATCTGAGAAAATACTCTTTTACTAAAGAAGAACTGCTGAATGCTCAAAAGGTACTTTTCCGTTCTGTACAAAAAGAATGTTTTGGTGATGAAGAGACGCGAAAGAACTTGATAAATCTATGAAGATGATGAAGGAATTTTACGACTGAAGTCCAGATTAACAAATGAAAATGAAACTCAAGATTTTATTTCTCCAATAATTCTGCCTTCCAAGCATGTGGTAGTAAGAAGATATATTGAACAAGAACATATTGCGAACAAACATGCTGGGACATCCACTCTTTTAACCATTCTGCGTCAGAGATTTTGGATTTTAAAAGGGAAAAGAACCATTCGCAGTGTGATCAGCGACTGCATCACCTGTAGAAAACAAAGAATTAAAAATCTTGAGGTACCTTTTCCGTCCCTTCCGAAAGATCGAACTAGAATATCAGCTGTTTTCCAGGTATCTGGGATTTATTTAGCAGACCTCTTGTTGACCAAATCTAAAGAGAAGATTTGGATTGACTTGTTTTTCTGTGCAGTATTCAGAGCCGTACATTTGGAGTTGATACCTTACAAAATACAAATTACTTAGTACAAATGCCTTGATACAGGCTCTAAGAAGATTTGTCGCAAGGAGAGGACGAATATCTGTAATGCATTCGGATAATGGTTCTAATTTCACCGGGTTAAATACCGCTTTGAAGAGACTGGACTAGAAAAAGATTCAAAATGAATTTGAATGCTCCTACAACCTTAATTCAGAAATTATTGCTTCAAAAAACATGGTCCCTAAAATTACGATGGGATGAAATTTTATCAACTGACATATGCAATGAATTTCAAAAATGGAGGCAACTTGCTTAGAAGACTTGCTTAGAAGAGTGTAAGATACCTCGCCATGTAATCCTCAAGACTTCTAGCTCGTTCCTTGTATTCTGTGATGCTAGTCAGGTTGCATTTTCCTGTTGTATATTCCTAAGGACAGAATTTGAAGGAAATGTTTACGGTAGATTTCTTATGGCAAAGTCTAGAGTTGCTCCATCTAAACCATTAACACTTCCACGTCTTGAACTCATGGAAACTCTAATTGAAGCTCGTCTGTATTCCTTCATCAGCAACGAGCTGAAAGAAGAGAATCTCAAAGTTTACTTCTGGATAGATTCAACCGTTGCTTTAGCCTGGATAACAAATGATGGTCTATGGCCTGCCTTTATTGAAAATCGAGTAAAGGAAATTAAGAGGCTCAGTAAACTACAACAATGGAATCATGTTCCAGGAAACAGGAATCCTGCAGATTTGTTATCAAGACGTTGTCTTCCCCAACAACTCTTTAAAATCCCGATGGTGGGAGGGTCCAGAATGGTTGTATGGTGCTTCTCAGAATTTGCCTTATAATATTCCTGTTCGCGAATCAAAAGAAGTAGAAAAGGAAAAGCGAAAAACTAATCTTTGTGCAATAAACAGTGAAGCAGAAATGATAACGACATATTTGGCTAACAAATTTTCAATTTATCCTAAAATTGTAAGAATAATTGCATGGATTCTTCGTTTAAAAAGGAAAACTCCAGGTATTTCAAGACTTCCTTATATTATTGCGGAAGAATTTTCTACAGCTGAGAAAGTAGTTTTCCGATTATGCAATTTGAATGTTTTTTGGAAGAAGACAGTGAGAATAGTTTGAAGACTCCTTAAGTCTATAAAGATGATAAAGGAATTCTTCGAATGAAGTCAAGAATAATGGATGAAAATAATACCACAGAATATACGTATCCAGTCGTTCTTTCCTCTAAACGTCCTTTAGTGGAACGGATGATAGAACACAAGCATTTGTTTCATAAACATGCTGGAACTCTTTCACTTTTTACCATTCTTCGAGAGAAGGTTTGGATTTTAAGGGGAAGAAAAACTGTAGGTTCAATTCTACGAAAATGTATTGTTTGTAAAAGAAACCATTCTAGAGCTCTCCAAGTTCCTATTCCACCTCTTCCAAAAGATCGAACACAGATGACTTCTACTTTCCAAATAACTGGCGTCGACTTAGCTTGACCACTCTTTACTCGTTCGCAACAGAAATGCTGGATTGTTATACTTACCTGTGCAGTATACAGAGCTGTTCACCTTGAACTGATCCAGTGTGTAATTAGTATTGCCTTTATACAAGCCCTAAGACGATTTATAGTTCGAAGAAGAAGAATATCAGGCACATATTCGGATAAAACAATTCAGCTTTAAAACAATTAGATTGAAATGAGATTCAAGCAGAATGTAGTTTTTAAGACATTACGTGTAAGTTCAGTTCTCCCACTGCTCCTTGGTGGGGAGGGTTTCGGGAGCGCTTGTTAAGAATATTAAAGGATCCTTTAAAGAAAAATCTCGGTCAAGCACCATTAAATTATGAGGAGCTGAACACTTTGCTATGTGAATGAAGAATCTATTGAAGAAAGGGAATCTTTTCAGCGGTCTCAAGATTTCAAAAAGAGAAAGTTTAACGAGGTTGAATTGGAGAAATATCCTATACAAACACGTTCCGGGAGAGTCGTTCGACCGAAAGAAAGACTTAATCTTTAAGAACTTTTAAAGTAATCTTGCTGCGAATACGGGCATCTGGAAGCCCAAATTTGAAATTTGGAATTTGCTTTATTATCGATTTCATATTTTGTAAAACTTTAGCAAATTTTTGATTAACAAACTCAAGGATTTCAAAGCGAGCAATGACAACGTTGTACAGAAAAAACATTTTTATCTCCAGCGTGTGAGACTGTGTATAGGAAATTCTAAAGATATGCTCAGTTTAAAATTATTTTGCGATATTGTTCTTTAACTGAATTTTATGGTTTAAGTGCGAAGAACATGATATTTAATAAAGGTAACACGAAAAATGTTAAAAACACACCCCTTTGGACGTAATTTAAAATCTGAAGCATTTCAGATTTTCTTTTTTCCTTTTAAAATCGTGTATAATAGTCGTTAAGTTTATTTCTATTATTCACGATTTCTGGTGAAAACAAGGTGGTGGTCATTTTTGGAATACGGAGTTTTGTCGGAATTCTTGATGGCAACCATTTTTCAAAACACGGCATTTGACGCGCTTTGAAGCCAAAAAAAAAATTCTCCGGATTTTGAAGGTGGGCTATACTGAAACTGTTCCAAAAATCGTACGTAAAATCAAAGTCAAGAAAAAATACGTACGTACGTATGCATGTATCTCGCATAACTCAAGAACGAGTAGCCGTAGAACGTTGAAATCTCGTATATGGGACTGCCATAATATGTAGTTGTGTACCTCCCATTTTTTTGTTGAAATCGGCTGCGCCAGTCGTATATAAATATATGCATTCCCACTCTGTTACCTGGCTTGGTGACCTTCGTTTTTTTATTCTAATATGTGGGTAAATTATGCATTTTTTATTTTAAAATTGATTGAATTATGTAGCTTTTATGTTACGGTTAAGGTTTCTATGCTGTTTGTTAATATGCATGCAATAGTTGTAGAATTATCAACAATTTAAAAGTTTAAGTGACGTTAAGACTAACGAGGCAGTCATTTATTTACATTTGAAATTTTTAATAGAACAATGAATTAATAATATTTCACCAATTTCAGTGTCTTTTAGCTGAGTGGGACCAAAAGTTAACTTTCAATTTGGTGAACCGAAAAATATGTCTTCCTGCCGCTATGTATTTTTAAATTTGTATTAATTAATACAGTTAATATTTTTACAAATGTCCCGAAAACAGTTTTTGAATTATAACTTATAGATTTCTTACTAATACCTTTAATTAGATGTATTTCTAGGCATACCCCCAAAAATAACAGTTTTTTGTTCAAAATTTCCCAAGATAAACATGAATTTATATATTGCAGCGTTTTGAAGTTTGTCATATTTGTTGTAAGCGATAATAACGCCAAATGTACTTTACGCACTTTGTTAAAATTATTTGAAAGAATGAACGATGAACATTCCCTCCGCTCGTGCACAGTAAAAGGAAAATAAAAGTGGGTTAGCACAAATTAAGAATTTTGACAAATGAACTATTCTTGGCACAAACTGGAAAAAGTGCGCCAAGCTTAATTTTTAAATTTTTCGATAAGTTTTCCAACAAATTTTTATAAAATATAATATTTAGGCATAATTTGAATAGTAGAATCGATATACGAAAAGAAATTAGTATATCATTTCAGAAAAGTCCGATTCTGAGTCAGGTTACCTATCTTATCCCCCCCGGTATATATAAACCTAATAGTATACATCCTAAGTCGCGCTTTCGAAACATAAAAATCACAAATTAAATTTCACCCAGTAGAATGGGAGATACAGAACTGTTCCATTTTCTTTTGTGCAGAGTGTACATACGTATACACGCATACATGAACACATACATCCATAGATACGTGCATACGTAGATATATTTTTGAATTCGGTCCCGATAAGAGTATTTATCATACAGACTGAGTGGAATAAGAGAATAAATCGTTCTTTTTACAGAATTCATCTACAATTTTATATCATGAATAATAAAAACTCGGGGCGCTCTTAATGAATTTGCACAGATGGTGGCTTATAATATGACAAAGCAATACGATTGTTCGACTGCGTTATTTGGGCCCCAAGCTTTTACTATTCGTGATACAAAATTATACATGAATTTTGTAAAGAGAATTATTTAATCTCTTCTTCCCATAAAATTATATGATAAATTTTTTAGTTCATTAATAATTTTACGAGTTTTAAATAAAAGCTAATTTTATAGAAAAAAACTTTGTTTTCAAATTTTTTATTTTAATCTTTTTAATCTCAATGAGAAGTTATCAGTTATTCAATTGAAAAATCATTTTTGAACTATGAATAATCATTCTTTTACTTTCAATTATTCCGTTACGTCAAATGGTCGAAAAAATAGAACGGTTTTTGGGGGGGGGGCGGAAACGGATTTTATATTAAAATATTCCATAAATTTCATTTTAAAGAATTCTTTCGCTCTATCCTATGTTCCAAGTAATAAAATTCGGAGCGTTTTAGTTAATTCATCAAACGAAAATAAGTGCAAAAAAATTGTTTCAACATTAAATTAAAAA
>KK118105.1:213291-246280 GCA_000611955.2 Stegodyphus mimosarum | reverse complement strand
AAAAAAAAAATCTGAAAGGATTCAGATTTTAGATTACGTCCAAAGGGATCTTGCTTAATAATATAATAACTTGCCGAACGAAACAAACATTAAACTAAACCCAATACGAACACAAAAACCAACCCAATATAATTCCAATAGTCAACCCAATACAATTCCATTAATCCATCCAGTACAGACCCAATAACCAACACAGTACAATTCCAAAAATTCTAATAGCCAACCCAATGCAACTTCAATTACCAACAAAGAAACATAAGCACTAAATTGAAAAGTGAATCGGACATTTTTGTGAAACGACGCAAAACGCCCAAACGAAAGTAATAGTCCTTCGAGACTACATCCCTTTGGACTAAAAACTGAAAGGTTTCAGATTTTAAATTATGTCCAAAGAAGCGTTTTTTAACGCTTTGTTTGTTACCTTTATTTATTAAATATCACGTTCTTCTCACTTAAACCCTAAAATTCAGTTCAACAGCAACATCGCAAAATAATTTTAAAATGAGTATATCTTTAGAATTTCTGATACACAGTTCCGCAACACTCTAAGGAGGAAAAAAACCTTTTTATCTAAAGGTTTTTTTCCTCCTTAGAGTGTTGCCATTGCTCGCTTTTAAATCGTTTGAGTTTGTTCATCAAAAATTCGTTAAAGTTTTACAAAATATGAAATAGATAATAAAACAAATTCCAAATTCGGGCTTCCAGATGTGCATATTCGGGTGGAAACGTACGTTATTCAAAATTGGATGGCTCTAGGTACCGTTGCTTTATCACATTTGGAGAAATATACATACATTTATGCAGATTCTTCATTATTTAATTTCTTTAAATATAATACAGGCTGCAATATTTTGTGACAACAGTTTGAAAAGTGATTCAGACTTTTAATGTTTCCAATGCAAAATAGCAAAATGAAAACGATAGTCCTTCAGGGACAGAGCCCCTTTGGACTAAAAATCTAAGTCAAATTTTGAAAAACTCTCTTTACCACATTGTATCTAATTTCTCACAATAAGGAAAATAAGATACGAAAATAAAAATTACAATTTTATAACAATACGCAATGTTTCAAGTAGAAATAGCAAACACTATCTAATTATTTTAATATGTAGCGTTTGCTGTTGCAATTGCATACAATAAGTAACTTTTGGACTATTAAAATAGAAATGCAAAAGTTACTTATTGAATGAAAATTTGCGATTTTCTCGATTAGACGTTTGACAAGATTGGCAAACTGTCGATATTTATCGTTAAGTCGAAAATTTTATCAGCATATCAAAAAGAAAGCAGCGAATTATTCAATTTAAAACACAAAAAAGGGTGCTTAAAGCTAGAATCTATAGTTAATACAATAGCAGAAATTAAAAATACAAAAATGATATATTATGCATAATGCAAAAGAATATAGTAAAGTTAAATTAAATTTAAATAATTCTCTTGCGCCATTGCTGCAAGGAATGAAATTTGAATCGCGACAGCACCAACCATGATCACGAATCCCCTAGAACCGCTGCAACTTTAATACACACTTCATGTAATGAAAATAAAAGAGGGTTCCTGTTGTCAATCTTTTAAAAAAATAGGGCGTTTTAAAAATAATAAATAGCAATCAGAAACACAGAACAAACAACCGAGAGGGAAATATCACATAACTCCAGTGATTCGAGTTCTAAAAAAGGTAATGTTTCCAGAAAAATGACCTAATGACGAAAATAAAGCTACTATAATAATATCATTATCGAATAACAAAATCAACAAATTTAGCGTGGATGCGATATTTCAGTTTAGCCAATAATAATAATAAATGAAACTTACCTTCAATCCTCGGCTTAGCCCGAATTCTTTGAGCGAGAGAATGCTTTTCATTGTTTTGAGCAGTTACAGTTATATATTTTAAATCATTTCTTCAATATTTTTAATCGTTTGGTAAATCTTAATGCATTTAAAGCTAACTCGTTGTGTTAATGTTAGAAATAGCACACAACACAGTATAAAGTAGATTTATAATAAAAAAATCTCGCACAGTAACATTATAAACCTACCTCAACTCAGTTCAAATATAACTTAAATAAATTTTCTTCAAATATGAAGCTATAGCATAACTATTAATTTTTTCTAGAAAGAGGCGTATCCAATATTACGTCATAGAAAAACGTGTCCAAGCCAAAGCCAAGTCAAGCTATCCTAGAAGATGCACAAATTAAGCAAACGGTTTGTGAAAAAAAAAAAAAAAAAAAAAAAAAAAGGCCAAAATCATCGGGGAAACATACTCAATTCTGGGGGGTACCAGAAAGCCGGTCCCATCGTCAGTATTTGGCGCCAAATACTGACACTTTTCAACATTAGAACCAATAAACCTTAACACAGAAACGATTATCACAAAAAGTACTCACCTCAAAATTCTTCAACTGACATAATTCCGAAAATAGTAGCAACAAACTGTGGACACAAAGTTAAGCTATCTGCGATTTGAAATGAATTCACTTCATATAGATGGCTTACGCATAATCTGGTTAATATGCTTTAATTTTATAAAATTGTTGAATTAACCATTATTTCTCATTCAATTTAACTATTTGAAACTAATATTATTAAAATCAGATACGATAAAACTCACTATGCTATCAAATTTTTCAAAAAGTGATGTATGTATGTGCGCGTATATTCGAGGGAAAATATTAATAATCGCACGGGAACAACCAATCTAATGAAATTATACCTTCCTGTTGAGGATAAAATATGCTGTACTCAAAATTATTGCATTTTAGTTACAATACGAATTATGAGCAAATTTACTCGAGTAATTCAGAATGATTTTATACTATAGGGATGGCAGAACTTTGTGTCAACAGGAACGATAGCTGTATTTTCCAAAAACTGCAACTATAGTGTTACAGATTTTGTATTTATTTAGAATTGTAATTAAAATTGTTTTATTTTCCCGCGCAACGCAGACGAATTTGAAGAGAAAGCTAGGTCAGAAAAGTAGAAATACAAGAGCGCGTGCATTTAATATTTAATAAATGATTATCTCGTAATTGCTGCTGACATCCAGAAAAATCGAGAAAATAGATTTTACCAGACCGTTCTCGTGAATAATTAAAAAGCTTATAAATACCTAATTAAAACACCTCAGCTCAGTTGCTGTTGTTTTAAGAGAATTGTATGTTTACTTAGCGCTGTTATTGATTGTACCGAATTTGCTGTGAGTATCTGTTTTGAAGTGAATTCTGTTCAACGTTTGAGATATTGTACGAATATCTTTGAGGAAATATTTCAGTATTTCGTTTTATTTCTTGCGAAAAGAATAAATTTTATTAACGACTTGCACATTCAATCCATTACGAACCCGTACGTACGCAATAATAATCACACCATTCTGATATGTAGTTTTATTTAATATTCTTGACTTTCGGTAAATCAAAAATTTTAAACCTTTTTAGCCCAGAAGGGCTATTAATTTTGTCATTTTGCGTCGATTCACTTTTCAAACTGTTGCCACGCAATATTACAGCCCTGTATTATATTTAAAGAAATTAAATAATGAAGAATCTGTATAACTGTGTGTGTTTCTCGCATTGTGATAAAACAACGGTACCTAAGAGCCGTCATATTTTGAATAGCGTACGTTTCCATCCAAAAAAAATAAAAGGGTTTGGAATTTATTTTATTATCGATTTCATATTTTGTAACACTTAAAGAATTTTTGATTAACAAACTGAACAATTTCAAAGCGAGCAATGGCAACACTGTATGGAAAAAAAATTTCCAGCGCGCGAGACTGTGTATCGGAAATTCTAAACAGTTTAAAAATTATTTTGAGATACTGCTGTTGAATTGAATTTTATGGTTTTAATTTGAAGAACATTATATTGAATAAATAAAGGTAACACACAAAACGTTAAAAAAAAAAAAAACGCCTTTTCCGGAGCAATGTAAAATCCTTTCAGATTATTTTTTAAACACGCAAAGAATTGAAATAATCAATGAAGAGAGACTGACTGACAAGTGATCCTGAATTTTTAACATTTATGTGAAAAGAAAATACATTTAAATACGTTGTGGTACTTTTTTGTTATCGAGACCGGATTCATAAATATATGTTGTTGTTTTTGTGGCTAATCTCCCTATTTGATACCAAACCAAGGCCACCAAGTTCAAAAATTTATGCAGTGCAAATATGCATATTCTCTAATACAGTGGTCGGCAAACCGTGTCTCGGGAGTCAAACATGGCTGTTTGGCTCCTTGAGTGTGGTCCTTCTACCAAATAGCACATGCGAGCGCACACACGTAAAAGCAAGAAAATCTTGAGGGGGTGGGGAATCCGAAATCAGATTTTAAATTATGTCCAAAGAGGCTTTTTTTTTAACATTTTGTGTGTTACCTTTATTCATTAAATATCATGTTCTTTGCACTTAAACCATAAAATTCAGTTTAAGAACAATATCGCAAAATAATTTTAAACTGAGCATTTCTTTAGAATTTCCTATACACAGTCTCACGTGCTAGAGATAAAAATATTTTTTCTGTACAACGTTGCCATTGCTCGCTTCGAAATCCTTGAGCTTGTTAATCAAAAATTCGTTAAAAGTTTTACAAAATATGAAATCGATAATAACACAAATTCCAAATTTGGGCTTCCAGATGCCCTCTAGGTACCGTCGTTTTATCACAATGCAAGAAACATACATACATTTATGCAGGTTCTTCATTATTTAATTTCATTAAATATAATACAGGGCTGCAATATTTGGTGATAACAATTTGAAAAGTGAACTCACATTTAATGTTTCCGTCGCAAAACAAAAACAATAGTGTTTCAGGGACTAATCCCCTTTGGACCAATAACAATACAGTGGCTGTCAAATGAAAACAAGTGAAAACATATCCGCCAATGAAAAACTTTTTGTACTGATTTAGGAATTTTGATTGTGCCATTGTAGTGATTGTCATATGCCAAATTTTAATTAATGAAGTGCTTTGAATTAATATACCATTCAACGGCAATTATAACTTGAATGATAAACCAAATAACGTAAAAATGAAGCTTAGTTTCAAATTATCAGGATTTTTAGCTTCTAAACCTTTCAAATTTGAAGTTTTTTTCCGTGTATGAAACGAAACTTTTCCTAGCAACTGAATTTTAGCAACATAAAATACACAGACGGTGTTTGGGTTGCAAATAATATGAAAAAACTTCAAACTGGAAATGTCTAAAAACTAAAAATCCGGATATTTTGACACGAAATTTCATTTTTACATTATTTGGTGTATCTAGTTAAAATTGCCATCATACTGATTCTAGTAAGACTTTTATTTAAAGAATTTTTAGTTGAAATGGAGAGTGAGGATGCAGATATTCCGCTACCTAACAAAGTACATTGGTTATTAAAGAGGAAATGTTTGGCATCCTTATTAACAGAAATAAAGCATTTCTCCTTGAAAAGGGTGTTACGAACGATCAGTGCATCCAAAAATTTTATTTCATGTCTCATCTAAATCAGCTTAATCAGAAACCACAGGGAAAAGGAAACAATTTTTTCGATGTTAGAAGTTATTTCATTAGAAAACAAATTACCTCTTTTTGCTCAAGGTTTTGACAAAGAAACTTCAATTCACTTTCCAAACCTGTTGAAACATCTCCAAGAAAATAATTCTGACATTGATATTTAGCCCATTTTCAAATTTTGCTTACATATGTTGTCTCGGAAGAAAAGAAAGAAAATTCCAAGATAAATTAATATTTAAAGTTTAATTTGAGAAATGCATTGCATAAAGATAACTATAAATTTATTTCTACAGTTTAAAATATAAAAAAAATTGAAATTTTTTAGATGTAAATTTAGCAAATCAATAGCATAATTTGTCTTCCATTTCATGTCAAGTCCGATACCTTGAGATTATTTACCCACAATTAGTTTGTAAATCTGCCTACATATTCAAGGTCATCAAACTTAGCTTCACTAGTTTATGTTACTGAATATGTACTGCCCCTTTTACACAAATTTAAAAATTAATTGTGGGTAAAATAATCTCAAGGTAACGGACTTGACATGAAGTGGAAGACTAATTATTTTTATAAATTTGCTAAAGAAAAAAACTTCTGTAATTAATTTTTACCATGAATATAACACACTAATAGTTCATATTTAAAATAATTAAACTACTTTATTTAAAAAATAAATTAGGTTACAAAACAAAGAGATTGAATAACAAAAACTTGAAAGGGACAGGGATTTTTGCCTATGATGACATTTTTTAAGATTTATATCTAAAACACTGCATTATTTTTTATTTATATTTTAAACTGTAGAAATGTATAGTAATTTT
Organism: Stegodyphus mimosarum; assembly: GCA_000611955.2. Classification (NCBI taxonomy): domain Eukaryota; kingdom Metazoa; phylum Arthropoda; class Arachnida; order Araneae; family Eresidae; genus Stegodyphus; species Stegodyphus mimosarum. The sequence goes on along the minus strand of KK118105.1, from coordinate 239,948 downwards.
TATGCAATGCATTGCTCAAATTAAACTTTAAATATTAATTTACCTTGAATTTTTTTTTCGTTTCTTCTAGGATAGCATACGTAAACAAAATTTGAAAATGGGTCATTTACTGTTTCAAAACAATTTTAAATATGAGAGAAGTTTTTCTCTGGAGGTTTGAGGAATTCAGAAACAAGTAAGTGACATAAGCCTTTGTTAAAAAAAATTTCTTAATAGTACTGTAACAGAATTAAATGTTTCTCCCTTTAATATTGGCAACTTTTAAATCAAATTGCTGGATTTAAAAATAAAAATTATGGAGCTCGAAATTTGAACATCTTAGCACTGATATAGGAACATTGAAGGAAAGCAAATGTGAGCTTAGTTCACAGCACAAGTGGTCTGCTTTGAAAGACTTGGAAAAAGAAGATATGTTGATTTTTAACAAATGGAATAGTATTGCTGACTCATATAATCAACTGAAAAAACTAGTGTTTGCTTTCTTTTCTTATTCAGGTCTACATATTCATGCAAACAATCATTTTCAAGCATGAACCCTATTAAGAGTAAATAGAGAAGCCTTCTTACTGATGAGAACTTGGAATCATGCTTAAAATTAAAAACAGCAAGATACACACTTGAATTACGCAAACTTTCCGAGGAGATGCAAGGCAATTATACACATAGCATTTGTTTGTCATTATCATGATTCAACCTTTTGGATACCTTACAGTTTTATTTTGTTAATAAATAGTATCGCTGTTAAGTTAATATCAAGTTTTTATTCCATACCTTTATAGTTTAATTCAGACTTAAATATTGAAGTATTCAGCTAATTTTAGGGAGTGTTGCGGAGCGAAAAAAGATGTAGTTTTTTTTAAGGAATTGCGAAAAGTATGCTAAGATGATTTGGACATATAGAGAGGATGAATGAAAGAAGATACACGAAATGAGTATACAAGAAAAGGGTGGACGGAAGAGTTCAAAGAACGTACTTTGAGGACGTTTTTAGTAAAAGCCAGCGTAAGAGTACCCTAATTAAGTGAATAATGATATACCTACCTACGAGGGTAAGTTGAAAAATAAGTTTCCCCTGTCGACTGTGGTCAGAGTTGTGTATGAAAGTCAAAAAATAGAATGAGGCATTAAAGATATGACATACCTTTATTTTATTATTCTCGTACGAGTACGTTGAGACATTTGTCATATCGCTTGATAAGCTTCAAAAAGTCCTCCAAGAAAAATTCAGGGCTTTGCATATGGAAGAAGCGTTGAACGGTTATGGGCGAAAGGCGACACAGCAGGAAAACGTGCAAGTCACCGATACACCATTGGGTAGAGGTCGCTGCAAATCAAACAGATGGCGCTGTTGCAGTGCCTGCGCAAAGCGGAGACCAGCCTTTCATTTGAGCCCGGTAGGTATGGAGAGAAGGTGCATTTTGAATTCGTGGTCAAAGGAGGAAGTGAGAGCGGTTATCCGCCATGAATGGGCACGTGGAGTATCAGGAACAGAAATTCATAACCGCCTCGTGGAAGTTCATGGGCCAGGTGTGATGTCGAAGCAAATGGTGCAGAGATGGTGTCGCACATTCAGTGATGGACGTCAGCAAGTGGAGAACATACCGAGAGCTGGACGGACGCGCACGGCCACTACAGATGCAAATGTTAGGAAGGTTGATGACATGATTAGAGCGAATCGGCATATCACCATCAATGAAGTAGCGGGAGAACTTGGAATCTCACATGAGCGAGCTCAAAACATCATCCACGATATTCTTCGATACAGAAAAGTGTCAGCACGATGGGTGCCCCGACTATTGACCTCGACACACAAGGAACAACGCATGGGAAAGGCGCTTTGGAAGCAATACTGAAGGGAAACAAGCCCTTCAATGCTTCTTCCATATGCAAAGCCCTGATTTTTTCCTGGAGGGCTTTTTGAAGCTTATCAAGCGATATGACAAATGTCTCAATGTACTTGGTACCTATGTGGAAAAATAAAGGTATGTCATATCTTTAATGTCTCATTCTATTTTTTGACTTTCATACACAACTCTGACCACAGTCGACAGGGTAAACTTATTTTTCAACTTACCCTCGTATAAGTTTAAAAAATGTGGCTCTTAAAAGATATCTCAATCATTAACTGTTGATAATTGGCTCTGTTGACTGATGAGTTTGCCAATCAGTGCTCTAGGCCTGAAGTTGATACTGAAATAAAAAGGAAACCATTCTACTTTCCTTTTGGGACTCCTCATCCCCCCCAAATAAAATAAATAAAAAAAACCACATTTTCCCAGAAAGATCCAGAACATCTAAGACTGCTGCAATGCTTAAGGAAAGCAGAATCATGTGGTATAATTGGTAATGTATCAGTAAATGTAGTTTAGTGAGCTCTGATTACATTTTAAGTAGACAAGCATTTCATTAAATGTAACAAAAACAAAAGGAGAGGAGGTCTTTTTTTTTCAGGAATTTATTCTCACATATCCCTCTGGCTGTAAAAAAGATATTGAATAAAAAAGATATCCTTTCAGCGACTTGGGTTTTTCGGATCTGTATTTAAAGAGCTTTTATTAGCTAAATTTGTATATTTACTGACTTTAGGCTCTATTTCCATAAACTTACATTTATTAAGATGACATTTATATTATTAAAGAAAGTAAGAAAGCAAAAATCGTAAACTATAAGTTATATACCAAGTGACAAAAAATCTCATGACCAGATAAAGCCAGCTTTGGTGCTGAGGGTTAATATGGCAGTTCTTAGATGTATTTTGATGTTTCTTACAAACCAGAGATATTAATAATTTACTGGAAGGTAAAAGTTTTACAAAACTGACTTCATTTTTGTAGAGAAGAAAATATATTTTTGCAAGAAAGGGCAATTGAAAAAGTATAATGAACGATTTATTATAAATGCACTAAATACAGTTTCAAAGAGTTTAGGAAGAAATCATGATTTAGTACAGTCTATTTTTAGCTGAGGATAAACTAAACTGAACAGTCATTATCTTAAAATAAAATTATTTGGATTTCCAATTATTTGATATACCACTTATTGATGTAAAACAAAATTAAATATTAACCAATTAAACATTAGATGAATCTTCATAAAACATTCTACAAATACCTACAATAGATTACAACAATTCAGATTTAAAAAAAAAAAAAATCACAAAACAGGAAGAAAAGGAATTTGTACAATTTAAAGTGATTGACAACAGGAAAACATCTTTGGAAAGGCTAGAAATTAAAATCCAGCAGAATTGGTAACCTAACAGGAGATCGAGAGATATGACGAAAAACTGAGAGTCTTTGGTTAAAACTGGGAGCCATGTAATACTAATTTAATAAAAATTATTTCCTAAATTTATAACAATACATTCATGCTAAAATAAATACACACATACATAAATTACATACCTATTGATCTAAGATTAAAATTTTGATTTAAATTTTGTATTTTCTTTCAATTTTATTACTGACCACAAATATTTTTACCATGTCACATGGAAAGCATAAGTGGATTTCAACAAAGGAAGGCCAAAGAGCTAATGATTGAAAGGCTGAAGATCTTTGTTGGATCCATGCTTTTCTATGTTAAAAAACTGGATGATAATCAGATTTCTCCAACTGATGTAACTAATTCTACTATTTCTGATATGCACATGACAGAAGGGGGTGGGGTGGAAATGATTAAATTCGAAAAAGATGATAAGAATCTTTAAAGTAATGTGATACTACATATAAAATTGTAGTTAAAGAGAAAAATTTTAAAATGTCATGCTGTGTTTCTTTCCAAGAGATATCTGCTCCTTTTTTAACTGAAATAATCAAAAGACGAAGTATATAAAGGAAGTAGGATTTCATAGCAAAACAAAGATAGGCTATTTAGTGTTATGATGCAAAAGGAGATTTATGACAACCTTCAAAAGACTGGTTTCATAAAGTAATGCCAAAGGAGAAAGTATTCTTTGGGATGGTTTAGTCGCTTGTCAATGAAATTTTATACTGTTTTTGTTGCCGACTATTTGCCATCACTACAGTAGGTTATAAGGTATTTCTCCCGCCTTCTTAGCATGCCTTCGTGGTGTAGTGGTCAGCACGCTCAGTGCATATTCAAGAAATCTGTGGTTCGAGTCCTGGCGATGGCACTGCTCATTTTTCATCTCTCCGGCTTTTTAAAAAATACCTGATGGATGGTACCTGATACAGTGGCATCCGAACTAAAAAAAGGTGGCGGATGATGATTCTCCACCACCAGGATTTGGTGATTGGATCCCCTAATCTCCAGTCGTCCTTTAAAAAGGGGAGTATGTAAAGTATTTCTCCAGCCTTCATGTTGTAGTGGTCAGCAAGCTCAGCGCATATTCAAGGGTTTAAGGTTCGAGTCCTGGGGATGACACTACTCGTTTTTCACATCTCCTGTTTCAAAATGACCTAATGTCTCTACAAGGTATCGTACCCAAATTTGTAACTGTGTTTGAAAAGTGGTGAAAACTTATCTAAAATACATAATTATGAGGCACATGAGGAGCATTTACATTGTCTTGAGAAGTGGAAAACACCAGAAACAGGACTGAAGATATACAAAACCACTGACAATAAAAGTATTGCCATTATGGAAATTGGAAAGAAAAAGGGGGAGGGATATCTTACATAGATTACTTGATATTGCATCATTCCTAGTTAAGCAGAATTTGGCATTTCATGGCCATAAGAGAGATGAGTTTTGGGGAAATTGTCTACAAACGCTCTCAAAATATGATCTGGTGTTGAAAGAAAACCTAATGAGATTAAAGAGTAACATGTGTAAACTTAAGCATTTAGTCTTAGATCTAGCACTGAAAACTTAAAATGAATTTATCAAGAAATCATGTGAAGGAAAACTTATCAAAGATATAAAATCTGCAACATATTTTACACAATGTTTGAGAATACACCAGACATATCCATGCTGATCAAATGCTCAAACTGATTAGATATATAAAAATTAACAAAGAAAAGGTGGAGTGTAAAAGTATTTTTAAGATTATTTCAATTAAAGGGGAAATAAGCTTTTCAATCTTAGTGTATATCAGAAATAATTAAGAAATTCAAAAGTGATGGACTGAACATAATGATCTGCCATTCTCAAGGCTGGGCAATTATGACAATGACTGGAGTATATAGAAGCGTACAAGATATTCTTAACACAAAAAATAAAAAAGCTATTTTTAATGGATGCGTGGATAATTCAGTTAATTTGTGAAGTCATAATTCTTTTGCAGAAAATGCATCATGTGTAAAATTATTTGGAATACTTCAATCAATGTATTCTATGTTGCTTTCAGCCACTGATGGGACGTGTTAATAACACATACTAAATCATTATTGACAAGACTATCAACAACATGCTAGAGAGCTCATTATACTGCAGTTAAGCTAATTAAAAAAAATTTTGATATGTTTACAGTGGCTACTGAAACTCTTTGCAGTTCAAGGTCTTTTATCAGGAACTGCGATATCACTTTCTTGTGCTATCTATATTTTTGGTATAGTATACTACAGGAAGTAAACATAACACAGGAATACCAGCAAACCAAATGCTTAACACTTGATAAAGTGGTTACAAAGCTAACAGCATTAAGACTTTTTCTTAGTGAGAAGTGCAATAATCTAGTAGAAAATGCACTTAAACAGGAAGTAATAAAATAAAACAAATATCGAATTGCAATATAGAGAAAAGCAAAGTTCAAAGACAGCAGGAGTACAAGCAGTAGATGCTGGACTAACTCTTTCATCAATGAAATAGTAGATAAAGTGTCTCATAGAAATCATCGGACACTGTATTTTTGTTTTTATGTAATAGAAGAAAAGCTTTGATATTAAGGAACATTTTTCCTTTGAATACACATTTCTTAGCTGCCTTTTTCTGTTAAATAAATTTTAAAAAATTAAATAGTAAATTTAAAAAATAACGTTTTAAGATGAAATGGAGGGGGGATAAAAAAAAAGACATCATGAAATTAATCGGATGTTTTCAGACTTTCTAATTAAAATCGTCTGCAATAAATAAAAAACAAACTTTTATGTAATTAGTTTGGATAAAGAAGTTAGGCAACAATCTAAAAATCATTTGCTTTTATAATTCGAATTCTCGTTTTAGAGAATATTTGCTACTTTAATGTTTTCTTACTATGGCTCACTCATGAAGGGAAACATCGTTAGAAATACGCACGTTAGTTATTGACCTGCATCATAAGAAAGATAAATCTATTAGAAAAATTGCTAATTTACCTAATTTAAGCAAATCTACAGTTTTTGATATTATTAAACGTTATAAGAAACAGAATTATATCCAAAACAAAAGAAGAACTAGAAGATCATCTAAGTTATCTGATGGAATGAAACACTTTATTCTAAGATATATTAAAAGGAATCCAGACTGAGTGCTCCTAAACATGTTGTGGAACTACGTGAATTATATGGAACATTTGCAAATCCAGAAATTGTAAGAAGAGTAATGTGACCTGCAAGATATCATGGGTGAGTAGCAAGAAAAAAATGTTATGTCAGTAAAAACAACTGAGAACTGAGAACTTTCGAAAAATCGATGAAACAAAAGATACCAGACTACTGGGAAAATGTGTTGTTTGTTAATGGAAGCAAATTTAACATCTTTGGCTCAGGTGGTGGTGTGGAGAAAACCCAAAAAAACAATTTCGAAAACAAAACTTAGTATCAACTAAAGGCTGAGAAGGATTTATGGTATGGTGATCTATGGCATATTCCGGAGTTGGTAATATAGAGTTATACATGGTATCATAGATTAGTATAAGTACCTTGACATCTTGAAGCGAAATTTGACATCATCATCACAAAACTTAATATACCAAATAGTTTTAAATCCTACCAGGACAATGATCCAAAGCAAACTGCACACAATATTAGACTTTGGCTGTTATATAACTGTCCAGATATAATTAAGGTACCACACCAATTGCCAAATCTTAATCCTACTGAACATATTTGACAAGAGCTAGAATAAAAAATTTGAAAGCAGAGCATATCTTCGTGGCAACAGCTAAAAGCTGTGATTCAAAAGAAGTTGGCATAAAATAAGTCCAGAAATTAAAAATAAATAAATAAAAATAAAAAATAATAAATTTGAAATCCATGTCCAAAAGATGAAATAAAGTGATCAAGTGTAAACGTAATCCCAAAAAATATTAAGGAGCAAAAATAATGCAAATTTTTGTCATTTTTGGCTGTTACTAAAGGTGTCCGATTATTTTTCATCATTTAACAAAAAATATTGATTCTGAATTTAATTTTCATCTTTTCAAAAATGTATTTACTATAAAAAGAATGTTGAATTTACATATAATAAAAAAAGCCTTTCTTTTTATTTTAATTAGTTTTAGTTTTTACGTTCATTAAAGTATAAAAAAATTCAAACTGTCCTATCATTTTTGTGAGCCACTGTTATGTTTGAGGCTGTTCAATCAAACAGTCTCATGAGTGAAATGCTTCTCATTTACACCAGTGAAGAAGAGTTAAAGGTGTCCTTTTCAAAACTATGATGAACTATTAAAGTGAGCTTTTAACAAAAACTTTTAGAACCATCAGAGTGAGCTTTTAACAGAAATACGATGACTGAAACATCTGAAAGCAGCAACGGTTGATTTGCAAGATACTAGAGACTGGGCACCATTAGGCATTTTGAACTTTATAGCTGAATGGGACTTTCTAGAATAATGGCTCTTTACCTTTTTTTGCCCCATGCACTACTACATTGCTAGACGATCTCCCTTTCTTTTCCAAAATATATATACATTTATTCAAATTTAATGTATGTTATAAATAAAGAATGAAAATATGTAACTGATTGTGTTTAAAACTGGCGATGGTTTGTGACATTTGGCGATGGTTCATGACATGCTGCTTAAATAATTGGGGGGGGGAGCATAATTACAAGGAGGTGCCACATTTTTTAAAGGTATAATTTAACATAAGGAGTCTACTTTGTCTTACTACTACTTGAAAAAAAAAATACAGTGTCCAGTAAAACTGCAACATTTTGAACAAAACGTTCAGCTTAAAATATTTCAGTTGGTCTACATACATATCACATATAAAATTATAGCAAAATCTGAATTTTATTCCTAAAACTTTTTCTATCTTTTTATGCACAATTATTAAATTATTATACTTTATTAATTTTCATGCTCATAAGACAATTTCCTTTAATTGCATATAATTCATTAATTAGGCTTCATTATTACAAGAAAATTTTATATACACATATATGTTATGGTCAAGGCTCAACGTATAGCCAGTTTTTGAGTTGGCATACTATCCCAGAGGTGTAGCCAATTATTCTAATTATTGGAGATGACTTATTTATTCATTTTTTTTAAACTTTAGTCAGCCATTTTTAAAACTGGCTGAAGATCCTTGGCCAAAATTTGATATGCTGATTTAAAATGGCCCTTGTATCACTTCTGATTTGATAGTGGTAACAAGAAAAGATGCACATTGTGATGACAATCTTTCATTCTTCTGCTTCTCTTCATTTTCAGAAAAGGTCATCGTTCTTATCTGACACATATGCTTCTTCTGAATATTGCATTTGTGTAGTACCAGTTACACTCAGCTAAAATGTTCAAAAATTCACAGGCAAAATTAAGACTAGTAAAAGCTGGAGATAACGTATGCACAATTCATACACCGAATGTTGACAGAGATCAGGATCATCTAAAAATCATTCTTGCATTTGTCATGAATGTCGAGACTCATTCTGCAAGTTAAGAAAAGAACATAATATCAAACAACTGTATTCCAGAAGCAAGTTCTTTATTCTGCATGAGAAACTTCTCACACAGGAATACATGAATAGCAAATAAAAATCACTACGAACCATCACATCATCCTAATGATTGATGGACAATCAAGGCTACAGTTGATGAAGATTAATAGCATTCAACAAATTACTGCAAATGTAGAAATAAGAAAATATTGTGCTACTCAAAATGTCACAGAAGTTCATCTTCTTGCAACAAGTGATGATAATAAATAAAGAATAAATAAATTTAATGTCATGCATTTTTTCTTTCGACTTTGGTCGACTATAAATATATATATGTATACAAACACACACATAAATATCCCATTTTTAATGGATGATGCTGCAATAATTTCTTGCTTTTAATTTTTCTTACTATTATTTAAAAGTCCAAACTTTCTTTTGACCAAAAAAGGTACTTTTGAATTTTGATAGCGATATAATTTAAGTATATCTTCCTTTGTTTTTTCCAAAATTTCACTTTTTGTTACGATTTGCATCTTAGTCTTTGTTGATTCACCTACAGTGTTTGTTTGCCTAATTTGGTTTTCAAAATTGTCTGGAAAAAAATCATCGGCTTTTCGCATATACCCGATTTCTGGCAATGGATTTCTGAATTCTTCTGAACAAGTTAAATCATTTTTAAATATAAAATTGTCAGCAGGAGATTTATAGCTTATTAGGTGTTCTGAAGAAGATACTCCTAAAGTATCAGCAGTAAAATCACAAGGAAATTTAAAAGAAGTCCGTGATCTTTTAGATCTGTCTTGACTCTCAAAATAGTAGTTTACAAATGATTGTTTTAATTTATTTAAAGTAGTTATTTGCTTTTGTTCATATTCATTAAATGAATCTTTCAGAGTATTAGGCAATATATTATAAAATAAGTTGTTGGTTTCTGTTAAGTCTCTGGAAATTCCATCCAATTCATCTGTTTGTATTGATACATTTCTTGATAAAGAGCATTTTCTAGAAGTACACGCGAGTGCTAGTTTTTCAGAACTTTTTTCCTGAATTTCATTACCAGATTCTGCTGTCTTCTGAGAAATTTCCTTCATAAGAATAGATGATTCAGATATATTCTTCTGAAAAGTATGCTTCACAGACTGATGTCTAGAAGCTTCACCAGAAGATGCATTCCTTGATGAGGAACATTTTCTAGAAGCATACGTTAGTGTTACTTTTTCAGAACTTTTTTCTTGAGTTTCACACTTTATCTTCTGAGAAATTTCATTCATATGGGATTGAGCTGATTCAGACATATCCTTCTGAAAAACCTGTTTTTCAGAACTACGTCTAAAATCTTGATGAGAGGATGCTTTCTGTGATGAGGAACGTTTTCTAGAAGCAGATGCTGATGCTAGTTTTTCCGTACTTTTTCTCTGAATTTCACATTTTGTCATCTTCTGAGCTGTTTCATTTATATGCAACTGAGCTGACTTAGAAGTGTCTTTTTGCGAAGTCTGTTTTCCAAGATTATGTCTTGAATCTTTACTAGAGCCATGATCTTTCTTATCTTCAAGTTTTCTTTCACCACATTTCGAGTCTCTTTGCTTACCTCGAATAGAACAAATATCATTATTTGAGTGAGTTGGCTGTGTAGAGCTTTTATGGTGAAATTCATGATCTTTCCTTTTCTCTGCATTTTCACGTTTGGTATCTGTTCTTGAATCTGTTATAAAAAAAACAACAAAATAAATGACATAACAAAGTATAATTGATCACAATATCTTACACTGCCAAACTGCCAACATTCAAATATGAAAAACTCAAAGATTTTCACACTGCACGGCAATGCAACTTCAAAATGATTCCAAACTGAGAAATTTGACATAAGATCACTTTACAATGATTTATTGATAATAATATACTTCTTTCACAAAATATATTCTGATAAATAACAGCGTTATTAAATTGAATATTCTAAATTTTTATTTTACTTAATGTTTTTGGCTAATTTCATTTGACTTTGCAAAAGAGCTTTCATTCATCGAAGTGCTTTAAAAAAATAGCAATTAAGGTGCATATAATCATGTACACAATTTAAAAATATAATGTAATGTAATAGTATACCACTTAAAAATGTGGAAAATTAAATTAATACTTATATTTAAGCAATTTATTAAAGCAAAATTAAATATTAATATTTACTTATTAAATATTAGTTGGAGCTTCAAAAACGGCTCTATATTGAATTAAAAACAGATGAGGTTGAATAAAAATTAGAAAAAACTATGCCAAAAAAATTACTTGTAAGAAACAGGGCTAGCCCATATTAAGTTTTGTTAAAAGATAGTTAATGTGACAAAATTCTTAATTTTTTTAAAAATTTGTTATTAAAATTTTCTTCATAGCATTTAATTTTTCATCAAGATCTTAGAGATCAATAAGCCTTTTAAACTGCATTTGAAAGAGATAATCTGAATTTAGATAAACGAAAAACTGGGGGGTTTGAAGATTTGATAGAAATAAAAAACTGGGGGTCTTCAAGTAAAACTGGAACAGTTGGCAGCTCTGCAATGTCAATATGCAAAATAATAACATCTACTTAGAGTACTAATATTGTTTCTGGAGAATAAACAACTTTAACATTTGGAGCAATTTAGAAACTACAGTGGTGTTTTGCATAATGAACATAATCCCTTCTGCAACAAAATGGTTCAATGTTTCCGCAGGACACCACTTCCCATAGGTTATTATGAGAATAATTTCAATCTATTTCCAAGCTCGGTCCATAAGCACAAATCACTATCATAATATATATATATATATATATATATAATCCCAGAACACCAAAAACACCATCAATGTTGGAAATGCTAAGAATTTACAAGTTATAAAAAAATATTTCCTTAAGTATGTATACAGTCTTACATTTTATTCATTTAGCCTTTGAGTTTCAGAGAGTTCTAGATTTTAAGACGTTATCCGATGTATTAGCACTCTTCTTCAGGATGATTTTAAAATAGTGTATGACACTGTCACTGAGCATATCATCCATGATTTCAACTTCGATATGTTTTTGATATTTGCAGCCAAGTACAAACCCACCTGCACACCAAAAGGAAATTTTCCTCATGTTTTTGGTCAAGTAGACATTTCACTATATTTGAAGTTCATTAAAACCAAAGTACACATTGAGTAAGAGAAAACAGGCTATTTAAAAAATTATATGATAAACATTTATTAAATTTAGCAAACAAAATTAATTTTGTATTAAATTAGTCAGCAAGAAAATAGTACATTATGAGCTGCTGTTTTCTGTATGCAACTGTTTGCTGGTTTTTTAATTGGCTATGTTGGCAGAAATATAAAAGTCCAGGGCAGTCACTATGAAAGACTTTTCACTAACCATTTCACATGAGCTATAGAGACTAATTTTTTATGCATTGAAGTCAACTATTCAATCAGCAGTGAACAGTTAAGTAGCAAATTTTAAATCTCCCTAATACTTAAATACTTTCAGCCCTATTTAATGTAGTGAATGTGCCCCAACCATCAGGAAAAGGTAAAAGAATTCAAATAACCATCCTTTGTACTTCAACCCATTTCATGAACGCACAGTAAATTACAATACTGTTTTCAGAACATTCTTTCATAATTTCATAACTAACATTTCCTTTGAAATAAATCACAGATCGGCATATTTTTTTCTACATCTTTAGTATTTTGGTTCACTATGACTCAAACTGAGAACTCATAATAAATGAAAATTTTAATATCCTATGCACACATGTTGGGACCAACAGGTCAAGTTTACGATGACGAGCCCACCAATACCCAGCAACAAGTGTAGTTTGACGATTAAATTTTTGTGCCAATGATTTCAAATTTCACTTTAAAACATCAGTGTTTATATCAATCCATTATTACGTCAATAAATCAATACAAAGAGCAACATGCATCCTCATACTAATTTCTTTGCCAATTTTTATTGCTAAAACCAACTACAATTTTTGAAAATTTTCTTTGGCTTTTTAAATTCTAAAAGATGCCAGAATAATTAAGGGATTAAAAAAAGTTTTTTTTTTTTTGGTACTCACGTATTAGCACAATCACTTTGGTGCAGTTTAGCAATTTTTCACAAAAGGGAAAGATGATTTGGTGAATTTTCCTATTGCAAATTACAATGGATATAGTAGCTTGAAGAACTTTAGGTGCATGACTGCCAAAATTTGGTGACTTCTGAAAGTTTTGACATAACTAAAGTGGTTGCGATAAAACGCATCTGCCATTTTCTCAACATTATTTGTGCATTCAAAACTCTTATATCAAATTAGAATCTTTTTGAGAAAGAAAGCTTAAGTCTTCCACTGACATAGATGACATAGAGTTTTTGATTTAACACTTAGCCAAAATGTTCAGCAGACACAAATAGTGTTTTGACAGTGCTATTAACACATACGCTCCATGATTAGTAAACCTCTGATCCACCTACACAGTAATGCCCACCTGCATTTTGCAAATATTGCACATGATGAACAGTATGAAATTTTCACCACCCTATAGTATTGATCTATTAGCATGTGCCCTTTATTTGCTTACAAATTTAAAAGAAAGCTCTGAAAGGACAATTCTAAGTGTAATAAAGACACCCTGAACATAGTTAACAAACACGGAAGTTTATTTATTCAGGACTCAGATTAGAACCTTAAGCATGTGCAAGAAATAGACATAGGTATAATAAATAATTAAACTAATACAATTCAGGCTTAATTCAGTACGTGATAGAAGCAAGACAAAATTTTGCGGAACAACTTGTTTTTCGTCGCCAACATAGCCAATAATGTATAGCGGATGCTATTAAGCTAAGCTAAAATTATCTTCATTCATTCTAAGGAATTTCAGTTAATGTAGCAGACTCTGTGGCTCCTTAATCATCTAATTTGATGCAGCTTATTATCTTTTGCAGACTGTTATTATTACAGAAATTTTATAAAAATTAAAGCTTGAACTTTCCATTATGTTGAAAAGAGTGTCTAATTCTGGAGTTGCAACAGGATCTACAAAGCGAAAGCATGTTTCGATGTCTACTGAACAAAAAGTGAAATTGATGCAAAAAATGGATAAAGGCATTATCCATTTCAAAATTATCCTAGGAATATGGCATCAGAAAGTCAACTATGTATGAAAAAGAAAAGGGAACATTTTTTTAAATATCTTGTGGATTCTGACACCCCACTCGCAATGAATAACAGAAAAAATTGTTCCTTATGCTAAAAGCAACAATCATGACAAAGTGATGAATGAATAGGTCAGACAGTTTCGCAGTGAGGGCATGCCATTGATGGGTCCAATGCTAATGGTTCAAACCAAAATATTTCATGAAGAAATGAATTTAAAAATTGAGTGCAGATATTTGACACAGTTGTTAAACAAATTTTAAAATCACCATGGTATAACACAAAAATTTCAGGAGAAAAAGCTTCAGCTGATACTGAAGCTGCTGAACTATTTGCAGATGAATTCATTGAACTCATTACTAATGAAAAATTATCTCCAGACCAAATTTACAATGCTGATGAAACTGGGACAATATGTACCACGAAATACCTTGACAACCACTACAGAAAAGGCTCCAACTGGTGTCAAATATTCCAAAGCGAGACTAACAATTTTATCAGACGTAAATGTTGCAGGAACGCACAAGTGCAAAGTTTTAGTGAAAGATAATGTATCCGTATTATTCTTTCCTCTAAATTGTACATCTGTCATTCAGCCTATGGATATCGGAATAGTGTGCATGCTGAAATGCAAATTTAAAGTAGCAATCCCTGTTAAATTTCTTGAACAATGGCAAGACAATTCAAGAATTTTTGAAAAATTTTAGCATAAAAACTGTTGTGTGGAGCATCACAAGATCATAGCAGGATGTGTCTCCAGATACTTTAAAAATTGCTTGGCATAATTTATGACCAGCTACCATATTTGATGGCAAGGATGCTGAAGATGACAGCCGCGAATTTGAAGGTTTTCGGATATTGCAAACCAAAGGTGAAATTTTCCAGTTAATAAATTTTGTAAAGAAACATGGAGAAGCAGTAATAAATGAAGATGACATAACAGAAGTTTTTCATAGCGTTGACAATGCCGAAATCATTATCAATTAACGGACAGTGAAATCTGCAGTATGGTTCTAGAACAAGAAAGTGACAGTGAGGTTATTAAAAACAAAAAAAATTTCGATTGACAAATTAATTGGAGATCTCAATGCAGGAAATTCAGAACTTGAACAGTGGAACAAGAAATTGTCTGTTTATAGAATTAAAGATAAAGCATTAGCACAAAAAAGAAGAAACGTAAACAACTTACATTGAAAGAAATGTTTAATAAAGTAAACATATAAATATTAAGCTCTTTTTTTTTTGTAAATTTTGACACCCCTTAGATCATAAATGCTCTTTATTTCATAAATCACGAGTTCATATTTTTAATTGCATAATTTCGGCATGCCATCTTAGTAGATGATCTAATATCTGGAAAAATCTCCAACCCGGAATCTCCGAAGTCCCGACGAGTCTGGATCTCGGACTTTGTACTGTATCATGTTCTTCGCACTTGAACTAACAAAATGACTCCACTCGTGAACTTTATAAACTACAATATACCTTTATATCTGAAAAAACCCATGGATACCCACCTCTTTAGTATTATTATTACAATTCATTTTGATATTGTGTTGCCAGTACTAATTATAATTAGCTCATTATGTTTATCTGTTTACTAATTATGTTTATCTCCTATTTTTGTTGCACCAAATCATATGTTCAATTTATTTTGTGAACCTCAAATTGTATTCCGACTATTTTGTAATCTACTTATGCCCTACATCAATATTTTTAATAAATACTGGATGCGGGGCGTAATGTGAGATTGCACGATGTACCATAATAGGCAAACTCTAGACCTTTTGGAAAGTTCCAGTCTATTTAAATTCTTATAAAACTTGCAGTCCCTTAAAGAGTTAGTATGGGAAGGCATTACCAGTTGACCTATGGTACATCACTGGTGACCCCCATACTCTTACCTTTATCTTTAATCAAAAATTCGTTAAAGTTTTAATAAAATATAAAATCGATAGTAAAACAAATTTTAATTGTGGGCTTCTAGATGCCTATATTCAGGTGGAAACCATTCATTATTCAACATGTAAGGGCTCTAGGTACCATTGCTTTATCACAATGCGAGAAACATACATACATTTAGGCAGATTCTTCATTATTTAAATTCTTCAAATAAAATAAAGGGCTGTAATATTTAATGGCAACAGTTTGAAAAGTGAATCAATGCAGAATGCCAAAACAGGGGGGAAGAGAAGAAGTAGAAAGAGAGAAAGAAAGAACAACACTGATTTTAGCACACTGACTGTCAGCAATGTGGAAACTTATAGTCTGTACTCTTGTCAAGGTGATAAGCTACGAGAAAATTCATACAGCTTTTACTTGTCATTTTCATGCAGCTGGATTAACAAGTGTAGAATATAAGTCTATTTAAGGAAAGTAGCTTCTGGGAAGACATATAAAATAAAGGCTAGCTTATATTACCTAAAAATTTATTAATGCTTTGGTGGTTGCGAGATTAAGCAATTCTTTCTACTCAAATATGTGTGATATCTCTCAGTTATATACTTGTATGTGAACTTAATCATTTGCTCCCACTACTGCAGCGCATAACTAGAATACAAGCTGAGCTTGTTGATAAGCACCAATGGATTAATAAATGAACAGAAAATTTAAAACAGATTTTTAATTTCAATATTATTTATTTATTCAAAGAAGTAAAGCAAAGTATATTTTTATATTGCGATTTTTTTAAAACAATCTTCCACACAAAGAGCTGGTTTCGCTTACAAAATAGACAAAAAATGCATTTCTCACCAGATATATATAAATTCAGCATGGTTTCGCTGGATGGTCACCAACCTCACCCCAGTTTGCTGCTCTGAATAATGAAACTCTTCCAGTCTAATTTTTTATTAAAGCTCGATTATAATTACAGTTTTGATTAATATAATATAGTTAAAGCAATTTGGCTTTCGAGACCGGAATCCTGAAGTTTGCAATGGCAATCAATGCATTATATATTACAGTGAGTGTGACACCACTTACTGATTTTTAGGAAGAAAGCATTAGAGATGAAACAAATTATAATATTTTTAAAATGCTTAAATCTAATAATAAAGTTTCAGCCAATTCAAAGCACAGTTTTACCTGAATTGTGTCTATAATGTGATCTATGACTATAAGTATCTCTATGACTTGACTTTGCTTCTGAAGTGGAAATCCTAGTGTGATTTCTATAATCTCTTCTCGAACTTGAGTCTCTTTCAATAGATACTGCCTTTTGATGGCTTCCATAATTCCTACTGTTGGTTTTATCACTATGTCTAGTTGGATTTTTTGGACACAGATTTTTTTCCTGATTATTACCTTCAAATTTATCTATATTACTAGATGAATTTTCTATTGTAATAGAAGCTTCACTTTTATTTGTATGACTACTTGAATTTTTTGAACACGCCTTTTCTTTCAGAGTAGAAGCTTCACATGGATGAGAATATTTTTTTTCAGCTTGTACATTTACTTTTCTACTTTGATTCAAAACTCTATCTAACCTGAAAGATAAAAAAAAAAAAAAAAAAAACATTAGAATTTTGCAACTGCTAAAATTAAATAAAAAGTAATAAAATATATTAAAAGTTAAGCTTATTTTAGACTTTATCAACCCAGGCAATATCTTTCATACTCTAGATAACTATGAGCACAAGAAGTTTAACCCTCTAAATTATCCAGATATATTTCAAGAAATTTATCTTAAAATAGGTGAAACTGATCAGTTGTTTTATTAATTAATGAAAGAATTATAAACAAAGGACTGGATTAAAAAAAGAAATTTGAAATAATGGATAGGTAAGCACTGGCATGTATTACATATTTCATTTTTTTCAGCAGTGTGTCTCAATTCAAGTCATAAAATATAAATATTGAACTGAATAATTTTGGGCTGGGATCCAGAAAATTTCCTGCACTTGAGTCAAATTTTTACTCTAATTATTTTATACATGTCTCACAACTTCATTTCATTCATATTCATATTACATTTTCATTCTGGTTTTCATGTGATGTTCATGCAAAGTGTTTATTAAATGGCTATCAGCATTTGGTTGAAAAGAAAATGAAAGGCGAAACCAAACACACTGAAGAAATTGTTAAATAACATGATGTTCATCATCTGTTTGAACTTCTTTAATATTGGAAGCCGCAACTACAGTAAAGTCCCCATATCCATCGGCAATACATTCCAAGACTTACTATGGATATTGAAAGGATTTTGTATAACATACATAATTAAATTAAATTAATTAAATATACAATTAAACATTATAAAATAAAATAAAATAACAATGGCCCACTTTCTACAAATGCTGTCCAAGAAGAAAAGAAAGAAAAAAAATTCAACATAAATTAATATTTAAATTTTAATTTAAGCAATGCATTGCATACAGATTACAATAAATATACTTCAAGAATTTAAAATATAAAAAAATCAATTGAAATCTTTTAGATATCAATTTAGCAAATCAATAAAAATAATTTGTCTTCCACTTCATATGTCAAGTTCATTACCTTGGGATTATTTTACCCACAGTTAGTTTGTAAATATGCCGAAAGGGAGCAGTACGCATTCAATGTATTCTATTATTTATTTCACTGAAACTGAATATATACTGCACCTTTTAGGCAGTTTTACAAACTAATTGTGGGTAAAATAATCCCAAGGTAACGGACTTGACATGAAGTGGGAGACAAATAATTTTTATTGATTTGCTAAAGAAAGAAACTTTTGTAATTAATTTTTATTATGAATATAACACACTAGTAGTTCATATTTAAAATAATTACACTTCTTTATTTAAAAAATAAATTAGGTTACAAAACAAAGAGGATGAATTACATAAAACTTGAAAGAGACAGGCATTTTTGCCTAGATCACATTTTTTAAGATTTATATCTAAAAATTTTCAATTGATTTTTTTCATATTTTAAATTTCAGAAATATATTTATAGTCATCTTTATGCAATGCCTTGCTCAAATTAAATTTTAAATACTAATTTATCTTAAATTTTCTTTCTTTTCTTCTGGGGTAGCATATGTAAGCATATGTTTTTTGGTTATGTTACAGACTGTTATTACTTCATTTGCATTCCAAAACTTATGGCAATTATGTTTTCCTTTGCAACTCTTTTAAAAAAAAAGTCAAAGTATGTGTGCTAAATCATTAAATATGGTGGCCCAACCATACAAAAAAAACTTCTCAAATTGTTTGAATTTAGTTTAAAAAAAATATTCTATGAGGAGGAAAAAGTCTAAAAGCTTTCAGATTTTATATTACTCTGAAAAAAGCTTTTTTAATGTTTCATGTTACCTTTATTTAGTAAATAGAGTGTTCTTTGCACTTAAACCATAAAATGCAATTCAACAGCAATATCACGAAATATTTCAAAAGAGCATACCTTCAGAATTTCTGATACACAGTCATGCAAGCTGGAGATATTCCCCCCTTCCCGATACAGTGTTGTCATTGTTCGCTTTGAAATCATCAAGTTCGTTAATCAGTTTTATATAGTACAATTGGAAAATAAAACAAATTCCAAACTTGGGCTTCCAGATGCCCATATTCGAGTGTAGGACTACGTTATTCAAAATTTGATGTCTCTAGATATTGTTTTTTCACAATGTGAGAAATATACATACATTCATGCAGTTTCTTCATTATTTAATTTCCTAATGCGAGGTTCTAATATTTGGTGGCAACAATTTAAAAAGTGAACTGCCATTTTATAATGGACGACGTAAAATCCCAAAATGAAATTAATAGCCTTTCTGTGCTGGGTTAAAAAAAAAAAAAAAAAGCGGGAGAGAGAGAGAAAGAGAAACAGCTTATTAAACAAACATAAATTAGTAACTGAGAAATGAGGATTTTGTTTCATGAAGCCTTCCTAAGATTTGATGAAGTTCAGTCCTCCTTCAAGAGGAGACATATTCAAGTAAGCTTCTCAGATACACTATTATCTACTTTATATCACATCACAAAAAAACAGGGAAAAATTTTTCCTTTTTAACAGTATGCTTCACTTAATCTTGAAAGTTTCATAAAAGCAGATAAAAACATATGAAACTGGAGTTTGTACAATTCAATTTGTCCATAAAATACTTTATGTGGTCTTTATTTTTGCAACCATTGGATGTAGACATGTGTAAAAGTATTTTTAAATAAGACAAATATCTATATATTTTTAACATTTTTAAATTTAAAAAATAAATTTTACAAAAGTTGCAAAATCTTTCTTATAAAAAGTAAGATTTTGCAATTTTTATGGTCTCCCAGTCCCTTAAAGTTACATTTAGTAAAAGTTTATAGTTATTCTAAAAAATAATAATAAAAAAAATTTTTTGACTCCCATATGACTAAAACTGCTCATCATGAAAAGTTTCGAACTTTTTTTTTTTTAATTTCGAAGCTATCACAAAATGTTTTGAACAATATAAATTTGTTTGAACAAGGAGAATGTAAATATTAAAAAAGTTTTCAAAGGGATATTTATATTTCTCTTCCAATTGAAAGAGATCAGATCTTATAAAATTTATAGAAGCTATTAAAATTTGTATTCTAGAATAGTGTTTCCAAACTGATGTGCTGCAAAACAACCTCAAATTTTAAATACAAAGTCCTGATTAATAAACAGAAGTCATCAATGGCTAATTTGACAAAACACAATTTCATGGAAGCATTTTCTAATTTTACGTACTGAATGTACAATGCAATGGCAGCAAGGGTCAGAGGTATGGCATCCAGTTTAGCCTGAAAATTCTGATGATAAAATACTATGTTACGTTACTCATAAAAAAGCTCTCATGTCAAACAGGATCAAGATCATCTCTCTTTGACTGACATTAAGTTTTGGAAGTTTTAACCAGAATTTCTATATTGCCTTGAGGCTACCACAATATGGATGAGACGAGATGCTCTAGCCTCATTTCATCAGTGACAGGGATGAAGTACTGTGTTAAACAAATCTCATCTTGAAGAATCATTCAAAATTTTTTTTTAAGTCCAGGCATAGTATGCCAGCATTTACGTGTCACTAGTGAAATCAGAACTGCACCTTATTACAAGAAATATAATTTAAAAGAGGTAATAAAAGGTTATTATGTGTACCACATTGATTGCTTAGCCTTTAATGACTGTGCTTCAACGCTTGATCAGCACTAGAGGTAATATTATTTCTGCAATTCTACATTCCACACAGACTCATGGCATTTAAAAAGGAATCAAAATAAGTAACAATATGGATTATTTTTGTATGAAACTATATCACAAACGATATGTATATTACAAATGAATTTATTATAAGATAGTTACAATGATATTATTGCAAAATAAATATTTTGAAATGTTATTCGTGCAAGATCTTTGCACAAAATGAAACTTTGTTTTAATTCTTAACCACATACAATTACAACTAGTTTCTAACCTTGATGTCACTATATTCAAAATGCAATGTTAATTGAACTTGAAAATTAAAAACGAGACACTGCTTTTCCCATGCCAGCGGGTGACTGGCACCCGAGACATCATCCCACACTAGATGCCAGAGCATGATGGGCTCTTCAAGAATAATGCCAATCAAGCACTAGTGCATGATCGGCAGCAAATCTGTTGAAGAAGTTTTTATAAAATAAGATTTATTTAAAACTCAGAAAATAATTAAAGGACTAAAAGAAGAAAAATAATTTATGATATAATTTAATAAAACAAGAGATTAAATAATTCTCTTCACAAAATTCATCTACAGATTTATACCATGAATAACAAAAGAATGCATGCTCTTGATAAATTTACATGGATAAAGACTTATACTTTTGGCAATGCAATAGAGTTAAATACATTTTGTTATTTAGGCACATTCACAAACTCAGCTATCTCATTTGTAAATGTTTCAAGCCAAAGGGTTTTCTAATATCCCTTAAACCTGTCAACAAGGTGAAATTCTCAATTACAAAAGATGAAATAATTAAGATTTATTCATGGCCAATTTATAAAATTCTTTGTCAGTATGATTTCCCATATATGTGGACCAAGCTGCAGATCATTACAATTTAAGTTACGTGATACAGGGTGTTTATAAAGTCCTGGACCCGTTTTGATGTTTAATAACTCATAAAATAATAAACATAGATTAAAATTAATAACGTAAATAGTTAGATAGACTCAAAAAGTTTCATGACCTTTGTCAATGAACTTCCACGTGTGCCCCCTTCGTCACACGGAGAATATCGAGTCGATATTCAATTTCACGCCAGGTATCGGCAAGCATGTCGGCATCCACAGAGTCTATTGCGGTTGTAATTCTGGCTTTTAGGTCATCAATGTTCGACACTCTCCTCCTGTAAATGTTGTCCTTTACAAATCCCCGAAGGAAAAAGTCCAGCAGTGTTATATCGGATGATCTGGGTGGCCAAGGAATTGGACCTCCTCGCCCAATCCATCTTCCTGTAAAATGGTCATTCAAAGAACTGCGAATGATGATACCCCAATGAGGTGGTGCACCATCTTGTTGAAAAAAGACATGTGGCGTCTTTTCTGTAAAAACGAAAGGCCCAATGACTCAGTCGTGCATTAGTCCACACCACACATTAACCTTTGGGGAATCCCTTTGTGCCTCACGGTATTCATGGGGGTTTTCAGATCCCCATATGTGCACATTATGGTGATTAACAATGCTAGGAAGACAAAAGAATGCTTCGTCAGAGAAAAAAAAAAAAAAGAGAGAGAGAGAGAAATGCAATTATTAAGCAGACAATATTTAGAAAAGTACAGATATTTAGACTGGAAAATGAAATTATCTGAAATTAACAACACGCGCAGATGATATTTGCAAAAGTAAAGATATTCAAACCTGAAAAGGAAAATATATAAGTTATTCCGTCAATAAATGCCATAAGTTTGTTTATATCTTCATTATTTTATGAATTATTAAACATCAAAATGGGTCTGGGACTTTATAAACACCCTGTATATTAAATAGAAGGAAATGAAATAAGTCTGCCATACCATTTCAATAATTGAATAAAAACCATTCAATTGTCATGGCTAAAATTATTGCTCATATCAATTAAACTCTCATTTTGATTTTCTAGGTATTGTAAGTTTCTCTGCATAGCAACCTTTTGAATGATGTAGGTTTCATTTTCCTTTTTTAAGAAGTGTAGAAAAAAAGCTGTTTGAAGCCTTATCACTATTCTTTGAATCATGCATTCCAACTTCCACATATAACAATTACAATTTCTACAGTGTCAGCTTTAATAACAGTGCTCTGATAAAGTTAAATTGAGTTGTAATAAAACTACAATCAGCAATAATTTCCTGCTCCTTTGAACTATTTTTTTATGCTAAACTTACAACTTTCTGCTATTAACGTACATTATTATTTTCCTCTAATAACTTATCCTATATGTACAAGTAATTACTGCATTTTCATGTTCTCATTGTATACATGGTTAGCTTGTTCAGATAGCAGTTAAAGGATCCATGGTTCGAATACTTGCAAAGGAACAATTAATTTTCATGCTTCTCAGTTTCTAAAAACCTAACGGACTTTACTTACGTACATCTTGCAAAAAAGAGACAGTTCTATATCTCCCCTTCTACTGGACCAATCGTTGAAATTTAACTTGCATTTTCTATGTTTTGAAAGCATGACTTAGGATACATATTAAATTTATATATAGCACTGTTCTAACATAGATACTTTGACACAAAACCAGAATTTTTTTTGAAAAATCATACCAAATTTTTTCCAAATTTCGTTTCTATGACTCAAATTATGGCAAAGTGCGAAGTTGTGTAAAAATTACACGAGCAGTTTTAAAAAAATTAGCTCTCAAATTTTAACTCCTCCACATTAATTGAATTTGGTATATATTTATTAATAGCTCTTTTCTAATCAAACTTATCTGATTCTTCCTTTCACATTTCAAAGTTTAGGCTCGTTCCAAATAAAATTCACCTATTTTTTATGATTTATTTTAAAAATCTGTATTTTTAAATAGATTTTATAAATTTTTCGAAAAATGTTTTGGATTATAACCTACAAAATTTTTACCACCATCTTAAAAGCAGATTTATTTCTAAGCATACCTGCAAAAAATTAAAAGTTTTTTTCTCAAAATTTCCTAAGATATGCATGAATTTACTTATTGGCATGTTTTGAAATTTAGTATATTTGTTATAAGTGTTAATAACGCCAAATGTTGTTTACCCACTTTGTTAAAATTACTTGAAAGTATGAATGATCACCTTTTTTTTGCTCATGTGCAAAGAAAAAAAGGAAAGGAAAATGGGTTGCTATAAATTATGAAGTTCAACAAGTGAATTATTCTTGGCTTAAACTAAAAAAATGCACCAAGAAAAATTTTTAAATTTCTCACCAAAAATTACAAAATTTAATATCTAGGTATAATTTGAGTTTTAGAATCGAAATATGGAAAAAAAAATTGGTATGTTATTTTAGAAAAGTCCGATTTTGTGCTAAAATATCTATGTTAGAGCAATGCTATATATAAATCTAATATATATCCTACCTCGTGCTTTCAAGACATGAAAACCGCAAGTTAAATGTTGACAATCGGTCCAATAGAATGGGAGAAACAGAACTGCTCCCACCATTTTTTGGAGGATGCAAGGTATACCTGCTTTAAAGATGTATATGTATATTTTTCTACTCTTGATTTGTCACGAGGAATTACTATAGTCATAATAAAGAAGGCTTACAGAATATAATATTTATGTAAAAAAATACTATCCTTTAAAATAGATGTTTACTAAAATAATCCGAAGGAACTAGTAACTTTAATTGAATACTCTAAATTTATACTTGAAATAAAAACTGATTTAATATAATTCAAAAGACAGCTTATTAAATTTTATTTAGAAGCTATTAATACATATCTTTACCTATCTACCTATATATATATAATAAATACTCACTTTTTATGCGCCTCCTGCAGCAGAGTGTCTTTTCTTTCAATTTCAAATTTTGCTGTTTTATATAATGAGCACAAATTTCTTTTTAGAGATTTAGCCAGCTCAGTTAACTCAGATATTTTTGCATCTTTTTGTAAATCAGAATGTTTCAGTCTTTCAACTTCCTCAAGAAGACTTTTGTACTTAGCTTCATGCTGTGAAAAGATAATATATAGTTATATGAGACATTAACAGATTTTTAAAACATTAAAAAAGTGATCCAGAAAAAGTACAACCAAAAGAAACAAATTTTAGATATTGTTCATTAAAAAAGTTTCTCACATTATTCCAAATTTCAGTACATAAACATTTTGTTAATTTGTCACTTGAAGTATAACAAACCAATAATCAGTTTCAGTTTAAATATGTAATAACTGAACCAATCAAAATTAGTGCAAACTGTATATTCAAAACTGAGAATGAAAATTTATCCCAGAGATTATGCATTTAATTAAAATTACCAATATAAAATGGTATGAATTTGTATCAATACTTCATTTATTCCTGTTAATATGTCAAAATTACTGTTTAGAAACTCTAAAACTGCAATTTATTCAACAGAAACTTTGAAATTACTCAAGATTTTGTAGGTACTCCTAACAGCTACTTAGTAGGTACTCCTAACAGCTACTTAGTGCCAATCTCACCAAATTTCAGAAACAGCACCAATGTGGAAGCGGGTTATGTGAACTGATTTTTGTTGTTAAATTTGGTAACATTTGGCTGTTAATCTCAAATTGGCAGGGAAAAAAAGATTACTTTCTGAATTTTTATTGGTATATTAAAGGGTTAAAAATATATTTATATTGAAGAATTGTTAAGACTAATATTACACTGATAGTCTAGTTATAATAATATCTCTAGCTACGCTTAAGTTAAATTATATGTTTCTACGAGATATCAAAAGCCAGGAACCATTATTTTGAGTGAGTCAACTTCCACTATAAAGCAGGTTCTTTTAATGCAAGCTATGCAGCATTCAAAGCACTGTCTTTAAATGAGGTCAAAGCTTCAGTTTTTATTAGAATGGCAGTACATGTAATTGAAAAATAGAGAAGGATAGATTCCAAACTTGAAGTTCATAATGCTTAAACTTGCTAAGGAGATAATACAGTAATTTTTGTAAATCAATAGATATTCTTCAAAACATCTGAATTTATTTGTGAAACAACTTCAGATGTATTAACTAAAATAAATTTTATTGTACCAACACGAAAATACACTAAGCATTTCTCTGTCATTAGAGCGTATGAGGATTGGATTAATTTGAATTAAGATATGGAAGGGAATTATGATGTTCAAGACACTGACATGCAAGATAGCCTTTGTAAAGAACTTTTTTTAGGGAGACTGGTTTATATTCACATTACACATAAGGAAAACCACAAAAATTCCCATGCAGCCAGCCCATTCTGCAGAACATATCCACTCTGAAACCAAATTTTAAAAGGTCATGCATTAATCATGTTTTCTTGATTACAATTCCAAAACAACCCTTCCATTTTGTATCTTGATTCCTTTTCTTCTAACATATAAACTATGGGGCATATTTCAAGAATTAATTATCTGGACACATTTCAAATTCATATCTGTATACCTAAAAGTATCAATATTTTTATCACATATATATATATGGTTTGACAGCTTGGAGAATTAGATCATATCAATGGCAAGTCCCATGAAGTGGTGAGACCATTGAACATTGGTAGCAGTCTCATTTCTCACGGCACCTGCCGTTCGTGGGCTTTTTTATTATTTACTT
>KK118105.1:136940-205492 GCA_000611955.2 Stegodyphus mimosarum | reverse complement strand
AGGGAAAATGCAGTAAATAATGATTACATTTAAAAGCCATTACGTTAGGATGTTTCTATGACATCGTAAATTTACTGAAATGCAACACATCTATGCTAAGCTCCAAAAATACCAGAAAAGTTATCAGTCCTCATTGAAACTTTTTAGACCAGTCTGTGCCATCTTTGCTGCATCACAAGTTAGCTGGGTAAGCTTTACAAGGTTTTAAAGCTAAATTTAAGTAAACAAACAAGATTTTAGAAGTTTCTGTAGTTTGAAAAAGTAAATTAAATGCCTGATAAAATAATTACTTATTCCTTTAATTAATAAAGGAGAAAATATAATAAACAATTAAAATTTGTTTACAAGTGTTAAATATTAAAACTTCTGACAGCTATACTTAAAATCACTTTATTAAATTTGAAGGTACTGTTCTGTTATCAGGACTGGATAAAGAATGCAAATGTTAAGTCCAAATGCATGTGTGTGTATACATATATACATGAACATACATACATACATTCATACATTTCTGAAGCTGGTCCCGATAACAGAACAGTACCAGTTTGAATTCAAATCCAGTCTTTTGCAAATTAAAGTGATAGGTGTTTTTATGTATGCCATGTGTAACATTGTGTATTATGCCATGTGTAACATTGATATGAGCCAGTTTCCCTTAGAAAATCCTCCACAAAAGCATCCTTCTCCTTAGGCAAAAAACCTTAGCATGCTTTGCCATAATCATATAAACCAAAGCAAACTGTTTTTTAATCAAATTCTCAGAAAAACTTGATGATTATAAGTTTTGTAAGATTTGCCCCACATGCAACTTAAATGTAAGCCATATTTTCTTCTGCCTTTCATGAAGGCATTTTGTCTGAAATGTTCAACTATAATTAATCAACTTCAGTTAACCTGATTAATCTAATATGGAAATTTAACTGCACACTTGGGAAATTTCTTAATCTTCAGGTACACAATATGCCTAAAATCACAGTTAAGCTTTTGGGTACTCAATATTCCACCAAGGCTGCTTCTTTGACAATCAGCATATAAAATATGAGATATTAATAAATGAAACAGCTAAAATTTTAAGTAGTTTAAGCAATTAATTTTAAATAGAACTTTTTTTTAAAAAAATGTTTGCAACTGTCAAATTTAACACGAATCTTACAAATGGAGAATAATGAACAGGAATCTTACAAATGGAAAACAAGCTTCACTCTCCTGCAGCTTTACTTTTATTTGTATTTCTAACCAATACAACAAATAAAATAAACATATGATGATTTAGTATTCAAAAAGTAAAAAGTTATACAATACTTCTTCCTTTTTCCGCTTTTCTTCCAGTTCTACTTTCTCAAGTTCTGCAAGAAGTTCGATTTCTGCTTTCTTGAGTTCAGACTCTAGATTAGAATTGCTGTTGTCATGCTCAGAATTTAGAGCTAGAACATCACTTTCATCTATCCATGAATCCATAAGCAACTCAGATGAATTTGAATAAAAAGAACTAGAATCATCTACTTGGCATTTCTTAGATGAATCTATAGTCTCAGGAATAAAACCATCTTTATCAGCACACATATTATCAGAATCCATCAACAATTCTTCAAACCTTAAAAAAAAAAAAAAAAATTTTAAAAAAAAAAAAAAAAAAAAAAGATTGCATTTTTGTTTTGAAGAATTACAACAAGAATTAACACAGCATTTACACAGTTTTCATTTCTACATGAAAAATGCCAGGCAACTAAATGACATTTTTGCAGTGGTTCAGACAACAAAACAGATGCTAGATAAGATAACTATTTAATATACTGAATAAATAATTTTACATGGAATTAAAAATATTATTGATAAAAAAATAACGATAGTATTATCTTCCATTAAATTACATTAATTGTTATAATAATTAAATTGGTTATTAATACTTCCGTATGAGTCTCCATGAAATTAAACATTATAAGCAAAAAGCAAAAGATGTACCTCAATAGCAGTGTATAAATGCAGAATAACATATAATGTGTGACCCCCTCGCCTAAAAAATGCCTAAATATCTTAAGACATTATGCAATCCGAATGAAATTTTTTAACAAGTTTGCTGCCATCTCTATGACATAACTCATTATTGATTGTCTTACCTATATCATTGAGATGAGTATTGCCATAGCAAATGCATGCACTGTTTAGGTATTCAGTATACAGGAAGGCACTAAATGCACTTGGCAAACTGAAATGGAGCATTTATTTCTCACAACATATATACAATAAGTAAATTTTTAGAACTCAAATACATTTATTGGAGAGTAGGATGGGATGAATGAGAGAATTGGTGCAAAACCAAATATGATTATAAAATGCACCAAACGCGAGGTGGTATGACCTAATTTGATGAATTCAAAACAAATTATCAGTAAAGAAAATAAGAAGGTGGACGAATGTACCAAATCCAAAGGATGAAGTCATATAAAAAGCAAAGTAAAAGCATAGAAGTGGTAAACCTTAAAATACAATACACAATCTTCCAATCAGACTAGATTACGTAATAAAAGCCAGTCTCTTTTAGATAATAAAATAAATTTCAACTGACCTCTATTCCGATTAAAAACAAATAGGCTCATTTCCAACTTTCAAAAGATAGTTATGTGTCACTCTAATGTGACCAATTCTGAGGCGAGTCAAAAGAACTTCCTCCTTACGATTTTTAGTAAAATCTCAATGCTCAATTCTAGGCTTTACATTTCTCAACTTGTTATAAAACTGAACATCCCAAAGTTGCTGCCATTTTTTTTTAGAATCTTCTCCTTGATGACACAACAAAAGGGAAGAAAGGGTGATGACACAAATATATCTCTAAAAGGAATGAGGCGACTGGACAGTTCAACAGCAGATCTCACTGCGATATCTGCCAGCTCCTTTCCTTTTATTCCCACATGTCAAGGAACCCAGTAGTACAGGATTTCATATCCGCAACTTCTTAAGTTTATATTCAACTTCAGTACATCAACTATCACAGGATTCTTGGTCCTGGAGAAATATTCTGAAGCCTTCAACGCACTGTACGAGTCATAGCGCAGCTTTGAGATGTACAAAAGACCATAATATACTGCAGTTAGTTCAGATGATAAGACTGAGAAAGCGTGGTGCAAACTCCTGCTCTCTATGTGATCTCCAATTACAAATGCCATCCCAACATGAACATTTGACTTGGATACATCTGTATATATTGGATGATAACTGCTATATTTATGCCTGTGCTCAGCAAGAGTTGTCTGTAAACAATCTCGTTAGTGCTTGCCTTCATGTGATGGTCGAAAACATCAAGAAGCTGGATCCGTGTACCATCCAAGATGGCATTTCAAAATTCTGCACTGCTTGGGTGGCACATATCAGAGAGTGAGAGTTCCTCAATGACAGCACGAACTCTTAAAGGAAAGGTAGGCACACAGGATGGATGTGCTTCAAATAAATTGTTATACACATTATTAAGTAAGCACAGCTTATTAGGATGTTCAGGTTGTGACAAAAGATTAAAATACTGCAAAAGGGACAACTGCTCATGCCTCAGATGAAGTGATGGTTCATTAGAGTCAACATAAAGGCTCTGGACAGGAGATGTCATGAAAACTCCAGAACAAATTTGCAGTGCTTGATGATGAACAGGATGTAGTTTTAACAACACTGAAGACTGAGTGGATCCGTAAACAACTGAGCCATAATTCAGTCTAGAATGGACAAGCGCTCTGTAAATGCGAAGCATAGAGCAACATTCTGCACCCCATGAGGTGTTCGCCAAGACTTTTAAAATATTTAGTGTTTTTAAACAGTTCTTCCTCGGCTTTAAGACATGAGAAAGTCAATTTTCGGTCAAACATCACTCCTAAAAATTTTACTTCAGGTGCAATTGGAATCATTGAACCATTCATATATAGCTCAGGATCAAGATCTCGCTTCCTGCAAAACTGCATGCACAAAGTCTTCTGTTTGGAAAATGTAAATCCTTGTTTGTCTGACCATTCTTGGACCCTGTTCAAAGTGATCTGCAATTGCCTTTCTACATGTCTCATGTCTGCCCCTCGACAGCTAAGCTGTAGATCATTAACATATGAAGATCCCAAGATGGTGGGGGAAGTTCTTTTAGTACAGAGTTGATTTTTAAGCTGAACAGGGTTATACTGAGCAAATAGCCTTGAAGCACACCCTCTTCCTGTTCAAAATATCCAACAAAACAGAGCCACTCCTTACGCGAAAATCCTGAAGTATACCGTATCTCCATGCCAATCTTCTTTACCAATGTAAAAAAAAAAAAAAAAAATAAAAAAAAAAAAAAAAAGTTTCTTTTAACAAAAGCTTTTTGAATAAATGCCTCCAAAAGAAGCATGTTATCTATGGTTGCTCTTTCCTTTCGAAAACCACTTTGATAAGATGATATAATGTGATTCTTTTCCAAGAAGTAGATTAGGTGGCTGTTTACCATTTTTTCAAATAGAAACTCATAAAGGCAATTGGCCGATAGTTCGAGAGATCCCTCGGGTCTTTTCTTGGCTTAGCAATAGGAATCACAACAGTTCTCCTCCATACACTCGGAAAATTTCGCTCCTTCCACACCCTGTTGTAAAGAGTGAGAAGTGATTTATAGGACAGATGTGACTTATAGGACAGTCAGTGACTTATAGGACAGATGCTTCATAATTCACACCATCAAGACCCAGACAAGCAGGGATGGATTAACCTATTTTAGGGTCCTAAACATTTTTTCCATCTGGGCCCCCACACCATGGTGCTATTAAATTTTTCCGAGAACTTTCTAACCAAATAATAAATGATAGGCATATAATAATAATTAACAAAAATAGTCACTTTTTCAAAAATCTTTAATACACTTTCCATTATTCACACCATCAAGACCCAGACAAGCAGGGATGGATTAACCTATTTTAGGGTCCTAAACATTTTTTCCATCTGGGCCCCCACACCATGGTGCTATTAAATTTTTCCGAGAACTTTCTAACCAAATAATAAATGATAGGCATATAATAATAATTAACAAAAATAGTCACTTTTTCAAAAATCTTTAATACACTTTCCATTATTGTTTGTATAATTATAAACATGCATTTGATTATGTATCAATACAATCAATAGAATTGGAACTTTTTTTTTGTATGTCAAAAATTAAGAAAATGAGATTTATTCTGTTAAATGTCAAAACCATAGTTTTGAAAAAAAAAAAAAAAAATGATCATGAAATTAATTCAAAAATCCTTTTTCCGGCTTCCAATTCTGCAAATTTATCAATTATTTCTTCGTAATTAATATTGTCCAATGCATTTGTTCTATGCATATCACAGCTAAAGAAGTTAACTTTGTTTGACTAATGTTTCGTAAATAGTTTTTTTTACGCGTTTTAACACCGAAAATGATCTCTCACCAAATTACAGCCAAAGGTAAAGGTGATGGTGTAATATATGTAATATGATTCCCATATTTGGAAGTGTCGATACAATTTTGATTCTTCTGTGTGCGAATAAATTGGTAAAAATCCAAAAAGTCTCTTTATTGAGATTCCATCTTCTGATACATAACACAATATAAAAGTTAACTGGACTATGTGTGTTATATCAGGGGTAGAGTCAATTATAATTGAAAAATATTTAACTTCTGGCATGAATGTTTCTGACATTTTTTATTCTTTATTTCAACAAATTCATCACAAATAGTTGACAAAAGATAACTCATGTTACCTCTCCCAAAATAAAAATAAACCTCTAGGTTTAGACTGAATTTAAATTGAGTATGTGGATGAACTTTTATTTTATTTTTACATTTTTTTCAAAGTGGATGGTTTAACCGGGCCCCTTAAAAACCAGGCCTAGGCATTTATCTTATTTGTCTATGCTATGGTATGGTCCTGTGGACCAGACCTATGTGTCTCCAACAAAACTCTTTTTAACTCTAGCATAGTAAAATCTCTATTATAAGGCTCAGAGTTGGAAGAGTTGAATGCAATGCGATTTCTTTCAGAGCGCTGCTTGACAAAGAGAAATGCAGGTACATAGTTTCTGCTGGAAGAAACGGCAGCAAATGTCTCACAAATAGTATTTGCAATTTCTTCTATGGAGCTAATCTCTCAGCCATCTTTTTCCAAAAAGGAAACCGAGTGGTCTTTATAAACTCCGCATGCGTTTCTCTTTCCCAAACCTGCTTACTAGGCGTAGAGGATATAATTGATGACACATATGAAATCCAGGAATCCCTCTTGCTCTGTCTTCTTACTTTTCATCCATTTGCTTTGGCTCTTTTAAGCGCTATAAGGTTGTGCAAAGTAGGGTATCTATGAAAAATTCAACATGCTTTTTTCTGTTTTTTTAGTGCATCATGACACTCACGATTCCACCATGTTTTCGAATATTTTAGCATTTTCCCTGATGTTAGGAATTAAGAGCGTATCTGCCTGAATAATAGCATTTGTAACTGCTTCCACTGCATCATCAATACACATGCCTTCTACCATAATCTCTGTGAGCTCTGCAGAGGAAGAGAAGAGTTCCCAGTCAGGCTTTTCAAGTACAAACCGAGGGGGTCTCGACATGGGGTTTGCTTCTTTTTGTGCAAGGGCTACAAAAATGGGATAATGATCGCCGTTATAAAGATCACTTCCGATATTAAAATTGCAAAATGGCAACAGAGATGGTGAACAGATGGCTAGATCAACAGCGTGAAATGTCCTCACAGGTTCATGGAAGTATGTGTCCTGCCCATTATTCAGAAGACAAAAGCAATGATCTTGGATCATCTGCTCAATTTGTCTTCCTCGAGAATTGGTATCTTTACTTCCCCAGAGTGGACTATGGCCATTAAAATCCCCTATTATGATAAAGGGCTCAGACAGCTGCTCCATGAGGTCATTTAAATGCTGTTGATCATCGTACTCATTTGGAGGCAAATAAAGAGAAACGACTGAAACCACAATCTGAAAGTTGACCCGTCTAGCGACAACTTGGAGGGATGTTGTTAAAGGAAGTGTATCTGAAGGATAGTCCAGTGAGGTGAGGAGACCTACACCTTTACTGGCATGTTCACATGCAAGATTATTTTTCCTGACAAATGAACACCTCTGAAGTTTTGCTTGTTGTTCCAGTTTCAGGTTTGTTTCCTATATTGCCAAGCACACAGGATGATGAGCATTGACCATACTTTTGATGTCAAGCAAACTTCGGTGAAAGCCAAGACAGTTCCATGAGATGAGGATGGCAATTATGATTGATGTTTATTCTTTCTGTGCTGCTTTTTAGTTTTTCGTGGAAGTAGATGTTTGGGAACTTCTAGCTTCTCCTCTACTTCCATACTATCTGAATCTAAAGGTTCAGATAACCATGTCATCAAATGCGCTATTGCTAAGGCTTTTATTTTTGTTAGCTATTTTTGGAAGGACATTTTTGGGTTTGCTTTGAATTACTATTTCTTTTTTCTGTACATCATGGGTTGAATTTTCCTTTTTCTTGCTTGCAGTCTGCTGGGTTTGATTTGGTGAAGTCTGTGTACTTATTGAAGTTTGGGTGGCAACATCATTACAAGTTGATTTGAGGGCACTGACATATGATACATTTGGTTGAAGCTGTTTGCTTAGAACCAGCCTTCTTGCTTCAGCATACGAGATGTTCCTAGCAACTTTTGCCATCTGTACTTCCTTTTCTGATTTCCATTTTGGACAAGAACGAGAAAATGCTGGATAGTTACCCTTGCAATTTATACACAATGTCGCAACGGTGCAATTATCGCTATTGTGAGCACGTCAGGTTGCCAAGACAGGATATCTTTAAATGGCCAAAACGCTGACAATAAAAACATAACATAGGGCTTGGAATATAAGGTTTTATGGAGCAATTAAGGTATCCAGCCTTGATATTTTTCCGCAGATCAGGCGAGTTGAAGGTCAGGATCACGTGTTTCTATCAACTGACCTTTCTTACGCATCTTGATCCACTTAGCAGCACAAACCTTTTGATCAGCTAACTCGGAAACAAACTCTTCTTCTGAAACAAACAGAAGGTCGATTTACAGAAGGTGAGTGTTTTGACAGAAACGCTACAGAAGGTGAGTATTTTGTGAGCTGACACAGTTATAGGTACTTGTTCAAGTTTGGTTTGATGTAAAAATGAAGCAGACTGGGTGGCCGAAATGGTATCAATAAGCAGGTCGCCAGAACGGAGACGCTTTGTGTTCCTTGGCTCAACAATGCATGAATGGATGTATTTGCTCACAAGGAAAGGAGACATCTTTTGCAATCCACCAAAAGGACTAGAAACAACAAGGAAGCTTGGACAATTAGTTTCTTTAGCATTTGCGTCAGTACGTACTTTTTTATTAGTTGATTTCTCAGGAGGTTTGGCACCTGAAACAACTTGATTAGATTCAGGGTGAGTTATAACGTAAATATTACGAGTTCCCACAGTAAAAAGAAAAAAAGATTCGGGTCTGACCACCCCACCCACCACGGAGCCCAATAAGGGAACACAGATTCCTGTGTTAGGGCTAGCCGGACCTATACGCAAACTGAAGTCCCACAGTCTGCTTTCCCGAAAGCAGGTACACCAGAGAGCTTATTCCTAAGCCACTGACACAAGGAATAACGACCAGCTGATTGACACCGTGAGGACGACAAGGTGCCTCCTGTTTACTTGAAGCCAATGCAGTGTGTTGGGCACAGTACCTTGCCTCTCAACTATCAGGACCATCCTTTCCAGCGACATGGGTCTCCACACACGCCAAACATTTGGGCAGTTTTTTTCACCACTCGAAAACTAGAGACAAGAGATGCACCAGGTTCTAATGATGAAGCCCAACCTCCAAAGAGGAAAACCACAAGGGAGAATGGAAGGAAAAAAGTTTCAGCTCAGAGGAAACCTTACATGGGCCTTACACATTACATCTATCATCAGAAAGTTTCGAGTTACACTTCACCCCTTAATTTCTCAAAACAGTTTACTTTCAATAGACAACAAACTGCTCATTTACAAAACCGTTATGCGTCCCATATTGTGTTATGCTTGCCCAGTCTGGGCAGTCATGAAAAAAGTTACAATCACCCAGTCAAGAAAAAAGATACAATCTGCACAAAATAGTGTGTTAAGGCAAATCACCAACTCACCATAGTATATTCGGAATAAAAAAACACATGAAGCATTATGAATTGAAAAGCTTAATTTCTTCTATTGCCTGGTAGCCTGGAAATTTTATAATCTACCTAATGTTAACAACCCAGTTATATGGGTCTATAATTATGATACACATGACGTAGCCAATAGCAAACAGCCTATGGCCGTACTCAGTAATTATCTTGACTAACTCTGATATGTGTTCCCCTGCTTTAATATAACTTAACTTTTATTATAGTAAATAGAATGTAATTTAATTAGTAACTTAACCCTTAAAATCACCCCTACCTTTAAGCACCACGAGACTCATCCTTGTATCTGTTTATATGCTTAGTAGTAAGTGTCTTTGCAGGTTGTTCTCCTTTTTTCCGAGTGTCGACAAGCTATAATATATCATGATCTGGTTCTCAAGTTATACACTTGACATTATTCGTAATTAGTTAACTGTTCTACATTTTTTTTTTTTTTTTTTTTTTTTTTTTTTACACAGGCACCCTGGTGTTACAACATTTTTCTACAGTGAAGGACAGGAGAAAGAAAAGAAGATATATTACTGGGGCTCCAGGATTGTGACATACATCTCACCAAGAAGATAATCCCCTGAAGGGCTAGTGAAAACTAACAGAAAATAATGTATCGCAAGCAAAAGAGCTTTGCATGAATGTGCAGAATGGGTAAGTATTGTTTATCTAGTTCTAAATTATCTAGCAGTTAGAAAAGGGAGAAAAATGTTATATCATATGCCATCTACGAGTATACTTGTGCGAATTACTCATGTCATACCTATATTTAAATAATAATAATAATAATAATAAAAGAAAATAATATGAAAACATAAAAACTCGATAGGATCTTTGTGTGCATAAACAGACTCACCATTTTAACTTCGGCAGTGAATGTATTAAGCAAATTACTCTGAAGCAGAAATACAAATATTTGAAAAGTTCAGATGCCACTGAACATGAAATACTTTGTCATTGGGGAACTGCATATTAGCAGTTTACTGGGTGATTCTTGTTTACTGTTCATTGTGATTTTCCCTCAGATACAATCAACAATACTATTACAACATATTTAAACACTTTACATGCAACAGCATATTTTCAAAATGGTCTGTCTGTTATTTTAAAATAGGAAGGCTATTTTGCACTGCCAACTTGCCTCGCAACTATGGGAATGACAATTGCAGATAACAGGTAACAGAAGATGAATATATCTGATGTTTTACAGTATGACAGTTGCAGCTGAGTCACTTAAATTTTTTTCCTGCCCTTCATTTCTGTTTAGTATGTTTCACTTCACAAAAAGAGTGCAAGCGAAGGCTGATTGAACTACAGTCTCAAATGAGGTAGAGAAAATAAGTGCTTGTGTGATGATGACACATGCTACAGTCACAAATAGAAAGGGCTGTCAATGGTCTTGAAAGGCTTGTTTTAAAGTATCAGTTTATAAATGCTAGTTAGATTGCTCGACAGCTTAGCCATCAGCCAATTGCCATAATTAGGTATTATTAAGTATAATTAGGATGATTACAGATTACAGACTTCATATTGCATGCTACTTAAGCTACTATATGAGTTTCCATATCCTGCAATGGCTCTACTTGGAAGCAATTGTGCTCAAGATGCATGAAGATTTTTCAGTAATGGCAGAAACCTATTAGGGTTTCTCATTTTCTTGTATCGACCTTAGAGGATCCTTAGAAACTCTTTCTTGTACCAACTTCCTTCAAAAGAATTATTTTCTACATCAGCATCCTTACATTTTTATCTATAACATACAATACTAAAAATATGAACAAAAGGTTTGAAAAAGGTGGTTTATAATTTATGTTTTATTATTGTTTTTAATTTGCAGATCAAACAAACAAGTTTCAGGGGGAGATTATAATTGCCCAAAAGTTCATTTTAATTAATGTGATTGCTGCACTTGATGTACGAATGTAATATTTTTAATAGCTGGCATAAAATTGCTCAAATCTTAAATCCCCTCATTCAGCAATATATAACCTGTTCATTTCTTATAGTGAATTACTGACTTTATTAAAGCTTGCTTCAATAAAATCAGTAACACTGGTTCGGTAACACCTTTTTGCATAAAAAATATATTAAATAATTTTTCAGTATTTTTTCCTCACATTTATTTTATATCATTTCTTCCTTACTGCATAATACAGTTAATTGAAATTGATCCAGTCAATTGCAGCATTTTTACACATATTAAACTATTTATTACACCATTTCACGGACATCAACTCCTTTGCCCAAGCATACAAAAATACAAAAGCAGTGATGAACGATATTCTGGAACCGCTGAACCAATTGCCAACACGGAGACTCTTCTTTTTGCAGTTTTTAACATTACATCTTTAAATGATTTCCTCGTTAACATTAAGTTTCCTGTTGTGGCATTTTTTAGTACTCTTTTATCAAGTAAAAGACCTCTTTCTTGAAAAAAATGACAAGGCATCCACCTCATTACTTGGTAAATTAAAGACTGTTAACATCGTATTCACACATACACACACACAAAAAAAAAAGAATATATTTTTAAATAAATAATATGAATTCGAAAACCTCATAAAAAATTAATAACATAAGGACACGTGGCCAAAGCAAAAATGCAACACTGTGCTAATATATGATTATGTGGCAATGTAAAAGAACATGCAGCTGATGCTAATATATGATTACAAGGCAAGGCGTAAGAACATGGAGATAGATTTTTGCAAGATATCCTGCTTGATTGGCCATTAACTCTCGGGGGCCACTCTAAAAAAAGAAGTCCCGAAAAAAGACTTGGGTCCGACCACCTCACCCATCATGGAGCTCAACAAGAGAACACAGCTGGACATTCAGAGTCTTTTAAGTAGTATTAGTACTTTTAAGAATAATTAATGAAAAAAATTAAGGACCTATGACCAAATGGGAGCTGAATAAATTCAGTTTAAAATATTATCTATGCCTGAACTTCATTTTGGTAATACCATTCTAAAAATAAAATAGATTTGTAAGTAGGATGCCTTATTATTAAACATAACTTAATTAACATAATTATTAATAAGTTTGAGAATAAAATAAACTTTATGAAATTTATCAAGTAGCATTAAATATTTTACACTTGTAATAGTTGGACATATTTGAAAGAAGATAAGTGACATTATATTTACGTTTCACTAACAGTTAGCTTTATGTTGATTATTTTTATGTCTCATTTTGTCATATACTTGCTCAGTCTAGAGGTTTAGTAAACAGCAGGTAGATTTTATGTCAAGCAGCATAGGTTAAAATGAAGTGTAAAATCATAATGACCATGATTCATAACAAAAGATTGTTGTTACTGCTGCTGCTTACCTAGAGAGAGACTTGCTGGTCAGAACAAACCTGAAAGGCCTGATGTAAGGTGGCAAGTTTTGAAAGTTTAGTTGAGCTCTGTCTGACGCAGTTAGCGTCATAGCTTTGTGTAGAGTTCTGGGGGTTGTAACCCAGTTAATGTATTTTAAGGTTCCAATAAGCCACTAAAGCACCAGAGGTGATAAGCTGTTGTGTATTACTCTAAGTCTCACTAGATGCAAAGAATAAGTTTTAGATGAAATTTTATATTTTTGTGTTTTATCTTGTGACCACGGTAAACATTAGTAAAAGGTAATAACTCGCTTTAATTTTTAAGGGTAAGCAGCTAGTTATAAATAATTAAATTAGGTAGTTAGATAACCTTAGTCATTATGGATTTACATGGCCACTATTAAATTTGATTTATTTTTTAACAATATTTGTAAAAAAAGCCTTATTAAAATGACAATCTAAATAAATTTCACAGTTTAAAATGCATGTAATTTATGACACTGATTCTTAAACGATATTAGGATAATTACACATTAAAAGCTAGCAACATCACTCAACAAAATATTTATGCATCTTTTTAATTTGAAGCCTTCCCAGGCATTTTGGCTAATTTATATCGATTTCCATCTCTTTAACCATCCTTTCTAACAATTAGAAATTTGTCTCAATACGCAAACCAATGTTCTCACTAATTTCTATGTGCCTTACCTTTTAACTTGTCAACCTCTCCGAAATATACCTATGAGGGTTTACTTGATCTGGTAAAAGTAAAACAATCCTAACCCCCCCAACAGACTTGAAGCAAATTATCGCTATGTCTGAAAGTAACTAAGTCAGAAAAAGTTTGGCTTATTTATAAAGAACTTGGGACATAAAGGCATGTTCTCGAGCTAAGAAAATCAATTACAGCTCGTGGTGATGTAATTAAATAATAAGAGTCAAATTCAAACTAAAAATGTGGACTAGTGGTCAAAGACTACACAATTTAATTTTAATTTAAGCTGGCTCAGTAACTCTTATCATCATAACAAATTCAAATGTCGATAGCGATAATGCGAAGACGAATAATTACAAATTATCAGAGCTGGCGGCAGGAACTAATGCAGCGAGCAGGTTGAGGTCAGAAACACACCCTGTCTTGCAGACACTGCAAAAACCTAAGTTTAAAAACTGTCTAATAGATTTGCATTCTGGTGAGGAAATAGAAATGGGAAATTATAGTAAAGGCTGAAATTATAAACAACATGGGCATTTACATATTAATAACTGCACATATCTTTGAAGAATAATTTTTCTTCTCTTTATGCATTCAGTTTCTTTTTCCAACATGCTTCCTTTTCCTTTTAGAATTTTTTGATTTAATTAAAGATTTTTTTTATTCTAAAAAAACTAAATGCATTTAGAATGTATAGAAAAAGCTGCTAACTTTATTTCTTTGGTAGTATGAGCATTCAGAAAAAATATTAAATATATATGGTAAGGGCCAGTTTACAGAGCTGGCAGATTTACACTGAGCAACAAAATCTAGAAATAACAAAACTTTTAGAATTTAGAGCAGGTACTGGAAGCAGAATTTATGATCCACAGAGATTGCGCCACGTGAGAAAATATCT
This sequence comes from Stegodyphus mimosarum, assembly GCA_000611955.2. Taxonomy (NCBI): domain Eukaryota; kingdom Metazoa; phylum Arthropoda; class Arachnida; order Araneae; family Eresidae; genus Stegodyphus; species Stegodyphus mimosarum. Next base: position 191,401 of record KK118105.1, on the reverse strand, counting down.
AGCGACAGTCCTATGTATGATGCATTAAGACATTAGATGGATCTTTTAAATTGTCAGTTTGATAAGATTAGAAGCATTTTTGGTATTTTCCAAGCTTGTGTCTAGTGAAAAGTAGTGAAAATAAAGGGAAGATAAACATGTTAAGAAAAAGATTCTAGTATCAGAAGTAAAACATTCAAATATTATGTTTTCATTGTTCTTACAGATGCTCTCCAAAAAGTAAGAAATTCATCACAAACTTCCTGTAAAACACACCCATTACGTGCTAATACCATGGAGACATTTTTCCTTTTATCATATTTTTCTGGAATCTTCTAGAATTGTGGGTCTATTAATCTTGCCTTTAAATCCTTTTAAACTTTCCCAGCTGCAATGTCTAAAATCCTAAAGAAAAATTACTCTTATCAATTCTGTAACATATAAAAACCAGAAATATTTTGGAAAAAAAAAAAAAAATCAGAGGGGGAAAAAGTGTAAAATTAATTTTACAGAGAAAATCAATGCGTATTCTGAGAATTCTGACACAAGTACGTGGGAAAGACTCTTACCATGAAAAAATTACAAAGAAGACATTTTAAATTAATTGCATAGCCTAAGAACTATTTTGCATAGCATTAATTGCATAGCCTAAGAACCTATCTATTTTGCATAGCCTAAGAACTGTTTCGCAAACTGTGCTTTAAGCATTATACCTTGTTTATATTTCAGATTCAAAATATTGTATAAGTGGCCAAAATAGAACTTTATGACAGCGAAAAATGAAAATGTTTTACGTTCATGTTATTTTTTAAAAATAATTTCAATACATTATCATTACTTTAATGAATAAGGCATAATGAATAAGGCTTTAATGAATAAGGCATAATTAAAAAATTCCCAGATCTCGGAATTAAAAATTTTCTCTTAAAATCGCCAAAATGTTGATAAGTTTTGGCTAAATTTAGAACCATTCAATAGAAGAATTTAAGTTCTCAAAAGCAAAAAGTTCTATAAGAGCTCTTCAATAGAAAAAATGAAATAATTTCGAAATGCTTATGTTTCACTTCTTGTTCAGAAACTCAAGTATTCCATCACCAAAAATAGGAAAAAATTAGAACCCATGAACCCGTTCAACTATTCAAAAGACAGTTACTATTGACAGTTAATCGGCAACAATATTCCTCCAAAATGCTAATTCACAGTCAAAATGGCAGTCCTAAAAACAGACAAAAATTTCAAATGATTAAAATTAAGGATCTTATGCCAATTTTGGTCGAAATTATGGACTTTTGAAGACCAAAAATTAATTCCAAAAAACCTAAGGGCTTTTAAGGATTCTTGATGACCGTACGAACCCTGTTATTCCACACTGCAGACATATAGGTCAAGAGACCAGCTGATTGACGCCAGTAAAGGCAATTAAGTGTCTCCTGTTTAAGGAAGCAGAAACCAAAACAATGTGTTGGAGACAGTACGTCGCCTATGAACCCAGCCTCTAAAAAAGAAACCAAAAGGGAGAACGTAAAGCTGAAAGTAATAGAGAAGAGGAGGGGATAAGATCACTGGGACTCCACAATTGTGAAAGCTGTCTCAACAAGATGATGATTTCCCAAAGGGCCAAATGCAACTTGAATATAAGCCACTTTTCCCCCAGAAAAGTCTTCTATGAAGGCATTCCTCCCCTTTGGCAGTAGCCTTCCTGTGCTTTATAATAGTTTAATGACAAACTAACCTAATTTATGCTCCATTTCTAAATACAGACTTCTAAACTAAGAAAACCAGAAGCTCACCAAAACCATTAAAGTTATCCTCAGGAGGAATATGATAGATACAGTGCCAATATTTTCTTTCTGAATTTAGACAGTCATTCGTTAGTTAAACTCACTTAATTTGCATTTTTTTTATATAATTGAAGGAAAGTGCAGGTGTTAAAATTTGATTGACTTAACATTAGCAATATGTTTACAAAGGATGGCTTGCAAGGTTTCTCTTATTTTGCATAACAAATTTATTTTAAATTTGATATCTTTCCTGAACTCCTCAACTTTCCCTAGTATTTCTCGCCAGGATATAAAGTTAAGTGAAGTGAATATTTAAATGGCTAAATCTCTGAGTTTATTCAGAGCATGTTTTTGCTAGCCAGCGCACGTTTCGTTGCTATCTTGCTGTCACGTCGCTTGGCCATTTCGGATTTTCATTAAGCCTGTTAGGTTTTTGGAAGTCAGCCTGTTACATGTAAATTAACGTGCTAATCCAGCACTATTCTGTTTTAGATTCGACTTTAATTGTATTACTGCAAGTTCATGGTGTTTTTTGTAATGCACGAAGATCGTGCTTTTCTGTTAAACTTCAAATTAATAAAGGGTTAATTTTAACCCTTCTTCTGTGCTGGTAATTTATTCACATCTGTGAGAGAATTCACCAAGTTAATTGTAGGATCTAAGTTAGTTTATGTTGCCTGTAAGATCTGTCTCTGTTATTCCATAACAGAGACAGATCTCACAGGCTTTTCAAATTTTGAATTACAAGAAACTTAACAAATCCTAATTTAACAGAAATAATAATAACCTGAAAATAAATATAAAAATAATCATCATTTATTATATTACCATTCACAACTTAATTTTTAAAAATTAGTTTATTCTAAATCCTATTTTTACATAAAAATATATTTTGCTTTGAAAAAATAGATCTTGATAATAGCAACCTTTTCAAATTTAAAAAAAAAATTTAAGAAATTTATTATGCAGTTAATGCCACGAAATATCTTTGAACATAAAGCATCTTTAGAATCACTTTTATTTGCTCTGTTTGGCACACACAGAAAATAAAATAAAAACGGCTCTAGGTGCCCTTTCGATTGGCGAAAAATTTTGTTCAGTTTTGGTGATGAAACTCCATTTCTGGTTACCATGAGAGTTTTAACATGGTTTTAGCTTCTTGATTTATTTAATTGAAAATAAATCAATGTGCACATGGACAAAGTCAAGGCAATGTGCAATGACTAGTTTGTGCAATTCTCTGATTTTTTTTAAGTGAAAATAGGTCGATGTGTTTGTGAACACGGAGTTTGTGAAATTCTTTGACTTCTTGTTTTGGTTTTGTGTAACAGCCATCTTGAAATTGTGTCATATTGGTGCCAATATTGGCATCAAAACAAAATTGCCAAAAAACAAAGCGCACCCAATTGTAAACTTTTACCATAAAAATCTTATATTCTAGCAAATTTTGACACTGTTAAATATTTCTGCAGCACAAGACAGCATGTTTTATTTACATATTGCACACATGACTACACTGCGGCTCTCTGACACCTCAGCTACGGCTCGCGAGCTACTTGCGATCCTTTGCCATCTGAAATGAGACTTGATTTGAATAAATATAGTTTAACTTTTTAACACATTTGGAATTTGAAATAGAAACTATGCAGTGCCACGTTTCTTCGTTATTCACCAATTTAATTTCTGATATTATGTATGTAAAAATTTGATAGGTTTCAAACTGTCTACTCCTGGCTTATTGTCAGAGCAACAAATTACAAATAATTCCATGTCTGATAATTACTGTTCCGGTTATGTTAATGTTTGAGCAGGTAATTGTCATTGAAACACACTACTACGATGTTAATCTAACACGCAATGCTAATAGTTTTATTTAATTACTCTCCCTAATATTCTTTCTTTCAAGTTAATTTTACTTCAGGCAGTGTCTGCTTACACTCCTGTGTGACCCCATTGTTCACATCAGTTGTATCGACCTGGAAGATCTGCGATTCGTTGTAGGATACTACTTTTACTCGTGATGAATAAAAGTAGTACCCTACAATGAATAGCGTGAGTAACTGTTGAAGAAATCTGTTTCGCCTTGCAATCCATACAGAGCTCTTTTAATCTGTGGAAGAATTTTACGAGGATTTTATTTTTGGTGGAGTGAACCCTCAACCTCTTACTTGGTTAGGAGACTTGTCTCAATTTTCTGCGGAGTTCCTTCAAAATTAATTTTTTATCCCTAAGCCAGTCAGGCGTTTTTACGCAGTTGCTTCATGGATTTCATGACCATTCATAATAAAATGCTCAATGAACACTTTTCCCACATGAAACTTTATCTTTCGTATTAATATCTTACTAATCCTAAGCAGAGATTATAATTTCACCAATGGTTGTGCATGCTAAAATATTTCGAGTTGTGAGAAGAATCCTTGGTTTGACAACGATTTAAATTTTCAAATAATGTTATTCCAGATAGCGAGATCTTTCACCTTAATCATCAAATCTTTGTATCAATAACGTTGCATTAAGCAATGGGAATCAACAGAACAGAAACATCCCTCTTTTCCAATGTTTCTTTCAAAATGGGCATAGATATTGGTGAAATCTCTTTAGCTTGTGATATTTTCTCATATTTTTCAATTTCTCGTTTGACGGCCTTCTTTCGTTCTACCTCATACTAAGTTAGAGGCATTCTGTTGCATTAGGTTAGAGTCACTAAGTTAGAATTGCCAGTAAACATAGCACTAGGTTAGAGGCATTTTGCTCCCTGGCATATCTAAAATTTTTCTCCCCTTAGTTCTGCAGCTGTACCAGTTGCCCCGGATGTGGTGTCAGCATTACACTTCTTTTAATCTGATGATATTTTCGTCTTCCTAATTTTTATCATAATGTCCATGTCACTCGTCCACGTCACTCGTCCTTCATTCAATCTGATGATATTTTCGTCTTCCTAATTTTTATCATAATGTCCATGTCACTCGTCCTTCATGAAAGCGTTAGTGAAATGAAAAGCTGTACAATGATACACTGCTTGATCACTACAAATTTCAGGCAATAATGTGAAATTTTGCTCCTATAAAAGCTTATTTTTAAAGTCTGATCTTCTATTTTCTAAAGTATCCTCTGTTTACGGACTCCCCTTAAGATTTATTTTCTGTACACAGGTTAGGTAACCCAGTGGAAAGCGTATGTAACCATTAGGCTGCCAATTTATTTTACTTTGTAATTCAAGACGAGACGGTAAGTCATTTGATCGCCATTATGCGTCCAACAGTTAGACTATGGTGAAGCTGTACACCTATTTGGCAAGAGCTTAGGAACTAAACTATTGTACAGACATCTGCCATGTAACAAAAAATCTCCACATTAAATATCTGTGCATGTACATAGAAATATGAGGAGTTACGCATTCATGTTATATCTGCATTTGTGAAATAAATTCATTAGAGTAGTGACAAATATGCTTTCTTTCTGTAACATTAGTTTTGATCTGCCATGTATTTGAAAAACAGCTCAAAATTAAACAGTTATGTTAAAGAGTTCGGCTAATAGACATGGAATATAAAGCATTATATAGCCCGGTATGAACTAAGAGATTTATTAGCAATAGGTTACGTATGTCCAGAATTATCGTAACAATTCAAGAGGTGGTTTCGAGAATTTTCAATGATGCGCATGAACTCCGTTATCTATGTCCAAAATTATCGGGACGATTTGAGAGATAGTTTTGAGAATTTTCACTAATGTGGCTGAACTTCGTTACCTATGTCTAAAATTATTGGGATGATTCAAGAATTTTCAATGATGCGCAGTGCACCGATTACTAAAAAATTTTGGCACATTTTGCTGGATGCCACGCTGAAATACCATGTCGCGAGAGATATTGCTTATTCAAATGTAGCTGAAATTGCAATCATATTCTTTTTTATTGAATTCTTTACTGATGTACAGTAGTACATCAGTAAAAGTAGTTATTCCACAATTTAGGGGAAAATATTTAATGATTTCTTAAGTAAGGATCCAAAGATTCGAATGATCTTAGTATGTTGGTCCTTTTGTTAATTGTGTGGAGAAACAAAATTACTTTTTAAGCAAAAGCCTAAACAAGTTAATCGCTAATTTTTAAATAAATATTTTTTCTCGGATAATGGTTTCTCTCCAGCGTGCGTTGATGTGCATCATTTAAGTTATCCTTTCTAAAAGGCTGCTTGTGGGTTTAAAAAAAAAAAAACACTCAATTTTCTTTTAAATTATGATTTATAATTTACTCAAATAATATTTTTTGTAACTGTAGACCAATAAAATTGCTTCCGATTTATTTTACTTCTACTAAAGAAACCAGAAGAAAATATTTGGTTTCTCTACCTGAAGATAAAATGCTTAGTTGCCCAGTACAAGAATTACAAATTTCTATTTCCTTGGCACTTAACTTTTCTGAACACAAAACAGTAGATATAAGATGTATTTTTCATATTTATATGTAATCACGTTAATTAATTTGCTTCAAAATTTCTTTATATTCAAATCCTGTCTCATTATTTTTGAAACGATAAAAATTTTCACTTGCGCTCTCGAACATTCATAAAATCTATCATGTGGCTCCCATCATCTTGAAGTTTGGCCATCACTGGTGTACTGTTTAGTCATCAACTGTGGATTGGTGGAAGGGGAGGGAGGTGGGAGTTGGTTGTGCTTTTTCGTATATCCCATAGAAAATAAATTCTTTGATTTCATCATTGTAGACGAAGTGTGAAACTATTGTGTTGATAATATTGTCAACTACAATATTATCTTAATGATCACACATAAATGTAACTGCAACACTTTTTGAATCCTAGAATTTCCCAGAACACCACTGAGATATGCATGTTTACATATTATACTTTATTAAAAATCCCCAAATATTCTTATTAAAAACCCTATTTTATTGAACCACCATAGGTTCGTTATCCTATTGTATTAAAATATTCTTATAAAGCGCATTTTTTTTTTTTACCTGAATCTAATTCTACTTCTAACGTGACACAGGTATTAAACACTTCCCCAAGGGTCAGGCGAATTTTACTTCAAGGAACTTTCGGCTGGTTTCATTCGCCCCTTGAATTGACAAGGTACGTTAGCACTTTTGTGCAAAGATATGACAACAAAAAGAAAATAAGAGAATCATAAAAATAGGACTTACATAAACCCTCAACATCACTTAAATACGCATAACTTAGCAACTACATACTCGCGTTTCGCGCGTTTTCACAAAAACCAAAGATAAAAAATATATATTGTTGAGTTGTCTTATTCATGATTAAACAGTTGCTCTACTGCAGAGCCATAGCTGTCAGCTTGTTGGTTGTTACTTATTCAACCAGACTTCCTATTGAATTCTTTTATATTTTTAGTATTTTAAACCGCCTTTTCATCAAAATTTTATTATAGTGACAGAAATAAGAAAAAATTTTACAAAAAATAATGTTAATGTTAATGAATTTTACTTAGAGCATAATGACGACGTCAACCAAATGTGAAAATATTATGCTTGCATTACGAATTTTAGAGAATTTTTTCCTCACCTTCAAAATAATTTGTAAATAATATTTATTTTATATTCTTCAATTGGGACCCAGGAAAGATAATTTAATAAAAATAATAATAATAATAATAAAATAGCCCCCCCTTTTCCTTTAAAATTTTTAGAAGCCAGAGTTTAGTTGTTTACCGGTGATAAGCTTGGTTGTTATTGAGTAACGTAAACATAGCATACCAACCTGATAAGGGAGGGAAGTGAGATAAGTCGCAGATTAACTTGACCTTCTCTTTGAGACGGAATTCTTAATATTTTAGGTCAAATTATGCCGAATATTAAAGTTTTTAGTGGTTCTTCGCACGTCGATCTTGCACAGAAAGTCGTCGATAGGTTAGGGATAGATCTTGGGAAAGTAGTGTTAAAAAAATTTAGTAATCAAGAGACTAGGTAAGAGCATGTGATTGTTTTATTACTTGTATTCACTTTGATTCTTGGCCACTATGAATTTTGCATGTTTGAATATAACTTGCTATGCATTGTTCTAATAATTATGCTTTGACATCTTATATTAATATTATATATGGATGAAATATGTTTTCGAAATAAGTCCCAGGTCGACAGATTTATTGCGTAATACGCTATGAAGCTGATAGTAGACATTAGATTAAATCTAAAAAGTAATCATAAAATTTGAACCCTTTCAGTGTTTTACAAATGAAGGAAACGCATTATTCTGAAATTTTGTGTTTGGTATCTTAAACATGGTACTCGGTGGATATACTAATGTTTCGTTCAGCAGTTAAGATATTCATGAAGTGTGATGACAATAAAAAATTATAAATTATAACAGAATATTTTTATTTACCTTGATGCTATCCCGATTTTTTTAAAACATTCTGATTTTGGTGTAAAAGCTGTGTTGTAAACATATAGTTGAATGAAAACATTCCTATATATAAATGTAAAAACGCGAAAATACTTACCGAAATGAAATTTTAAAAGTCTTCAAACTAGATTAATAAAGTTTGATATATTAGTTTTTTAAACTGTAAGTGGTATCCTGTTACTATTAAGAATTATACATTACATCATGATATGGTACCATAGTCTATATGTTTTTCCAGAGTTAACAGATGAAGAGAATCAAATTAAAATATTTATTTTTAGAATGCAATGCCATTATAGAGCAAGCATAAGGAATGCTATCCTTTCCAGGAAAGTGTTACACAATTTTTTGTTAAGCAGGATGCTGTTTCCCATATGTTCCTATTGGAATAATTTTAATTCCTTTAAGAACCAATCTAAAATCACAAAATGTGTAAAAAAGTATCGGAGAATCTTAAGAAAGCACTACCAATATTATACACGCTAGGCACTTTTTAATTCATTTGGTATAGAAATATTATACATATAGTCTCTTAATTTTTCAATTCATTTTAGTCTTTCAATCCATTCTTTCACTGTTAAGAAAGAACTCTCTTCAGCTTACCTTTTTTATATACATCTGTACTTGCTTTTCTCGAGAGAATCCATTAATTTGTAGTGCAAGACTTGAGGTGCACTGGCAGTCATGCGGGATATGTGTTATGTGGGGTACTACTTTATTTTATAATCATACTCTATATATGTGACATTATATATTGTTTAAAAAGAAGTTGAATTTTAACTTTTTATACTTAGGGCAAAGCTAAAACTGAGAACTGCAGAGATCCAGTTTGCTGATTTTTTTTCCATGTATTTCTTTGTATTGGCGTTACTTTGGAAATGAATACATTGAATGTTCATGAAAGATCTTAATTTTTATATTTTACTTCAGTTTTGAAGGATTAAAAAATAAGCAGTAGTTTTTCAGTAAAAAGTTTCATAAATTCGAATTAAAATTTTTGCTGCAAAAAAGTAAAAGTTTTTGTGCCGTAATTATAAAAAATTAGAAACATGAAAGTTTTATTTGCATGTAAAATTTTTATTTCTCACTAAAGAAAATTGTATTACTCATCTCTCATACAGAAAAAGTGAAAGTGTTCAATGTTTATCACTTTATGTATGCACCTTCCATGCATCAATGAAGTAGTCACTTTCATGCATTATCAGAAATATATAACTGTCGTGGCTAGCAAATGACTAAGTGGGTAAGCCGCTGAACCCTAATACTTCGAGTTACATTCAAGTCTCAGCAGATGGACTGGCTGCATGGTGTTATTATGTTTTTTCCCATCTGTAACATTAATTGTAAACTAGTTTTCCCAAGAAAGTCCTCCATGAAAGCCTTCATTCCCTTCTTCGTCTTCCTGAAGCTTGGCTTCCCTTTGGTGCCTTACACTTCAACTCAAATGCGAAATTATTTACGTATTCGACCACGAGGACGCATTCCCTCCGTTTTGGGGGAAAACATCAGTCCAATAAGTCCTTATACTAATAAACCTTAAGAATCCTTTATGATATATTTAATAACAAATTTACCCAGAAAATTGTATTTCTAAGGTTTTTTTATTACAGCGGTTTAAAAGATTGGCTAAGAGGTCAATATTGCCAAGTTTCATCTTTTGGAGCATAATGTTTCTAGCGCTATCGTACTTTCTGCAGTGAATGATTGCATGCTGTGTACTGTCACTCATATAACATAAGTCACAGAATGGCAAATTCGCTCTAAAATGTTGACTAGTTTTCCTCATGCAAATTGTATCGGAGGTCAATCGGCGGTAAGCTAACGTGGTTGCCGCTGATTGGCCGATGACGTCTAGATCGGCAGGTTGGCCGAACTATATATATGTACGCCGGGGAATTGATGAAAGGGGGTTATTTAGTGCTGAGTCAGCATTATGATAGTTTTCTTTCTTTTTAATGGTTTTAAAAGCTACAATATTAGCTTATTTTATTTAAGTTGTAGAAATAAAGCATGGATTGGTCTTAGTTTTCTTTGCCAATTAGGCCTGTACAATAGTTGGTTTGTATCCAACAGTTGCAACCTTATTCTACTAATTACTACTTCCATTTTTCTATCAAAGCTTAAACCTTTACTTCACGCATTGTGAACATTACAATAACTGAATCTGCGGCCAGTGTAGGAAGCCCGCCAACAGTCGTCCTGCTCATCCTTAAAAGCTTTTCCGATGAAACTGCACGCATCTTCTGCTGAAAGTTCCCCCAAGTTATTCATGTTTCTCCATCTCGCAACTCTGTCCGCATTTTCATTGAACCATATACCTTTATGGCCAGGGACCCAGATGATAGTTAGGTGATGGAAAGCCTTAATCCGCTCGAGGAGCGTAAGAATGAGGGAGTTGGATCTCCTATGAACGCTGCTTATGGTGCTTACTACTGGCTTACTGTCCATAAAAATTGCGACCTTTTCTTCAGATTCAGTTTTTCAAGAAGTTTACAGAAGGCTCAAGCTTCAGCAGAGAAGATTGAGCTTCTGCTATCCATGCACTGGCTAACTATCACCGCCGTACCATCTACTGCCGCTACACCAACTCCTGTATGAAACTTGGAAGCGTCTGTAGCATAAATCTTAAATCCTTGGTTCACATAATCGTTAATAATGATTTGGGAATATTGCTGTATCTCCACTTCTGAGAGATTTTTGTTTTAGAACTCGTACTCATTCATTTTGAAACAGCACTTTACATCTTCAGAGAAATCTTGCTGATTATTAAAAGTGATACACTTGCTAAAACTATTTATTGATATCTTTTTACATTATTACTCCAGATAAACAGGAAAAAATTTGCAATTTGTTATACAAATTCATGACACACAGCCTAAAAACTAGCTCAAAGGGAACATGAATATTAAGCACTTCCTTCTTGACATGGGAAAAATAGCCTTCAAAATCATTTACAGAGTAAACTCCAGTGCAATTTGGCTAACTTTCACTGGCTGAATAACAACTACCCATCCTATCTCTCAGATCCATATTTATATTGTGTAGCACTGGTTTCTGGAAGCTTCAGGGAAAATCAGTCACAGGGCTTTGAAAGTGTGCAATTTTGTTTTACAATTTAAACAGTGCTGTACTCAAAATTGGAAGATTTTAAATTCTCTATAAGAAAAAGCACATATATACACTCATTTGCAAAAAATACATAAAAAAAAAAAAAAAAAAAAAAGCATCAAGAAGGACTTTTGCGATCGTGACGAAATTTGCTATGCAAAAACATCTTGAGTGAACATGCAAATGATTAGAGTTTCAAGGCAAATGAACAGGAATTGTGATCATAGCGTGTATTTCTGGTATGCAATTCACGAAGGTTAAAACCAGTAACAGAGGCGGAAAGTTTTTTTTTTTTGGTTGCTGCCATTGTAATTCCGTGAAGAAGCAACTAAAGATGCCATTACGACGATATCGAAGACCTAACAGACAACTAAACGACTTCGAACGTTGTCGCATTGTAGGGTTGCGGGAAGCTGGGTGGTCATACTGAGCACTAGTCCACCACTTGCAGCGTACAGACACTGCTGTGCAAAGATGTTGGCAGCAATAGTTGCTACAAAGAAATTTCTGATGAAATAAAGGCTCTAGAAGGCCATGGAGCACAAATATGAGGCAAGATAGGATGGTTGTTCGCCAGGCCCGAACCGTATCATTATCGACTATTCAACGCATTTCACCCATGTCTATACCTCCCGTGGTACCGTCCACCATCTCATGGCACGTGTCTGAGGCGGGGTTACGCTCACAGAGGCCTTTAAGACGTTTGCCTTTGACCCCACAAATTCGGCGGCGTCATCTGGAGTGGTGTCGCAGCCGATCATCATGGCTGCCATCAGACTGGCAACGTATAGTGTTCAGTGATAAATCCCGCTTTACTCTTGAAGCAGATGACCACCATGTTCGTGTCTGGAGAAGATGGGGCCAGCGGTCCCAATCAGCCTTTGTTTTACAAAGGCATACAGCCATAACCCCTTGGTGTGATTGTATGGGGTGCTATTTCTTATAACAGCAGGTCATCCTCCGTACATCTTTATCAGCTCAACGATATGTTGATACCATCTTGCGGCCGGTTGCATTACCCTTCATGGCACGTCATCCTGGGGCCACATACCGCTTGCATATCTCTGAACTGTTTCCTTGTGGTTGATACTCTTCCTTGGCCAGCAAGGTCACCATACCTTTCACCAATTGAGCATGTCTGCAACATGGTAGGACACCAGTTTCGGGTATCACAAAATATCACAGATATGGAATGACAACTGATGAATGCCTGGCAGAATGTGTCGCAGGATCTCATTAGGAACCTCTACTACTCCTTGCTTCGATGAATTCAAGCATGCATTGCTGCCAGAGGCGGTTCGACCAACTACTAATTTGAGCACTCAATGGATGATTGTAAGCCATGAACAGGTACAATGAATGACCTTGATTTTTTAATCATTTTATTATCTGTGTATGAGCTATAGATATATTCAGTTTCATCAAGAACAACCACTTCCTTCATGGTGCTTCAGTTTTTTTTTTGCAAAAGAGTGTAATGGGACCACAAATCCCATCAAACTCTAAATAAACCTTAAAATTACTGCTATAAATGTAACAAATAAATAAGTAAAATAGTATATAGCAATACAGGGAAAAAAAAATAATGCAGACAAAAAGGTTTAAAATATTTGCAAATATTTTCAACTATGTGAACATAACTGAACTTTGCATTATATTGTTTTCTCTATTAGCCCAGTATGTAACATTTTTTTATGTTGCAAGAAATAAAATTCGCTTCTTTTAGAAACACCATGTCTAACATAATACTTGAAAGGCATTGTGCTATTCGTAATTAAGTACTGTTCAGTTGTTGATGGTATTGAAAATTTAAATGATATCAGATATTGTTAAGAGAAGCTTTCACACTTAACCATGTTATAAATCAGAGAAATTGATCATCCTTTTAGAATTTGTTTTTCAAAAGAACTCTGTATGTCTCTGATGTAGAAATGTGACATTTCTAGCTTCAGCTATAAGGTATTTCTCCCGCCTTCTTAGCATGCCTTCATGGTGTAGTGGTCAGCACGCTCGGCGCGTATTCGAGAGGTCTGTGGTTCAAGTCCCGGCAGGGACATTGCTTATTTTTCACGTCTTCCTGTTTAAAAAAAAAATCCTAATGACTGTACACAGCTATTGATAACTATTTTATGAATGAATTAAAAAAGACATTATGTAGAATCATGTTCGTTTCGAATTCAAAAAATAAAATGATAAATATGATTTTGATTTTTTTATGTAGTTATTAAAGTGAAATGAGTGAAGCATTATCTTGCATTGTGAATTTTGTAAAAGTTAATATTTGTTATTTTTTTCTTATGTTTTCTTACCTTTTAGTGTAGAAATTGGGGAGTCTGTCCGAGGTGAAGATGTGTACATTATACAAAGTGGCTGTGGTGAAGTGAATGATAATTTGATGGAACTTTTAATTATGATTAATGCATGCAAAATAGCATCAGCTTCTCGGGTTACAGCTGTTATACCATGCTTTCCATATGCTAGACAGGACAAGAAGGACAAGGTACATATATAACAAAAATTTTTTAAATTAAAAGATTATAAATTCTTTAAATAGAATTTAAAAATAGAGAAACTGTTAAATTTTATAAACAAGTAAGTTGCAAATTGAAATTGTGTAAAAAATTGAAACATTTTTTAGAAAAGTTTTTAAAAGATTTTTGAAGAATTTAAAAAATTTTTAATATGCAAATTAATTATTCATATTTTAATGCTTTAAATCAACTTTTTTATTGGATCAGTGTGATTTGAGCTTTCCTGCACATATTTTTCACTTTGTAATAGTTATCAAAGTGATTATAACAAACTCTAAAGATTATTATATTGTTCATTTTCTAAGTACTAAATGCGGATGTCTCGCAAACTGATAAATTCTTCAGGAATCATTCTTTTGTGAACTACATGCATTTTCTGAAATGCATCTTTCTACATAAATAATTTATTGTTTTGAGCCCATAAAAAATATCTCCATGAATATGTAGAATACAAATTTCAAAATTTGTGTTGACTTTCTATAAAAATTTTGGAATATATCCTAAAGTAGTATAGTGTTTCTCAAACTTTTTTCAAGTGGGGACCACATTTATAAATTAGAATATTCCCTGCAATAGCAGTTTTCTAACATATATTTCTACTTAAATACATACACTGCATATGCGTTTTTAAAATACAGTTAATTCGTATTCAATTTATTTTAAATCAGTATTAAGTAATTAAAATTAATAGGAGAAAATGCATATTCATTTTTAATAATTTAAGGCTTTTAAAGTTTATATATTTTTTACCTTATTAACTGAAAACTAAATAAATGTTGATACTCACATTAATGAGATGGACAAGCATGCTATTTCTGACATGGGTGATCCATGTTTGGATGTATTAAGTAAGCTTAAGATCAATGCATACATCAAATCTATATGAGTACTTTATTTGAGTTGATGATGGAAACCCTTTCTCTAACAGATACATAGAAGAAAACAAAATTAGTTTTAAGGCATAATTGTAGGTTTCAGTGTATTCTGTTTTCCTTGGTAATGAATCCAGTGGTGACAGATGGGCAGAAAAACGATCAGTCATAGTGCTTTAAATCATAGCATGGCAAGAAGCACCACAATCATAGCGCTTTAAAATCCTCATAAGACTGGAATGGGAAGCTATAGGTAGGTTAACCAGTAATAAATTTCATAAAATGTCACGCTTGGGAGAAAAAGTGGTAGATGATTACCATGTGTGATTTTCAAACTTTTAGGACATTCAGCTGTGTGCAGTATATTTGAATTTTGTTTTTGTCATTTTTGGAAATCTAGGAGAACCACAAGGGTGGGCTTAGAGGACCACTTGGGGTCCGAAGACTGCAGTTTCAGAAACTCTGAAGTAGTGCATTAAAAATGGGTCCCGAGAAACTGCCTTAAAATCTGAGGCTGTACTCTATAAACAGCAATGTCTGGTCATTTTAAACTTATGGGCAGAGGATCTTTGAATTAACATTAAAAGGGCACAATCTCTCTATATATATATATAAATTAATTATTTATTTTTAGTGAAATATTACAGTCAATTATTGCAACTGGTTTTGCGTTTAAGAACATGCAACACTAGTTATCATTTCAAGTACTGAAAGTTATTTTGATTTTTCCTGTTTACCAAAGCTCCCCAGCATTTATTGTATTTTATTCAAATAATTTAATACTTTTGTTAAGAATTTAATTTTGTAGTTTTAAAGAATTTATTTTTGTTGTCACTGGCAAGTTTTTTGAGAACTTGCCAGCACCCATGGAAAATTTATGATATATAAAAATTTAATGAAGTTTCTTCTATGATTAATATATGTATGCAAAATATATTGATCAAATATCTGTTTATACAAAAAATAAAATGCAAATGCTGAAATACATTTGTGTGAACAATATTTCATATATATGTACAGTGTGCAGGAAAGAAATGATAAAAAATAACACATATATTGGAAGTCAATGTGTTTATTGCATTGCTGGCTTACATAGCTGGAAAAAACTTGAAATTTTTTGTTCTCCAGGAAAACTGGCACAGAGTCAACTTGACTGGTTTCTTTATATAGCATTCACAGGATTTGACCTCATTAGATTTTTTCCTGGGGGAGGTTTGTAAAGTAAAAGAGTATGCCGAACATCTGTGGCTAATGTTGCAGATTTGCATCTCCAAATTAAAGAGGCAATGGAAGAATAGGACTGTTTGTCCCAGTGATGCATTCAAACACATGAAATGAAATAAATAAAAGTATTATCTAGAGCAGTGGTTCTTAACAAGGAGGGAATATCCCCCCCCCTTATGGGAAATTTCATAGTTTCAGGGTGGAATGAAATCAGCCTTTTGTTTACTTATAAGTGTTTAGTTTTGTTGTTTTTGTTACCAGTTTTACTTTAACAAAGGTCAGCATCTCATTGTGGCAAGCAGTCATATGCACATGTCATTCGTAAAGAGCCTTGAGCACTGTACAGGCAAGTCCATCTTGATGGGAGAAAGCCGAAGCTAACGTTTGGTGGCGTTGCAGCCAAGGGCGGTCAGCCAAAATGATCTTAGGTCAGCGTGCTTTATTTTTCCTGGCAGAATATTCAAAATATTCTTCTCTTCCTATAAGCAATATTTAAAAAGATACTGAAGAATGGATTACTAATCTTTTACACTTAAATGGCGGGATCGCATCTGAGGGGAGTTTCTCAAATAATACTAATTTTTGCTTGCTAATCAATAATATTCTTTACAATACTATATCTCTGGTTACATACCATTATATGCAGTTTAATAGCATTAAACACTGCAAACTCAAATACTTTTAAACTAATTAAAATGAATATTATATCACATTTTTAACCATAGTGCGACTAGTATTCAAAACTAAATATTTTCACTTATTTCGAACCAATACAAGAAACTATGTTTGTGCTGTCGCATATAAAAAAATCATACCCAGAAATTCGAGAGCTGCAAATATTAATATTTCACATTAGGTCAAAGGGATTGACATTCAAGAGAGATTTATGCATCTCTTAGATATAAGATATATCAATATTTGCATTTAATTCTTTATATTAGATAATTTTAAGATAAAACTATAGTACTTTTAAATTAACCTGGGAACACAGCGATATAAATGCATTCCATTTCTTCATTTTTTGATTTACATAGAGTTTGACGTATTGATTTTTTTTGCATTTGTTATTCATAAATTTAAATACTCACTGAAATGTCTTCAACAAGATACTCCAGATTACTAATATTAAATTAATGCATTAATAAGGATTGAATTTTCAATTTCTGGGGTTTTGCTTGTTTTTTAAAATGATCATTATCATCAAAAATTTGAATAATTGGTTAGCTTAACTAAGGGAAACCCTACAGCGCTACAACAGTCGCTTCATCAAAGTGTTTTCAAATTCATCAAATCATCATTTTCAAATGTTCATCAAAGTTCAGTAGAAACATATTGCCTTTCTGTAAAGGTTGGATATAAAACTTTTTTATGGAGCTATTTGTATAGAATGGTGTTCCTCTATGGTATATGATTTTTTTCAAATGCAATAGATTTGCTTATCATTTGCTTATTATCTTTTTTCCCAGTCAAAATTCATTTTCAAAAGCAGACACTGTATGACCATTACATAGCATTTATGGTTAACATTGTTGTCGGAAATTATGGAAACAATCTCGAAGCTACAATCATGAAAAATTTTTAACACATGTAAGGTCTGAATTTTTAAATTTCTTGGCTTGAGATTATGGACAGGAAACATTGCAACAACTTCTTTATTTAAAGATTGAAGAAATCATAATGGCTAATTTAAAGATAATAATTTAATAATAATAATTATAATAATTTAAAGATTGTAGAAGCCTTTTGAGGCACATCTGTATAAGACAATTTTGCCTGTCTAGTATGCAATAGTAAGTTTTAATACAAATCTCATCAAGTAAAAGATTCACAACCTTTTCATGATATTGTAGTTGTGAAGATTTATGAGATAAATACTTTGCATTTAACCTTGTTATTGGGGGTTAAATGCAAAGTATTTATCTCTTAAGTACCCAATATTTAATGTTAACTTTTTTAAATCGGAAGGATGCCGTAAAATCAAGGACGAGCTTTCTCGTATTTGAGAATAACATCCAGGACTGCTATAAAATAATATGCAAGTTCATGTCATCATTTCAGCTGTGTAGGTTGGGCGTTTAGCTTTCAATAATAAAATCTTTTCCTTAAAAAATTTAATCGGTATACCATAATCTGTTCTGATGTATTTTCAGGACACTTCTGAAGAGTTTGTTACCGAATCCAGCATTTTTTCGACTATTTTTGGTTTTCTTATAATTGTTCAAATGATTTGAGAAGTTTTCAAATTTTGACCATTTATTACATAGTAGATCTTTTCCAAAGAGCCATTAAAACATATTTGTTTTGTTTAAACCTCCACGAAAAACTAAAACAGTTAAATCATGCTCAAACTTAAATGACACAGTCACTGCTGGGCAATATTCCATTTCAATATGCAAAAAAATCAGATGTAATCAGATGCTTTCATTATAGCCCTTGTATTTGATAATTTATTGCTGTAAAGTTTCAAAAATTCTGAAAAGGAGGCTATGTTCTCTGCAGCACTCAGTTTTTTAAATTAATTCACACTGTTCCTTTGTTTCTCTTGTCTTGTCTTCTGGTGTCTTTCACTTTTATGGTAAAGGACAAGATAAATATTTAGGTTGACTGTAAAGAATATGCATCTTTTGCACTTTTCTTTGAAGTGTTAATACTGCCCCATCATGTCGTGTGCCTCTATCATCTCTTATGATGAAACACTCATCAAAATGCAAAATGCACACACATGATCCTGGTACAAAGTCTTTTCTATTAATTATACTAATCGATGTTTTATAGACTGTATTTAATCTTTGGAGAACTTGAAAGTTGAAATATGCTGTTCATTTGGAAAGTAATTTGACTTGCATCCCGGAACGCTATGTTTTCGCGGCATCTCTAAAAATTTAATTAGCACTATATTATGCACCTTAATTAAATAATAACTAAAGGAAAAGGTATTACAGTAAATTATTTAATGCTATATAATTAATATGCTGTAGACTATAATTATTAATACCTATTTAAGCTTAGTGAATGTACAAAATATGTGTAAAAGCTCGAGCTCAATATTTTTTAACTTTCCAAGAATTTTTTTAATACTATTATTCTTGTCTAATTCAGAAGAAGGAATTATTCATGTTTAAAGCATTATGAGATTCATGGTTGATGCATAGTTTGAAAATCACAGCTACAAAAGAAATTTACTGGATTGTTATAATATTTAACATGAGTGTTATGGCATATATAATAAATATGATTAGAACATGAATAAAAATGGGGGGAATCTTTTTAGCTCGTTTGTTTTGTAGCACGAACTAATTTTTAAGAAGTACAGGTCAAATAGAATTAATTAAAGGAAAACATTAAAGTGAGCTATTAAATAAACTTTCGATACATCTTGCTAAAAGTGAAATTTGCTATAGTTAATGAATAGTTAATACTGCATACCTTCTAGTTTAATTATATGCTCTGTTTACACTCATACTGTTTGAAGAAGGACTTAGTACGATTGTCCTTGCTCGTGACGTCACATCAGAGGAAAACCCCTTTGGATTCGGCCTTCTGCCATCAAGAAGTCTTTGGTACAGGTGACAGCCTGACTTTAGCTCAGTCCCACTCCCAATTTTGAGAGAACCTCGGGGGGGGAGGGGCATAGGTCCGAGGGTATCACACTCCTCTTCCTGTACCATCAACCTTTTGTGAGGACTTTTAGCTTACCGCAGATTTAGAGTGCTTCCATGTTACACAGACATTTACAAACATTCTTGCCTTCTTTGGGATTCGAACCGGTACGGCAGTCAGAGCTGCTAACCACTTCCCTAATTGGGCATCTAGTATTTAGTTTTAGTTTATGAAAATAAAAAATCTATTTTTATTCTTCAAGTTTTGGTATTTATTAGCATTTTTTGTAGTTCTTATTTAACCTGTAAAATATGTTGCAAATAATCTTAATTTAAATAAATGTGTATGTATTTTTTAGCATTTTGGAAAGAAATGATTGTCTAGCAGTGATGAAAGGAGTGCATGGGATAAAAAAATGTTGAGAACCCTTGGCCTAGACAAAGCCTAAACTTCTAATGACACTCACATAGAAGTGAACTTATTTTTAACTATGCAAATCAAGTTGCAATTAACATTGATTTTGGATATATGCAGTGTTCTTTTTACCACTTATTGTTTTCATCTTATATTAAATACTAGTAAAAGGCTTTCAACTGTCTCAAAAACAAAACTATTTATGAAAAATCAGTGTTACGGTCTTATCACCCAAAATAGGTATTTGAGAAATTTTACACCTTGTGTTTAATAAATTTATAAGTTGCTGCATTTGTGCACTATTAATGAATATTGCAATTTTGCAAATTTTATCTGTTTGGTACTTTATCTTGTTTAGTTGTTTATTTTTATTACGTTTATGCAATACAGTTACATTTACAATAAGAAATTAAAAAGATTATCCCATCCTAGGAAAAAAATTTTGGGGGCATTAATATTGTATCATGTTAATTGGTAGTTAAAGCTAGATTTTTTCTTAAAGGTTTGAAAAAATGGTATTAATGGGAGAAAAAATATAAAACCTATTAATCTGTATATACACACACATACACAAATGTAATGTAGATACTTTATTATTAACAGAAATCTTGTATTTTAGAGCCGTGCTCCTATTTCTGCTAAACTTGTTGCCAATATGCTATCAGTGTCTGGAGCAGATCACATAATTACCATGGATTTACACGCATCACAGATACAGGTAAATGAATTATATTTTTTCATATAAATGTGTATTTTCTGTTAATAAATAAAATATTTGTTATTTAAACTTTTTTAAAACAGCCAGTTTATCGTTTAACATATTTTAATTCTTTTAGGGATTTTTTGATATTCCTGTAGATAATCTATATGCAGAACCAGCTGTTTTAAAGTGGATTCGAGAAAATATTGTAGAGTGGCGTAATAGCTGCATAGTTTCTCCTGATGCAGGTGGTGCAAAAAGGTAAACATCTAGCTGCATTATATTTCATTTTTAATGTATTTGTAATTTACAATCATGACTATCAATCTTTCTTTCAGTAATTTTTATCTCAAAATTTGCTTCTTATGTGAAAAATCTATCATATTATCTATTTCAGAGTGACTTCAATCGCTGATCGTTTAAATGTTGAATTTGCTTTAATTCACAAAGAACGGAAGAAAGCCAATGAAGTTGCATCAATGGTATTGGTTGGTGATGTAAAGGATCGAGTTGCTATTTTAGTAGATGACATGGCAGATACTTGTGGCACGATTTGCCATGCTGCTGAAAAGTAAGTTGATTAATTAATACATCTCTCCACATACAATACCATATTAATAGATATGAAGTCATGTCCTACGAAATCTGCAGTTTTTTAATAGCTGAGAAAATGTAGATGAGTAAGGTTTTGGAAGGCTTTTGGCCACGAAAGCAGTGTAAAATGTCCAAATGAAAACTGCAATTTTGAGGAATGCAAAGTTAGTGACTAAACATTTTACCAGTGAAATGACAAAGCCTCTTAATTTTCAACCAGAGAAATGGAATTGCTTTTAAAATACGTAGTAATGATTGATGAGCCGGGGATTTTTGAGTAAGATCTGAAAAGATCGTTGTTATGACTGTGTAAGCAACATACAGACAATCATGATAGATCAGCTAAAAGTAAATAACTTTTTTCATAACTAAAAAAGCAGCTGCTTCTCAACTGTTGTATAATTCCAAAAGAACTGACTTTGACTATGATAATGCAAATATAAATCTCATCAGAGTTGTTTCCTACATGTAATGTTTCCTTGTAATGTTTGAAAAAGTTTTTCTGAAAGTTTACCATTTTATAGATGTGTGAAAAGTTTTTAGAAAAAGAAATTATAGTATTGAGCTGGAGTGTGATACTGTAATATTTAGAAATGTATTTTAAATTATCTGTCTCAAATAAAATCTATATTTTACTAAGAAACTCATCAGTTATTTTCTTAAATGCAGCAATAAAACGTTACACTCTTATATAATATGTTATCTATAAAAAATTGTTAAAAAAATAATAATGGGAAAAATGACATCACTATTTTTTATTGTTCTTGTTTTAAAAGGTGAGGAGTTAATTTTGTATAAAATTTCAAAATATGATAAACTTCAGATTTCAAAGTGTGCAGGTATGAAAATGTTGATCAGTTTGAATTAAAAAAATATTGATAAGTTAGAACAAAAGTCACCAAAATTTATAAATTGCATTAGGGATTGGGAATAAATTTAATTTGGAAATCATTCATCTTTTATAAAAAGCAGACCAAGATATCAGAGATATGGTGATGTGATTTGTAAAATATTTAAGATGCGCGTCCAGTGTTGAAATTAAAAAATATTGAATATATGGTAATTGAGAAAGCCAACTAATTTAGGAAAAAATTGGAAAATTATTTGAAGAACCACAATAAATTTCATTTGAGAAATTGTTTCCCAGTTTATCAATTATATGATAATTAATTCAACTATTATACAAGAATATGTGCAAAAAATTGTTTCAACATTCAATTTAAAAAAAAAAAAATTGAAACGGCTTCAAAGTGCAAACAGATTCTTACCTTACTGGGCTTTTTTATTGCTGCATTATGCACACATATACACACGCACATAAAACTTTTTAATTGGTATAAATCAGTTGTCTCAAACTCAAATTGTTTGCGGGCTATATGCAAGATCTGAAAGCAGTTGGTAGGCCAGAATTTTTTTTTATAAAA
Source organism: Stegodyphus mimosarum (assembly GCA_000611955.2). NCBI lineage: Eukaryota > Metazoa > Arthropoda > Arachnida > Araneae > Eresidae > Stegodyphus > Stegodyphus mimosarum. Next base: position 168,782 of record KK118105.1, on the reverse strand, counting down.
TTAAAAAAATTTTATTAACAAAATAAAATGTATTTTAAATGCATTTTAAATTTTGCTTACTAAGGATCTTTCAAAGTATGCATAAACAATATTAATTATATGAAAAAATTAAAGAAATTCAAACCTATATATATTTTCAATCTAAAATTAAAATTTGGCACCTGCAAGACGTCTTTGTTGGTTACATTTTGTAATACAAGTATATTGATAACTAAATATTGTATTTGCAGGCTGATGTCATTGAATAACTTACTTGAAACTGAAAGAAATTATGAAAACATTTTAAAAGTTTATAGGAAAAATTTTCCAAGTGGAATAAAATTTAAGAGTAATAAATGACAATTTATTCTTTCTTCCTTATTTATTAAATGTTTCTTTGTCACGTAAATAAAAATACACATCTTTGTGTATAAATAAACCGCTTTTATTTTTTACTACATCTTAATTTTCAACTGTGAAAAAAGTCTGTTCACCTATAAATGTATTCGTGAACAGTTCTTAGTGCAAAGATTCAAAACTAAACTTATTTTTTGACAAATATGAATAAAAGTTGATAAAATATGTATCTTCAAATCCTTGAATAAGATTCATATCACACTGTAAATTAACTTCATTTATAGGTTTTTCCAATGCATTTTTCATGCTCATTTTTAATGGCAATCAAAATAATGTAAACTCAAACTTGAAATAATTAAAATCATGAAATCTTTGTAACAAATTCATAATTTGCATAGCTGAGATGTTTTTGGGAGCCAATGTGACCCACGGGCTGCCAGTTTGAGACCACTGCTGTAGATAGCTATGTTATATCAATTCTTCCCTTTTCATGCCCTTTTTTGTGCTTATTTTTCATTTATTAATAATAGTTCTGTTTGTCATATAACAAATACTGTATTAGTTTAAATTCTTGTAAATATTTATATTTTTGTAGTGTGTTATTATTATTTATTTATTTTCTATTTAATGCATTTTATATGATAGTTTTATGTTTATTTTATTTAATTTTGAATGTGAGGGCCACTTTATTTGTATATAACCTTTTTTCAAAATTGCATAGCAGTAAACTAAGTCCTGCGACTGCTTTGCTATGGAGTTTTTTTGGCATAGTAATTCTGCTTTAGGCTTTCTGTTCTGCTAGTCATTTTAAGGATCAGTGATAGTGTGGTCTGCGATTGCCCTTAAGTTTTATAGCTACAAAATAGTTTTTCTGCTCATTTGTATTCATTTTTCTATTTTCTAAGGAACATTTTAAAAACTTATACCGTGCAACAATGTAACAGACCTACTTTTTAGGAGGCTTTCTTATAATTTGTTGCGAAACAACCGTTGTTATCTGTAGAGCCCAGAACGAAACCTGCTATTAAAGCCCCTCATCTAGTTTTTTTCAGCATATTAAATGTCATTAATGCAAATAATTTTTCACTTAAAATTCATTTCTATAAAGTATTTCATGAAATAAGTTATAACTCGACATTTCTCATTCCATATTTGTACCTTTCTTCACTTTGTAAATTTTATTTTCATGATTTCAGTTTAGTACATGTGCATAAATTATAAGCTTACACATTTTAAAATAGAATCATGTTTTTTCTGAAAGAATTGTCATTAATTTTACTTTAAACCATGTTAATCGTAGATATAACTGAATTAATGCTGTTAAATTGTTTATCAATTCCCTAATCAACTATAGGAGTCAAATGTAGAATTAAAAAAATCCAGTGTCTTTCAAATATTCATATATGAAAAGTAAATTACTTTGTTAAGATAACTAATGAGAAAAATAATTTCTTGTATAAAGTATGAAAAACTCAGAAAATTCTGTGAGATTCATATCTTTTAAACTTTATCCAGTGCTTATTCAGACAATTTATATTACATATTTTTGTTCCTGTTTGCTTCTTGTAAAAATTGAGGCAAAATCTTGTTTCATTTCATTTAAAAGGAAATCCCAACTGACAGTTTTTTTATTTCATTACATTAATCTTAGAAAGTGAATAAATGGGCCTGGTATTTGTACAGCTACAAAATCTCTTTTGTCTGGAAGAAATGAGTGGTCTGAAAACAAATTTATGAATAATAACGGTTATGTTGGCCTTCTTGCGATAACATTCGAAACTCCTTTCAATTTATGTGAATACTATGTGTCCTTGACAATGCTATTATAGCTATAAAAAGGGAGTATCGGTGTTTCACTAAAACTATTGTTAACTTTTTTCGAATTGGATTTAGAAAACATATATCACATTAGTAACTGAGTTAAAATGGAATTTGGTTCAATGATATCTAATCTGTAATGTTAATTTTACAATATTAGTTCTTTGTAACTACTTTCATGGTCTTGTACAAAGTCTTATCTGTCAGTGGCAAACTTCAAATAAGTATTTCAGTTTAATTTTTAGCCCAAAGGGGCAATTTGCCCAGAAGGGCTATAAATTTCGTTTTGGCATTTTGCGTTGATTCACTATAAACGGCGAATCACTTTTTAAATTGTTGCCACCAGATATTAGAGCCCAGTATTATATTTAAAGAAATTAAATAATGAAGAATGTTCATAAATGTGTGCATGTTTCTTCATTGTGATAAAACAACAGTACCTAGTGCCATCAAATTTTGAATAACATCAAATTTGGAATTTGTTTTATTATCTATTTCATATTTTGTAAAGCATTTATGAGTTTCTGACTGACAAACTCAACGATTTTAAGGCAAACAATGAAAACACTGTATGGAGGGAGGAAAACATTTTTATCTCCAGCGTGCAAGACTGTGTATCGGAAATTCTAATGATATGCTCTTTTAACTATTTTGTGATATTGCTGTTGAATTGGATTTCATAGTTTAAGTATGAAGAACTTGATATTTAATAAATAAAGGAAACACTTAAAATGTTTTTAAAAAAAACTCCCCTTTGGATGTAATATAAAATCTGAAGGCTTTCAGTTTTTTTTTTTTTTTATTATTATTTCGATGTGTATAAATTATATCAAAAATAAAAATGTGTATTCAAGTCTCCTGTGTTAAATTTTTAGATTAATGGAAGCTGGTGCCTGCAAAGTCTATGCAATACTTACCCATGGGATCTTTTCGGGTCCTGCAATATCCCGAATAAATAATGCTTGCTTTGAAGCAGTTGTTGTAACAAACACAATTCCCCAAGAGCAACACATGAAAGAGTGCCCTAAAATACAGGTAAGTCATACCAAGCATTTAAAATGTTTTTCATTGACATAATTATAAAATTATGTATTAAAATATGTATGTGTGTTGTGAAATCTCATATTTTCAATTTTCTATTATTTTACGTAATAATAGCAAGATCTGAAAATTTATCCATTGAGGAGGGATTATAATTTTTTATGTTACATGCATCTTTAACTAATAACATCTGCACCCTTTATTTTTCTCTTAAATTTACTTGCAAATATTGCTGTACTTCGTGGCTTCGGAGAAAGTGGTGACCTTGATTAAACAGTAAAAACAGAATAATATCAGTCCTTGAAGATTTGATTGAAAATTATGCAAGAGAAATTTCCACTAAAAAATCTCTCTTAGTTATTTGTTCGGTTATTTACTTATTTGCCACTGAATGAGACTGAATATGAAAAACATATCATGGAGAACTGAGTAAAAGATGTTTAATGATACGTTTTTACAATGATGGGAAGGAAAAAACATATTTAATTTTAGTAAAATACAATAAACTGCCCTGCTTTTAAAACCTAAAATCATTTTCTGTAGAGTACAACAAGAATTAAAAAATTTGGATAATTCAGTAACTTTAAAAAGTACTTTTTAGGATGGCATAAAATAGATTTAAAACAGAAAAAAACTCTTCTGTTCTTAGGATAGCTGTGCCACTCATTCAAATTTCATTCTGTGAGCTGCACAGGTTTTGGGATCTTCTTATGAAGACCTGTACTGGAACTGCATTTTGTAGCTAAACTAGTATAACTACTTATTTTAGTCTCTATTTTCATAAACTTCTATTCATTAAGATGATACGTAATTAAAAAAATAAGAAAGTAAAACATTTTAAATTAAAAATGAATACCTACCAAAAGAAAAAAAAAAAAAATCTCATGACTGGGATAAAGATGGCCACATTCAAGATTTGAAAATATGAGATGTAGATTTTTGCTGCTCTTGATCAGTGGTGGGTATGCCATGTTATTGTGCCCAGACTGAAATCTTAAAGAAGGTTTAGGTATTTGTAGTTGTCTATTGTGTTCCTGCAGCTGTATTATTCATCACCCACTGTGGTGCATTTTGGGAAACGTTTTTAATGAAGAGCTGGTAAAATGATGAATGAGTTTAACCATTCTGATAAATGCTTGACAAGCAAATGTTTGGCCATTGAAGAAAAGTAGTAATCCCTAACTGTGCAAGTAAATTTCAGCCATTACAAGTGGATTTTATCAATAATTTTAAATTGAACATTTGGTAAAGAGAGCACTTTAAAAAAATTATAACACTAAAAATAAATAGGATTGTTCAAGTTGCTTATTAAACATATATATGCTTTTTTCATCATGAAAATTTGCTAGAGCTGTGACAATTTCTAACTGGGATCAAGTTCTGCCTCGCAGAAAGCTGTCAGTTCTTGATATACTTACAGAAGAATGAGAAATTTTAAATGTAGTGCTGTATATAAAAATATCTTCTGTTGATAATTAAATTTTGATATAAGAAGCCTGAAGCATTTTTAAATTTAGAAGAAAATCATAATAATCATTCTGAAAATTAAATCTCCTAAATGATGACAAAAGTTACAGTAACATCCCAAATTACATTAAATAATGCAATCCATAAACTTTATGTAATTTGAATTTGATGTAAATCAATTTAGTGAATTCAAATGAAATTTTGTAAGTGAACATGCATTATTTGTTTTTATTAGATGTATGTAAGTATATTATTTACATAGTATTTATTCTATAAATGAAGCATCATGCCACAGTATTTACTTAGATAGATATTGTAAAAATATGAATAAGAATATACAAGTAAATTGAGGTAACATTTTTTAAGTGGCTCTCAGATACATAACTGCAAATTTATATAAATGAATGGTTTATTGTACTTCCAGTTACATAACTGCTCATAAAAGTTAAACCTTACCTGTCATCTGATATTGTTTTCATCAGTTCTTAATTATCACTGTTGTGCAGTAAGATTTTATATTTTTTCAGAAAACAAAATCAGTTTTCTGTTAAAAACAGCAGTATAATGATAGTGCCCTGATGTAATACAGCAGCTAAAACTCCCATTTAATTTGAAGCCAAAATGATCAGCTATGTCCATTGTGAATGCTTTTGAAATGTTATTTTAACAAGAATGAACTGAACTCAAAAATTAACATTGATTCCTTCCTGATAATTTGTAATATACCTATATATTGATATGACTAATTATAAATTTTGCATTTTAATTTCATTTTAATAAGTAATACTATTTAATTAAGATATCATCAACTTCCTTGCTTATTTCATTTTCATTGTTGTTTATAAATTTTGAAACAATATACATGATTCTTCATCCAGTGAATCATTATAATTTTATGAAACTTAATCCTGTTCAATTTTACAATAAAATGTGCTAATTTCTTCCTATTAAGATAAAAATATTCACGTTCTTCTATAACTAATGTGTGAAAATGTCTGTTGCTGTTTGTGTGCCACTGATTAATTTGATTGCCAGATTTGGTTTTGAATGTTTTATGCAATAAGTTTTATACATTTTTTGTTTGTTATATAAAATTAGGTACATTTAAAACAGATCCAAATATAACTGTAGTCAAATCCCAATTTATTGGTGTAACATTAGGCATAATGTCCACTAATCACATAGGCCATTAAAAAATATAGGAAAGAGAATAATCCAACAGAAAAATACTAAATTTACTTATATTTTCAAACAGTTTATTATAGAGAATAAGTTCATTTGTTCGTGTAAACTAAATAGTAGTCAGTGCACAAGGAACTCTAGTTCTGTTTATGTTTCTTCACTTCATAATGTATATGCTGTTTGTTTTTGTTTACATTATGCTCATATTTCATTGGAGATCAATATGAAACAGAATGTTAATGGCTGTACCTTGATTTAGTTTTATAATGGAGTAATATATTTTTAAATTGATATCTCAGCAATGTTTATGTATTTCAGATTACATGCAATCAAATTATATGCTACTTTGGCTAAAAACTTCAATATTATGACATCCATATGCTATAATTGTGTTTATCTCAGGCATTTTTTCTCTCCTTTTTGTATTTTCTCTGGGCAATTTTTGTTTTAAAGTGAGGGTTAGTAATTATTTCATCATTCTGGAGTAAACAGACTTTTTTTTTTTTCATACGGTGTCTGGTTAATTGAAATAAATGAAAAACCAAACTTTTTTTTTCTTCCTCCTAAATGATACATGGTATTTATTTACTAAATCTTGAAATTATATCTGTTCCTTGCTGGATTATTTTCAATGTGGTCTGTTTCAGAAAATGTCTCTCATATGTTTATTTTATTGATTCTGCTTTATTCATTGAAAAATGATTTGATTGTTTTCTTTGAATGTTTGTACAGTTTAATGAAGTACAGGTTTACTTCTGAAAAGATTTTAAATGAAGAATGGTTGAAGAATGTTTTAATGCTAAAAATGACGTTTTATGAAGTAGTGAATTATTTATTTACAAAATAAAAATCTGTTGAAGACTTTTTTATAAACAGAATTTAAAAATTTAAAACTCAGAAGAAATTTTTTTTATTCCTAATAGCAAAAGAAAATAAATGAAAGAGTTTGCAAATTTTTTTAAGTTTGATTGTAAGTTTATTGGGAAAAATTCTAAGATGATTAGAAAAGTAATCAGTAAGAATGGATCAGTAAGAATGTGCCAATTTTTTTTTAATACAGATATTGTTTCCAAATACACTTATATATCGCCTTAAATCTAATGGTTAAAATGCTTATAGAAGACCTCAGTTTTAATAATTCATCTGAAAGACAAAATGTTATATGACAGTTTTCTTAAACATCAAATGATAATTATTATTTTTTATCAATAATAATGAAACTTTAAGGTAAGTGCTATGCAAAAAGTTGGCATCTTATAATTTTTTTTTTAATAAATAAAAATAAAAATCTGAAAGCATAGTTAATTAGCTGCATGACAAGAAGTTAACTTCTTGGATTTCTTTAATGAAGTGGTTCTATTTATGAAGCATTTTCATAGCTTATATGGTTTTTTGTTATAAAATAGGCACTGCACTTTGTCACGTAAATTTACAAACTTAATTGCCCGATGTGTATTTAGCAAATTTCAGTTGTTGTCAAATGTTTATGCTTTGGGCATTTTTAACAAAGAAAACAATATATATAATAAAAAGGTCAAGTCTTTTAAAATTCAATTCATTCATTTTCCAATAATAAAAATGTATTGTTTTATAAATTTCAAAATTAAAAAAAGTCATTTTAATATAGAGAAGTTTCAGAAATATAAATTTTAGTATCTTAAATATCTAAATTTTTGTAATTATGTATTTTTCCCTTTTGCTATCATTAGTTCTCATGTTATTAGTTTTGCCTTTAAAAGTAATTTATCACTGTTTGTTTTTGAAAAATACAAAGTAAAAGTACCTGCTTTTAAGTTAGAAATTTATGTAAATAGATTTATTCACAGCTTTGAGAAGAAACAAGAAAGATTATTATGTATATCTTATATTATTGAAAATTTAAATCATATTATTTTCAGTAATGGTTCACCATTTAGAACCAAATATTGAGAACTCTTCATAAATGAAAGCGTTTTGGATTAAAAAGTGTCTGTCAGATCTGTTTTGATTTGGCAAATATTTCAGAATGTCCTTCACAGTACGTGCTCATTAAAGCATATGATAATCTGTCAGAGCATCAGAGCAGTATCTGCTGAATTTGTAGAACAAAACTGCCAACTTAATTTTGTAATCTGAAGTCATTTGTGGTTTCGCATTGTCATGGAGGATTATAAAAGTTATTCTTTTGATCAGTAGAAGTTGTTGGCAGTAGAGTAATATCTCAAAGTAAATTAAGCCTATATTTTGCTAACACACAACAAATATTTTTGGAGGTGGAGTCCTGGTTTGCACTTGGTATTAGCATACAAAGCCCATTTCTTATCTCTAGGACAATTTATAAAGAAATGGTTCTTTTCTCTACCTATTCAGCAAAGACTTGCAGGTAAAGGAATGTTGAACCTTGGTTTCACATGAGAGTTCATGTGATACCAAAACATCCTTCCTAATGTAGTGTTCATATTCTTATACTGTAGACTTGCAGATGGTTGGCTAATTCTGTAAGTGTCTGATATACTTTAACAGCTGAGTGCAACAAGCTTTTGTCCAGAGCTACATGTTTATCAAATGCTGTGAGGTTGAATTTTCACAGTTGGAATTTGGCAAACCACTGCTGTCATTTGCAGATATGTAACATATCTAGATACATAGTACAAATGTTTTTGGTGGCTATTGCAGCACTGATTGTTACCTCATGGCAAACGCATACGTGTAAGGGTCCAAATGGATTTGAGGGCATTTGGATTTGTATATTCTTTTTAATTAGTTGTCATTTTAGTAAACATTTTTTTTTTTTTTTTTTTTTTTTTGAAAATTTTATATTTGTTCGATTTGTCTGTCAGTCTTCTTGATCAGATCATATGCAAAGGAAAATGGACAATGAATTTTCAACAGAACTTGATTCTTCTCTGTACTTCACTTTGCCAGAGGGGCATGCAATCTCAAAATTGCATCACTTAGAATCTGCATTATGTTTTGGTACCTCTGATATTTGCTGAATATCGTAGATAAATTCCGAATTGCATTCATTGCTATGAAATTTTTTATTAACAGAGAATTTGTATAACTTTTATGAAGATAGTGTTAAAATTCTTTTATAGACTCTTTTCAAAAGAGTTTTATTAAAATGTTTAACTATGTCTTTTGAAACTTTTAAACACATTTTGGAATAGCACTTTTGCCCATAATAGCTGGAAACTACTCATTTAACTGACTTCAGTTACACTGCACATTTTTAGGTAAAGATTCCTTTCACAGAAGGAGAATAATATAACATCACATTTCTAGTTTAATATATTTTTAAGCACTTCTGATGGTTAAACAGTAATTTATAAAATAAACAAAGGAAAGTAGCCCTATGTTATACTTCACAACAGCCCATCTGTTAATGCTTATAAGTAGTTTATTTGCCTAATGATATGTGGTGTCATGTTAGTTATTGTAGAAAGTGAAATAAATATGTTTATTGGCTTCTCAAAATAACCTAATAGACATGTCATGCACATTTATCTAAATTAATATAGTACTTCTAAAGAAAAATGGATGACCAGTTAATTTGCAACTCTCCTGTTCACTGCTTTACACTCTGTTTATCTTTTTCCTGTAGCAGTTAAAAGAGAGAAGTATAAGAAGTGTAATCATAAGAAAAATGGTAAAAAACTAAGCTTTTGGAAATAAGAGAGTTTTTTTAATTGGAAAAAAAAAATGCATATTATGAGCTTAAACTTTTTATATTTTATGTGATCTAAAAATGTAATTTTTCATTGCCTGAAGTGTGAATTTATAAAGAAAAACTATGCTGTTGATTTTCTTCCAATGAACTGAAGTGCTATAAACAATTTAATTCTCATGTTTTTGCAGTTTTATGTTATATCAAAGAGATTAAAGATTGGAATGATAAGTTTATTGTAGGCATAGTTTTTCTTTTTGATTAATTTCTTATTCTGTACTTTTTCTACATTTGATTTCTCATGGATTAAAAATTTATTATTAAAACATTAATTATTTTTTGTAATGAAAATGCTTAAATTTTTTAACATCTTTTGACAAAAAACTAAGTTTGCTTTAATGCTAATTTTTTTTGCTATTTGGCCTAATTACATAATTTAAAACTTTTAATTTGTTGTGCAATAGCAAGTTTTTTAATATATTTTGTAATTTATTTTGCTTATTTGAATGCATGCTGATGCAGATATTTTTTTAAACAACATTTTTTTCCTACACCATAAACTTGGTAGGTGCATAATGTTTTAGTGCTATCCATGTCTTGTGTCTTTGCAGTGTATTGATGTCTCGATGATCCTGGCCGAAGCGATCCGTCGTACCCACAATGGAGAATCTGTCTCTTACCTCTTCAGTAACGTCCCTATGTAGACATGGCATTTCATTCCCACTAACAAGGTTTCCATTCCTTTAGCATGTTGCAGTTATATGTGCCATATGTATGAATTTACTTTTATAATGTACAAATTTTAATAAAATATTTTGAAAAAAAAAAAAACTTTTTTTGCAACTTATAGCAAATGCATGCATTCTTTGCATGTGAGGAGAAATTGCATGGCTGGTACTTATAACTGTAAAATTTTCCTGTTTGATAAACCTATATAATTGTCAGTTTTCTTCGATTTACAATTTCAAATTCAGTAGCTGATTGAGAAATCTTTAAAAGCTAAATGCAAAAAAGAAAAGAAAAAAAATATTGGGATTAAATCCAAATCATTAAATTTTATGACATTAGAATATTTTATAATTTTAAAGCCTATTAAATTACAAGTTATTTTTTAAAGGGAGAGAAAAACATTTTAAATGGGCAGAGCTTATTATTATGTCAGTCTTTTTCTTTTTAATTTAGAATTAAAATTACTAAAATGCTGGGTATTCATACATTTCATGAACAAATTGATGTAAATTTGAAAGTGAGTAAGTTTGCATTGGGTAGTAAGTAAATTTATATTGATAAAGTTTTCTTTGTTCCTTCTCGATTTCAGTGCTTAGATGTCTCACGATTTTATAGCGAAGCAATCCGCAGGATACACAATTGTGAGCCACTTGGTCCTATTCTCACTGAAGTACCATATTAAACGAAGCTCCACTCTTTGAAAAGTGTAAAGAAAATTTAGTTATCATTTCTCGCCCTTTTAAAGTTGTTTCTAACTTTAAAGTGTTTTGTTTTCATCTGTTTATTTTGAATGTATAACAAGACCTTATAATTTTAAAACATCTTAAACTGAAAGTAAATTAGTTTTATGTTTTAAAAAATTGACAAAAGTAAATGACTCAGTTTGCAAAGTTTCTTTTTTATTACCAACAACATTTGGAATTTTTTAAACTAATGATTTAAGAGTGTGCAATTCAAGGTTAAATGGTTGCTTGAAATATTAGAGAATGATAAGCAATTCTATTAAAATAGATCACTGAAATGTCAAATATTGCATTTTTTGTGTTCCCAGTCTATTGAATTGGAAGTAGTTTGTTTTAGAAATTTGGGAGCAAAAGTGCAATATATTATATGCATCTGTTTAGTATTGAAGTATAGTTAATAACAGTTATATTTATAGAATATTAGTATTCCTTTTATATGATGAGTTATAAAAATGTTTTTAATATATCTGTAAAAGAGCACTTGCATGTATATTACATTTAAGCATTATACATTGATAAGGTTTCTCTCCATTTCTGTTTATAAAACCAACAACATCAGAAAGAATTATATTAGTTTACTCTGTGTTAAAAGTAAAATTGTTTTCGAAGAAATTCTAATCATTTTGATATTCATGCAAATTATAGCAAATGATGTTGCAAAGCAGGGAATATTAAATAAATAAAATAAACCACACATTACAAATTATGTGACTGAAAACATCAGAAATAAGGCTTCACAAAATACTGCAACTTGTATTTAAAGTTTCGTGTAACTTTTTCATCATAGGACAACACACGTCAAAATTTTTCTCTAGAAAGACATATGTTCCAGAATTATACTCTCAGCAAGAAAATGTACTTTTTTTATCATAAGTTTATTTTGACTGTGTTTCTAAACATAAGAATTGTATCTCTTAGGTTAGATATTTCAATAAAAAGAAATTAACTAAAATGATATACCTTGAAAGCAAAAATGCTGCGAGTTAAGAATAACACAGTTAGTATAAAGGGGGCCAATAGGCAATGTTAGGGCATTAATCTTTCTGTAAAAAATAACTTTTCATATGTTGTCCTGTAACAGAAAATAATCAGTTGGACTTTTTTATCAACTCTTGCATTTTTTCTTATGGCATATATATATAATTGAATCTTTTAAATATATATGTATAATCTAGTTTTGAAAGATTTAATCAAATTTCTAAAATGTGAATTATTTCTTAACATAATCAGTATTTGTATATTTCACCTGAAAATTTGTGACTATGTTAAATTATAATCTGTAAGCATTAATTTAAAAAATTATAAGTATTGTAAATTAGTTTAAGAAAGCTTAATTATATATATGAGTGAAAGTTGTATATGTAGCATATCATATTTTATCGCTTGTATACTATGTTTTTCACCAGTTTCAGGTATCGTATAATTTGCATAGAATATGCAATAATGGCACGGAGTTATGTCAGTTGGCATAAGACTCTATCTAAATTTTTAATTGCACATTTATAATTATCAGTGATGCAATTCAACATTGTAGCAAGAAGGAACAAGACAAGGAAATTAAATAATTTTAAAAAAAAATTGTTGAGTAATATGAAATTTATCATTTCTTGAAAACTCTTCCTTCAGTATACTGTTGAATTCACGGAAGTGCATTTGACCATTTCAGGTTTTATTTTCTTTAATTTGCATTACCAGTTATTAAACATATCACACTATGAAAATGCATTACTTTGACTATAATTATAAATTCAATTGATAAAATTAAAGAATTTGAACATTTGTGTTTAACTGTGAATACTACTTACTACTACTAAACTACATTAGAGTTTAATAAAAGTTTAGAATCTAAAAGAAATTCTAGAGTTTTTTTTAATCTCATGCCTTTGTTAAAAACCATAGCAGGGAAAGTTGAGATGATCTGAAACAACAAATTTTCCCAAACAGTTTTAAGCAATAATGTTGTGAAAGTAATATAATTAGTATTAAATAATAATATAATTGTTGTTAATTGCCCCTTTAATTTCATACTTTTTTAAATCTGTTGGTCTGTCTGAAATGTTCTAAAACAGGGGCTTTTAATACTGGTTATAAAAGAACAATGCATTTTAAAAAATTCTCATAAAGCAGCTGGAGGAATATCGCCACTAAATCAAAGTTAATATATAAAATTTTATGATATCTAGGCTGTTGAAAACGAACTCTTGATGAGGGTGTGATCGAAGTATGGCTATTGAAGCCATACTTTGTGAGCTAATCTTTGTGAATAAAAATGGTTTATTTTCATATATTTTTAAACTAGAAAATTTTCTATAGTATAATCTTGTTACAGTTACAGTTAGTGTTCATAATTCTAAAGTGATGATTAGTATTTTTTGTTTTGTTTCTAAGACTAATGAATAATTACTCAAATTGCTGATTATCTTTTGAATACAATTCCGCCTCTATGGAAGGGGAATTAAGAGACAGGTGTCAGAATTCTTATGTTATAGAAAACCGCAACAGTCACTTTTTATAATTTTCAGTTTAAAATTTCTAGATTTTAAACTGTTTGTAAATTCATATTAGATCTTATTTATATTTATGTATGAATTACTGATGTTTTTAGGTCATAACTGATTAAGGTTTTGCGTAGAGAAAGCTATTTGTTTAAAATATTAAATATTTATTCTAGGAGTACACCTGTAACATCACATATTAAGTAAGTCTTTGTTAAAGAAGTATTGTTTTTATTAATGTGTATAGGTGGAAAAATTCAGTAATTATAATCAAGATATTTTCAATTAAATGCAGTAAAAATGTCTGCTGAATAATAAAAGATTTTCATTTCAGTGATGTATATCAAAATATTTGTTAGAAGTAGTTTCATTTACAAATGATATAGTTCGGAAATGGTGTTCACTATTTCAAAAATGGATTTTTTCTGTTTATTTTGCGAATTGTAATCTGATATATATATGGATCTGTTTACATACACACACACATACTACTTAATATATGCAGAAAAAAGTTTGTGTGTATGCAGCTGCATGGTAAGTGTATTATTATTGAGCATGCCAATATGTTGTGCATAGTTTGCTTCTATTTTTTGATAAAGCTCACTGCTCACAATATTTCATTTCCATCAGAGATGCATATTGTTATAATCATCTGAAGAGACAAAACCTGATGATCGATTGATGTTACACTGGCAATGTTCTCTTATATGTACCTATTCTCATCAAAGAATGTTTTGTGAATTTCTGTTATATGAGTTTATTTCCTAGGTTTATCTTTCACAATCAAAATTTAATTTAGTTACATTATAACAATTTCTACAGTTCTTTGCATTTTATATCTTACACCAAATAAGTCTTGGAAAAAAAGGTTTATGAAAAGTAAATATGTTGTTAAATTTTTTAATTGTGGAATATTCATGATGATTATTAAGGAATATCTATATATATTTGGTAAATGGGCCTGTATTTTAAAATGATATATTTTAATGCATCATTTTAAAATAAAGACCCATATTAGCAGAATTACAAATAGTAACTAACAAGTTATAATTTAGGTATGTGTTTCTGATTAACCTTTATGTGTCTAACTTGATAAAGCTCTGTATAAGTTCTTACCGTTCTTTTCCATTTTTCATCATTTTGTTCCAAGAAAAGTATTGTACCAGCTTTACCTAACTTGAACACTCTGAAAATATTTATTTATGAATGAATATAGGCACATTTATGTATGTTTTTTTAAATCTTAAAAGGAGGAACAATTTTTATATGTAATAGAGAGTTTGTAAACAAAATTATTTGAAAGTATGTTTGAAATTTTTTGTATCTGAGAAAGGTTTCTTAATTTTAATAACTAAGTCATACTAAATATATTTTTCACTTTTCATGTACACATGTAAATACTGAGAACCTGAAAATATTCTGCTTGAAAATAAATACTTTTTTCTAGCATACATCTGGTATTTTTAACTTCTTTGCAAATAAACATATTTAATGAAATTAATTAATGAAGTAAAAGTTAGTTCTCTGCATATTCACAAATGTTCCACAGTTATTCTTCATCATTTTCTATTCAAGCAAGAAATCCAATGCAAGCACAAGCATTTCTCATGCATTCTTGAAAGTACTTAAGATAACTCCTAAACCAGGTAATTTTTTTAAAATAATATTTTATCAAGTTTCAAACATTTTACATCATGTTTAAAAATGCATACTTGCTAACCTACGACACTCAAAAATCAGATTTTTTTTAAGAAATTGGAATTCTCTCAACGAAAAAAGATTTTTTAAATAATAAAAATATGTAGAAAAAAATATTTTTTAGTAATGAATTAACTTTAAATAGTAACTAATTAATATCTGAAAGTTCAGATATTATTTCTTAAATGCAAAAATACTACTTACACGTAAAAAAAATGGTTTTATTACTCGTACACTGCTCAACATTGAAAATGCAACACCAAGAAGGAGTGGTCAGAAAGTGATGAAATTTGAGAAAAAGACAGAGACATCAAGCAGCAATAAGTGATCTTTATTTCAAAATGATAGTCAGAATACAGAGCGAGAACGGCGTCGGTTCAGTAGGATGTAGGACCACCGTGGCCAGCGATGCACGAAGAAACACGTCTAGGCATAGAATAAGTAAGAGTGCGGATGGTGTCCTGAGGCATGGCTCTTCATTCCCTTTCGAACATTTGCCACAGTTCGTCTTCTAAACGAGATTGGGGTAGAGTGTGCAAACGGTGTCCAATCACATCCCACACATGTTCGATTGGTGACAGGTCAGGAGAGTACAGTGGCCAGGGAAGCATCTGTATACCTTGCAGAGCATGTTGGCAGATGCGAGTACTGTGTGGTCGGGCGTTATCCTGCTGCAAAATTGCATTAGGCAGCCCCTGAAGGTAGAGGATTGCCACCGGCCACAGTACATTATCCAAGTATCATTGATAGTGCCCTGAATACGAACTAGAGGTGACCTGGGATCGTAGGCAATAGCGTCCCAAACCATTATGCCAGGTTGTCGCGTGGTGGGGTGTTCCACAGTTACTGCCGGATTAGATCTGTCTCTACGTCGACACCACATGGATGCGGCGACTCTCATTGGATAAACAGAAGCGTGACTCATCTGAGAACACGACGTTTCGCCATTCTGTCATCCACATCGCTCCAGTCCGGCACCATTCTAAATGTTGACGTCTATGCTGTGGGGTCAATGGCAGTCTTCTTAACGGATGCCTTGAGTGTAGGCCACGTTCAACCAATCAATGGGAAATTGTTCTGGTCGACATGGGAACATCGAGGGTATCTTGCACATGCTGCAGAATCGCGGTACTAGTTACTTGCAGGACCGCCACAGCTTGTCCGGCGGATGCATCGATCCACGCGTGCTGATGTCAGTCTGGCTGCACCTACACCTCTCCTTCTTCCCACATTTCCTTGTTCCAACCATGCTCACATCAATGTGGGTATCAGCTGCGATTTGACGTAAGGACCAACCCACCCTTCTCAGTCCGATCACCGAACCCCTCGTAAAATCGTCTATCTGCTGGAAGTGTCTTCGTTGGCGGCGGCCTGGCATTCTCTCCTATTACACATATCCTCTGGGACAAAAAAGCAACTTTCTTCGATAATTCGTCTGGCAAAATAACGACACGAATATTGCCCATTTCTTCCCTTATATCTTACTTCAAGTGTGTTGGAGAGGTGCGCATTACACATCATTCGCATAAATCAGTGACGTGCATCTACTCTAAAATTTGCATAAATTTCTGACCACTCCTTCTTGGTGTTGCATTTTCAATGTCAAGCAGTGTACCTTCTAATAATAGAAAAATACTCTAATCAGTTTCCCTAATCATTAAATAATACCTTAACCAGATCACGGATAGCAAAATGTGAATTAATATAATTCTGCACTGTAGAGCTGTGTTAAGAACATCAAATAATGGCAAAATAGAGCGTATAAAAAAGCTTTGCTAAGGTCAAAGACAAAAACACAAATATTCGTTCTTCACAAGATAACCTTACATTAATAGGAAAATGTGTCCTTATCAAACGATTTTTTTTTGGGGGGTACGTTCCCCCCAAATTCCTTGTGTGATAAACATTATTATTATTTATGTGTTATGCCCTAAGGCACTACACGGAAGGGAGGGATGCCTTCGTGGAAGATTTTCTAAGAGAAACTGGCTCATAGTAGCATGTTATACATGGGAAAACTATGAAAGCACCCATGTAGCCAGCCTGTTAACTGGATTCGAACTTTGGACCAAACTACCAGTGTTCAGGGACTTTATAGCTTGGTTAACTTTATAGCCGCTGATGAGCCTACAGGGTTCGTACAGTCCTTAGGTTTTCTTGAATCAATTTTTGGTCCTTAAAAGTCTGTAATTTCGGCCAAAATCGGCAGCAGGTCCTTAATTTTAATCATCTGAAATTTCTGTCTGTTTTTACGACTGCCATTTTGAGTGTGAATTAGCATTTTGGAGGAATATTTTTGGCGATTCACTGACATATATGGTTATCTTTTGAATGGGTTCATGTATTATAATTTGTTCCTATTTCTAATATAAATAGTGGGATACTCAAGTTTCTAAGCGAGAAGTGAAATGTAAGCATTTCGAAATTCATTTTTTTAATGAAAAGCTCTTCAAACAACTTTCCGCTTTTGGTGATGTGAATTTTTTTATTTAACGGTTCTAAATTTGGCAACTTATCAACATTTTCGCAATTTTAAGATAAGTTTTTAAATATTTAATTTCGAAAACCGTCAATTTTTCGACGATTTTTTTTAATTCATTGTAGCATTGGTAAATTTCATTAAAATAATGTTAATATATTAAAATTATATTTAAATAACATTAAAATAAAATATTTTTTATTTTTTGCTGTCATATTATAAAGTTTCATTTTAACAACTTGTTATGCAATATTTTGAATCTGAGAAATAAACAAGGTATAATGTTATAAAACACAATTTACGAAACAGTTCTTACTAAAAGTGAAATTAGCTATGTAATTAATTAGAAATGTCTTATTTTTTCATAGTAAAAGTTTTCCCAGTAATTGTCTCACAATATTCAGAATTCTCAATATACATCAGTTTTCTCTATAAAATTAATTTTACACTTTTTCCTTTTTTTTCAAAATATTTCTTTTGGCTATTACAGAATTGATAGGGATAATTTTTCTTTAGGATTTTAGACACTGCAGCTTGGAAAGTTTAGAAGGATTTGAAGGCAAGATTTAGACCCATGATTCTAGAAGATTCCAGTAGTATGTGAAATTGAAAACTGAAAATTTAAAAGATTCATATAATATGCCTTAATGCATTATACAGAACTGGCGCTAGCTCTAAGTTCTAAAAGTTATGACATTTCTAGATTTTGTTGCTCAGTTTGTGACTAAATTCTAAAAATTCTGCCACATCAGCTCTATAACCAGCCCTTACCATATATATATTTTTTACTTCTTCCGAATTTTGATATTGCTAAAGAAATAAAATTAGCAGCTTTTTCTATACATTCTAAATGCATTTAGTTTTTTTAGAATAACAGAAATCCTTAATTAAATCCAAAAATTCTAAAAGGAAATATGTTGAAGAAAGAAACTGAATACATAAAGAAAATTATTCTTCAAAGATATGTACAGTTATTATTATGTAAATTGCCCAATAGTTTATGATTTCAGCCTTTACTATAGTTTTCCATTTCCTCATATGATATAGCCAGCTTAAATTGAAATTAAATTGTATGATCTTTGAGCAATAGTCCACATTTTCAGTTTGAATTTGACTGTTCTTGTTTAACTATATCACCACGAGCTGTAATTGATTTTGTTAGCATCAGAACATTAACTTTTACCAGATCATGTAAACCCTCATAGCTATATTGTAAAAAGGTTGCTATGTTAGGAGATAAAGCACGCAGAAACTAGTGAGAATACTGGTTTGCATATTGACAATTTTCTGATTGTTAGAAAAGATGCTTAAAGAGAAGAAAATCAATTTCAATTAGCCAAAATGTCTGGGAAGGCTTCAAATTAAAAAGACGCATAAATATTTCGTTTTGTTGTTAACATAATTGTTTTGTAACAATGATTTCAGCCTTTACTATAGTTTTCCATTTCTATTTCCTCATATGATATAGCCAGCTTAAATTGAAATTAAATTGTATAGTCTTTGAGCAATAGTCCACATTGTAAACAGAAAGTAAACTACACTCAATTTCTGGACTCTGGATTTAAAAAAGAAACAATTGGATACAGTTTTGCATCAGTATTATTACTTTCATCCGTAGAAAGGCAGAATGGAACTGTTTTAATGCAGTCAATAACTGAGGATTTACACTCATGTCCATAAATTAAGGATAATTCGGAGTCACGCGGAAATCGAACTCTAAAATAAATATATCACCTCTAAAATCACTACACACATCTTCATATGCAAATTTCAGGAAGTAACCAGATGATACCGATGGTACGTCACAATGACGAGAGTGATATATAAGGAATACAGGCAAAGAAGTAAAATTGTTCGCAGGCGCTTTATAAGCATTTCAGTGCAATAACCGAATAGTTACAACACAAAGGACGCATTTGGATGATTTTGTACGTGGTAGAATTATCGGCCGTCTGGAATGTGGGCGTACCCAACTGGAAGTATCAGACGAACTTGGAATTGCCCAGAGTGTCATCTCCAGGCTTTGGCAACAATTCCAAGATGATGGTAATGTGAGTAGACGTTACAGCACAGGTCGTCCCAGAGTTACAACGGCGAATGAGGACCGGTATTTGGCAGTTACTGCCAAAAGAAACAGGCGGAGCACAGCCTCAGACCTGTCTCGTCAGCTCTCTTCGGCCAGCGGTACGTCAATTTCAAGGCAGACCGTGTACAGACGCTTAGGGCAGATTGGTCTATATGCTCGTAGACCTGTCAGATGCGTTCCACTTACTGCAACTCACTGTCGCCTGCGGTTAGCCTGGAGTAGAGAGCGTGCATTGTGGACACCGCAACAGTGGGCTTGTGTGATGTTTTCCGACGAGTCCACGTTTAGCTTGCAGTCTGATTCTCGCCGGATTTTCATATGGAGAGCTCCAGGTACCCGTTACCACCAAGAAAACATCATTGAACGACGCCGTTGCGGTGGTGCAGGAGTGCTCATTTGGGGTGGAATTATTCTGGGTTCCAGAACTGACCTGCATGTTCAAATTGGAACCATGACAAGCCAAATCTATCGGGACGTTATTTTGGAACAACATGTACGTTTGTTTTTTGGGCACACAATTTGTGTTTATGGATGACAACACCCGTCCTCACCGTGCAAACATCGTAAGTGAATGCCTTCCTGTACTACAACATGTCTACAACTTCGGAGAGCATTGTTTTCTGAGTTGTGTAATATCCCCCAAGATCAGATCGATAATTTGATACTCAGCATGCCTAGGCGTAGTATGGACTGTATTGCATCGTCTGGGAGACATACAATGTATTAACAATCATAGCAACCATGTAATATTGGTTTTTTGTAATTTGCTCCACGGAGAAAAAATTGCTAATTTTTTTAATAATATCGAACATATAGCATCTTTTTTTTTGCTCTTTATCTTTTGTTTAATAAATAAGCTTTACAAATAAGTCAAATTTGTTTTGCTTTTAACTCTTCCTTTGCCTGATTTTGCATTATACTTAATTTATGGACATGAGTGTATTTTTCAGTACTAATTTCTTCTACTGCTGCAGCCATTTTTGTCCTTGTAGTAGAATATTTGTTAGCAATAACGTTTTGGTCCTTTGTTTCCACAAAAAAATTTCATGTTGTCCTTTTGTCCGCATGTATTTAAGAATATTGGCCTTTCCACTGTGCGAAATCGAAAAATCACGATGACAAATGGCACACATTGCAATATTGCATTTCCTTGACGAAATAATAGAAGGAAAGTCATCTGTGTACAATTTTTGAAAAGTATATGAGTATTTTATATTTATCGCAGACATTAAAACAAAAGATCATAGTTTCTAGGAACCATATGAAGCTTACGCTGCTTGCTGGTGAGGCGAACAAAATAAACAGCCTTGATCTTGCTTTGTGTTCATTGGCTTAATATATGCCAGATGACCTGCAGCAGCACTTGATTCACATTGGAGAATTGCAACACGATGTTTTTGGACTCTTACACCCAGAGCAGAAACGATGAATCTTCTTGTTTTCTTTTATATATATCTAGAGGGGGGAAAGGGCTTTCAGAAGCCTAAAATCACTTTTTTGGGTGTAAATAACGAAGTATTAAGCCAAACTATATAAAATGGTGAGAAATTTTAAAAATAAGAGAAATATGTTGCTGCAAATCGGGTTGGCATGAGTATGGTCAGAAATCAAGAGTCTCTCGCCTAAATTGGAACATTTGGCAACTCTAAAAGTATAATTACTGGCCAATGCTATAGATCCATGAGCATTACCATGTTTCTGTAATACTGCAACCGATTTCCAAAGAGTTTGTCTTTCCAGATTCTAAAATCATTTTACTGAAGTTGTTTGCAGACACTGGATCAGAATTTGAGATCTTCAATACTTTTAAAAGATCTCACACAAGATCTGTCATTTTAAACCTGACAGAATAATCCTGACCTTTTAAAAGTAATCAAAAGTTGATTTTGTGGTTGCTGTTGTATCAGACATTTTTGTGTGCATATATATTACAGTAACTGGCAGTATACAACAGAGTTCAAGAATCTATGGCATATTCTTGAATTATGCTTTTTTTCTTCAAACAAAATTCCACTGCTTCATGAATATTCAAGTAAAATTTCAAATTATCTGATCACTGACAGGCAGATCACTTTGAAATGAGACATATAATTACTGTGTGTATTTGATGTATCAATAGTCATACCTCTAGCAGAAAAATAAAGCATTAAGACAAGGCAGAACAGTCAAAACATAAAAATGACCAACAAGATGGAAAGTCAAACATTTAAATGTAAAAACAAAGTAAAATAATGTATTTTGTCAAAATTAACTAATTCAATATTATTTGAACATAAAAACGTATTTTCTCTTAAGTTTTATTACAGTTTAAAATTTGTACACAATAATATTCATATGTGTGTATATGCATACCATCTACCCTTTTAATGTTCTTTTATTATTTTAATGCAACATGTAATAGATCAAGAAGGCAAGAATCTACTCTGGCAGCATAATGTTCTACCTGATACTCAAGAAATATACCGAAACAAAAAAGTAACAACAGGTTTCGATGCAAAAGAAGTTTCCAATTACTGGAATATCTGAAGAAATGCTAAATGAAATCTTCATTCAATGACACTGCCCCAGTCATCAATCAGTTAACAGATGGCCAAATCTGTAGTATGGCTTTAAATCCAGAAACTTTATTACCAATAGTAAAAGTGACTAAGTCTTTGTTGAAAACGAATGACTTTAACTGATTATTTTCTGGGAATTTTTCATATGGAATTTACAGGATTTCAAAACTGAATAAGAAATTATATCTCTATAAAACTAACACACAAACACACCCCAAAAAATGCTTAAAACAACTTATGTTCAATAAAATAAATGTTAACAAAATTTCACTCCTAAGGGAGCTTCATAAAAATGCTCACAAAAAGGGAGAAAAAATCTCAAAAATACTTCATTATTAAAAAAAAATATTTCATAATTTTAATTTTATTAGTTCTACTTCTACATGTTAACTTACTTGATTTGAATTAATGATTTAAAATCTGCTAACTCCAAAATTCCAATGATAGGAAGATTTTAGATTTTGTGCCACAAATAACACTTTAAAAAATATAAACACCATATATTTACATGTATAAGCTAAGAACTGTTGGAACATTTTCGAAAGCTAAATTGCCAGGGTCAGCTTGTACATGAATCCACTAATCTCCCAGAAAATATATTTATTCTTTAAATATAAGTATATGCAATAAATCACCAAATATAGCACTATTTTATTTCTTAAGTTTATGAAAATAATTTTAAAATGAAATGAGTTGTTTTATTTTTGAAACCATTCATATTGTAAAAGTTTTTCTTAAATCTCAAACTTGTTTTATAGAGATACACAGGGCAGCTATACTGTTGTTAGAATTTTCAGCAAATGCAATCCCTACAGTTTGGAATTTGCTGATAAAAATTTCTCTTCCTGCTTATCTTCAGATAAAATAAAATGGGACAGAAAATAAGCTTCGGACAGGGTTGCCAGAGTTAAAACTATTGTCATTGGTATATGGTGTTTTATTTTACGATTTGATTAAAAAGCATTTCATCCATTTTACCTGCTTGGAAATGTTTTCATGCTCATGACAACATATTTGAATATTGCAGGATTTTTTTTTTTTTTCATTTTAGCTTTATACATGGGTTTTGAATTTTGGGTAAATTTTTTAAGAAAAAGCATACTCTCAGCTTGCATTTGCAAATATATGATAAATAATTTATAATCTTCAGCACTGTAAATTGTAATATTCTTAAGTAAGAACGCCATAATCATGCATAAAATAATACTGTAGTTAGATGTCAATATTTAGACAAAAGTTGGTTATATTTTTCAAGCAACAAAAAAATTTCTTCAGATTATGAAATTTGATTTGCCTCTTTTGAATCACGCAAATTACATAAAAACACATTCCAAATATATCTATCAATTTCAAATATATACATTTATTCCACTTTTATAGAATACATACTTTATACAACAGAATGAAATGTTAAACTAGAAAAATAATTTATCTTGCAGTTATTAAGTGTCATCAGCTAAATGTGAAAAATGAAACGTAGCAATATTTTGAAAATAAAGAACTACAGATTACTTATTGAAGAAAATAATAGTTGCTATTTTGAAATAAAACAGCATATTAAGATATGCTTCTGGAGAAATTTCTACTATGATTTCTTCTTAAATTTTTTGCATTCCCCTTCTTGAATAGCAAGTTCTGCATATAGCTGTTTTACTTTTCTCTTTCTTTCTTCATCTGCTTCAAGTTGTTCATTTAATTTCTCAGAGGCAATCATTTTAGAGTCTTTACGCATTTCTCGCAAGAGACCTTTCTCTTCTTTCCTTATTTTTTGAGATACACGTTTTATGAGCTTTCTTTTCTTGGAAATATCATCTTTTATAGTACTAAATTTTGAATCAAAAGCTGGCTCAAATAGCTTCAAAGGTTTGGGCTTGCAATTAACAAAGGTAAGATGTAATAATTTATGAGAATTTAGATTAATATTGTGACTTAACATAGCAAAAGCATCTCTGAGATTATTTGGATAATTATCTCTTGGAAGCTTTGAGCAGTTTTGTATTGTTTTAAAAAACAGTTCAGAATAGGATGGTAAATGTACATACAAAGTTTCAAATTGTTGCAACTGCTTTTTTTAAAAAGAATGCTAATTTTTTCAGAATTATTAAAAGTCTTTTTGAATGGATGCAATAAATTTAAAGGTTCAGTTTTTTTTAGATCTGATTTTTCATACAAAACAAGATTACATTTTAGGCTTTTAACTGCAACAGTTTTATTTTTAGATTTGTCATTTACTGCCAAAGTCAGCAATTTATTCAGGAAATTTAAAGCTTCTGGAACAAGTCTTTTGGACTGTGTGATACAGTTCAAAATTATTCTAGAAATAAAAAGGCGGATAACAATATTACGAGCAGTGATACAAAATTTGCTAGATAAAATATCACTCATGAATATCACAGCAGGTGTGATAACTGGATGTCTGAAATCAGAAACAGAGTATAAAACACTACAAATTTTGAAAATTATTAAAGTCTGCAATCGGGAAAAATTTTTCTTGGTTTGTCCTTTATTTTCTTGAAACAACTGCTGCTCGTGATCTAAAAAATGAAGAAGTTTTTCAGCAGTCTTGGAAGGTGAAGCTTCAGCTAAAGTGTACAGATGAGGAAAAAGGAAACCAGAAGTATTTATTGAATCATCACAATTTTGTAATATATGTTCTATAATAATGCCAAAGAAAGTTTCTAATTTAATTAGTTTTTTCTCAGATTTCGAAGGAAGGTTAACTTTTAAAATGCTTTCAACAATATTTGACATTTCCTTGTTAGAACAACGACTTGCAAACATTTGAAATTCTTCTAAAGAACTAGGAATTCCTTCACAATTATTATGATCAATTTCATCCAGAACTATATTTGAATTTTCTTGTTCGTCACTTTCAGAACAGCTGTTCTCAGAAAAATCATTTTCAGAATCTTCTTTTTTATCTTCGTGTGATGAGCTTTCATGATCAATTTCAGCTACAGTAATGGGTTGTAAGTCAAAACCATCATAAATGCTATCAGCTGACAGATGTTCATGACCTTTACTGTTTTCAAGTTCTGAGTCATCAAGCATTCGAGCAAGTCTCTCTTTTTCAAGTTGCTGTAATTTTTCTTGTTCTTCTTTTGCAATTTCTTCTGAAGTTTTCAAACGAGTAGCAGGTGTTGCCTTCATTTCAAATTTCAATTCTCGTGTTATTATATCATATACATCATCTTTTTCTGGTACAGCAGCTTGTTTTTTTCCCTTTATGCCTGGCATTAACAAGCACATTTCTTTCCAATCTTTGTCTAACTTTTCTGTTAGATCTGCAGTAGCTTCATTTTCAATTTTCCTTTCTTGTTTCTTTTGCTTACTTTCTACAATTAATTGGTCGATAATTTCTTTGTGACTTTTAGGAGTCTCATTTTTCGCATCTGATGAGAATCCTCCAAAATGTGCACGGTTTACAAATGCAGCATCCAACTGCTCTTCATCATCCGAGCCAATTATGTAATCATCAAATGTTTTAAAATTTTCAATAGGTACTCCCTTGTGAGTCAAGTCTTCATCTTCATTTAAATTGAATATACTTTTTCTTAGCTTTTTCTGCCTCTCTCGTATAAGTCGATGAGTAGCACGTTCATCTAAAGGCACAGAGCTGTTTAATAATCTTTTATCGAGAAAGTGATTTGCTTTATGAGCTTTTGCTTTTGTTTTATGCCAAAGTTCTTTTCTTTTTTCATTCCCAACGGCATGAGAAATACCTGGTAACCCTTTTGTACCTTTGACCTTCTCACCAAGCACACTATGTTTTTTGCGATTAACTTTGACATTAAAAGGATTAGCATCAGAATTCGGTATTTTCTTTTTCCAGTTCTTTTTAGCCATATTCAGCCTCAACTTTACTGTATTCAATCTGCAAAAAATAATACAAACATATAAAAGATTTGCTAAAATAATAAATATAAAAACATACATTAATTTATAAAGTCAGACAACAAAAATCAGCATTATATTTGCAAACTTTCACAGGACTGGTGTTGATGGTTTTACCGAACCATCAACTTCAGCTGCCAAAGTTCAAATGAACAAGATAAGATATAGTGAAAAGATAAAATAAGAATGGTTGGACAGGAGTTAAGCTACTGGCACCATCTCTAGATGAAACAAGAAAGCTAAAACATACTTTCCTTAAAGGCTGAAGGTAAAAATGGATTGGAATTAGCATCGTTAAATAAAACAAAAAGATTTTTTTTTTAAAATGTGAAATGCATCTAGAAAATCTAACTCACCAATGGAAGATGTTTTTTGAATAATTTAGGCTGCAGAAAAATGGGAAGTATGATTTTCGGAATCAACAATGCTGGGTAACAGACGATTTCTGTATTTCCTTTTTCCTACTATATGTCTCATGTTCTTCAACATGGAATTTTAAGGCTCTCTTAATTTGACCAATGTAAATTAAACCACACTGGCAAGGAATCCTGTAAATACATAGGAATTCATATCTGGAATAGGGGTCCTTAAGTATAGAACTGGGAATTTTATTGATAGGAGAATAAATGACCCAAAAGTTAAAGTTTCTGCAAAATATGTGCAATTTTATAGCTAATTGATGGAAAGAAAGGAATAACAACAGAATTCTCATAATCTCCTAAAACAAGAGTGTGTTGAAATGAGAATTTTTTAACTGCTTGGTGAATAATGTTGGGTTATAATATAATGCTGAGTTTTGCTGTTTGACTTTTGTCAGGGAGCGATTTGAGGAACATTCCAGTGACTTTCAAGTCATGTCTTGGCCTCCAAATTTCATCTGACATTAATCCAATACAACATTTGTGGTCCCACCTGGAAAACTAAATTCATGCTGCCACACTACCCCCTCACAATGTGCAGGACCAGTTAGTGAGTGCTTGGTACCAGATACCTCAGACTGTGTATCCGAAACTTGTGGACTCAATGCCATGCTGGGTGCTTGCAGTTTTGAGGGCTAAAGGTGGTCCTACATGTTATTAACAGGGTGGTCATAATGTAATGGCTTTCCGGTGTATATGTAAGTATATATTATATATATGCACATGCACATGTACATACATTTATGATAACATATCTGGTCCTGATAACAGAAGAATACCATTCTCTCTTCTGACTGGGGAGGAGTGTTGAATTATTTAGGTCTAGATTTAGATATTCTTTATTAGGCTACTTGTATAGCTGCTTTGAAATCACACGTCTTAGGGAAAATGAATGCATTTTCATTGGATAGGACAGATTAGTGATGAAATTATATAACTTTTTCAATGGTTCTGAGCAGAATGTCACTTATTCTTTGATCTGACTCTCTTCAGTCTATAATGGTGAAAATTTAAGTTAAAATTCATTCATATGGTAAGTTGCTAAGGTAAAGCATTCCATAAAGATAAGGTGAACATTAGTAAAAAAATATAGAATGGATATAGTCAAGTGTCAATATCTATCAAGAACAGAGTAACCAAATCTGCAATTGGTACCATAAGAATTGCTGATAATTTCCACTCCTGTATTTAATTTTTTTTTGGAAAAAAAAAATGTGGATATAAAGAAAAAGTTATGAAATGTTGAAGAGAATACTAACATTACTACAGAACATTGCTGAATTATTCACTATGCACTGTACAATCTGCCAGTGTCTGGACAAATGTTTCAGAAGCTAATGAATTTGTCAAACCTCTGGAGAGGTTGCCCTTTTGTGCTAAAATGTCTAATTTCATAGCAAGAACAACATTTCAAAAAACTGCCGCAAAATCAAAGAATGTTTCAAATTTGATGTCTAGAATTGGAAAAAAATGTCTGGGATTTCTTTCACTTTCCAGCACCAATGAAGATCTGCTGTTCAACAAGATGGTCTGTCATGTCAAATAAATTTTAAGATCAAAGATGCACTGGCAGAAAATTGTTATAAGTACAAATCACAGTTCTCATCTGCATAAACATGAATGGCACTGAACATCAAAAGTTTCTTTCTGTATGGTAAAAATATGAAATTTTTGGGGAGATTTCCTGTAAAGTTAATAAGGCATGGATGTTGTTAAAACTGTTAGAAGAGCTATGAAATTTATGTGACGACCTTGTGGTTTAAAGGCAAGATTAAATTCTTGATAAGATCATACTGCGTATACAGATGTTGAAAATTTACAATGGATTAAGACTGTTTTCTTGTTTCTGAATAGAATTTTGATTCTGCAACCTACGGACCAAGGTGTGATTGCAGAAAGAAGCTTGTGATAAGCATTTTGGAGAAGTACAACAAGCATGTAGACTTGCTTATCACAAAGCAACTAGGAGCAGAATGTGACATGAAGATGTCGAATTCTTACAAATGTCAAAGAAGTGCAACACACAGAAAGCAAACTCCCTATCACAATGAATGCCAGAATTGAGATGTGTGTCATTAATAAGATTTTATTCACACACTCTATAGAACTGAAAGTAAAATCTGCAGTTTTTGGAAAAATATATGAATAAAATTTTCCTGCAGTCTGTATCACATCAGCAAAAAATTACAGATTTTTGTTTCAGACTTATATATTGGGTAAAAGTCAAAGGTAACTTAGTGTTGTTTTCTGATTCATTTTTAATATTTTTTGAAAAAAAAAAAAAGAAAAGAAACTAGGAAAAAAACAGACAATGAATTTGATAATATAACATAGTACTAAAAAGCATTATTTAATATATTAGCATTCAATGCACACTTTTTTAATAATAGGTATTATCCACTTTTTTTGGTAGATGTGAAAATGCTAATTTGTGAATTTTACACTTTGAGAAGGAGTTCGTTATTCTTATTGGATCAGTTGTAGTGAACCAAATTTAAGATCCCTTGAAGTTTGAGTGTATGATTGTGAATTTGTTTACTTCTTTTAAATTCATGGCTTTTTGATTCTGTTCCAAATTACTTACTTTTATACAAGCACGATGTAATAAAATGTTATGTGTAAAAGGGATACCATCTGCAATTAGCATTATTTCAAATATATCAGCCATAAGACAGAAACAAGATTCGAAAGCATCATGAAAACATAAATTGCTAACGTAGGATGACACCTATATATACCTGGCAGTGTCCAGTTTTATCTTTTTTTCACCTGCACATAAAGATAAAAGGAAAACAGTATATTATCAGGATTCGAGCTGATACAATAGATAGGCTGGCAACTAAAGTTTCTTATGAGTTCCAGTAAGTGTAATTGTTTGACATAATGCTAAAAGTAATGAATTCAGCCCATAACACAAGGGATACAATACTTGCAATTAAGGAAAAATTAAATTCAAACTAAATCACATAAAAAAGTTGCAAAATCAGAAAATCTTAAATCAAAATTAAGATTTTGATGAATATAGAATGCTTCATAAAATCTTCTTATAACCTTCATAAATTCATAAAATCTACTTTACTTTTAAAACTTCTGATGCCATTTTACAGATGAAAAACAGAAATAATGATTAACAGAAATAGGAACAATAACAGATTTATAAACATCACCTTTTTAAAAACAGAATTAGTAGGCTAAATGTCCAGTAATGATCCATTCATACATTTTAATTTTGTAGATATTATCTTGGGAAAAAGGTAATTTCTACACCTGTGACAGTTTTATGCTGAATTTTAAAAATCTTACTTCACCTGGAAATCGCAGTTAATGGTATAATTTAAAACCACACAGTTTCTTCTATGTTATTTCTGTTTATTTAATATACAGGGTGATTATAATTAAAGTTGCAATTTTAAAACACTTTAATATCAAACTACCAGTCAGAATGACTTGATATTTTACCAGAACAGTTGTGAAGCAATGGAATTTTGTTTAGTGAAGGAAAAAAAATTGCTATGAAATGTGCTGATAGATGGTGCTATCAGGGGAAAGGCATAAATGGATTTGTTTAATACAGGAATTTTGTTAGCCGAAAGAAAAAAATAGACTCCAAGAATTTATTACAAATTTATAATAAGTTGTTCAATATGCCCTCCACCTTGTTCTGCTACTAGTTGGAAACACAAAGCCGAAAGGATATGGCTATGTAAAAGTGCTTCATACCACTTGCCAGTAACAGTGCAGATAACAGGACTCACAAGTTAGGGTTGCTACTCAAACAGCAGAATGAAATTTCCTGACTTTTCCAGGTGTGTTTTAAGAAAATTCCAGTTTATCCATGTAATGCATTTCGGCTGTGCTAAGAGGTAAATTAATTATGGTACCACTTGAAAACACAAAAATTTGCCAGTTACATATGACTTATAATCCCCAAAGCATTACTATTATCACTATAATAGGGGTTACTTTCTCCACTGAAGATTAAGATTAGAATTTGCCCAATGTGGATTTAAAAATGTCTTTTTTTTTTTTTTTTTTTTTTTTTTTTTTTTTTTTGCAACAAAGCGAAAGAAAGAAATCAATTTAATGATATTATTAAATAAATTCAGGTATTTTATACTTATTTAGCAGCATACATAGCAAAAATTTTCTGCATTAAATTTTGTGATGCTATGTCATCATACAGCTAGAATTAATTTCAGGATTATGCCAGAGAAAATTTCCTGAAATTTGAAAGTATTATTTACTAACAATAAATAAATTTAGGGGGAAGAAGCAACATTAAATGATATGAATAACATTAAAAACTGAATTACAATAATCAATGATATTTTGGAGAATATAGTTATATTACATAATTAGCCTAGATGACTGATTACCCTTTTTTAAATTCCTACTATTAGCTCACACACTCCCTATATCTTGTTCAAATTTTCAAGTGTTAATAAAAGAATTCTTATTCATCCACTCAAGTTCAAATATATTTGTTTAAATTTGTAGTGGATGACACTTGATGTTAATACATTTTTTTTACATATTAAAAATTTTTAAATTTTTAATTAAAAATATTTTTTTTGTATTTTAAAAATTTTTCTTTGTTGACCTAAGTAATTGACTTTAAATTTTTTTTATATTACTGCAAAATGACAAATAAGGCATTTATTAAAAAGAAAAAAAAAATGTTTAAAAGATTTTGCAGTAAAATCCTATTATACACTCGACTGTGGCACGATTTTGAAAATGACCCGTTTACTGCTCATCATCATGTCACCAAATCCCATGTGTACCATACATGGAGGTTAGAATAGAATACATGGAGGCTATTCTAACCTCCATAGTAACATATACTAGGATTAAACCCATTTTGTTTTATATAAGAATATGTATTTTCTTTAGTTCTATATGCATTGCACATGCGCGTCTCTCGATTCTCGAGGTTACTGGAAACCAAAGTTGCTGGAAACTTGCTTTGCCTTTCCAAAAGGCAATCTGATTGGAACTGCGAAAACTGGCTCTATGTCAGCTGCCCGAGTGACGTTGGCGCAAAACTTGCTTTTTTCTGGAGATCACTGTATGAAATTTCCTGACTTTTTCAGATTTTGACTAAAATATTTAAATTCCCTGACATTTCCCTGAACTTTTCGAATTCTCTGACTTTTTCCGGTTTTCCCGGTAGTGTGGCAACCCTGACAAGTGAGATCTCCTCAATGGCTGTAGCGGAAAAGGATTCTCGTTCCCCCCCCCCCCCCCTGCA
>KK118105.1:98037-132683 GCA_000611955.2 Stegodyphus mimosarum | reverse complement strand
AAACCAATATCTGACAATGGCTGTATCCTCAGTTGCTATTTCCCAACAAAAATCGCCATTAAGTGCTCAGTAGTTATGTATTATCACAACCATCTTAGTAGATGTTGCCAGAATCAATCAAGCAATTCCACTATTTTTGTATGCCTTTTTGGGGGGGGTATACTAAGTTCCAATGGTTTTTACAGATTATGGTTATCGTACCATTTTTTGCTTTCAATTCTATTTTAGAATATCACTTGTACAATTTGCCAACAATGGAAGAATCTGTGGTAAAATTTCAGCATAGGAGGAATACAATATTTTGCAATAAAATCACTAAGGGAACAATGATGAGATGATACTGGTAGATAACTGGTGTACAATGTCAAGATTGTGCAAATCCCTCATTTTTAAATGAAAACAGATCACTGTGTATAGTGATCAGGAGAAGAACAGCAGCAAAAAATTTGATGAGGACTTCATGATTTTTTTTTTAATGTTTGTAAAAATATTGCATGCAAGATGTTTACAGTGTAGTTTGGAAATTGGTTTGAAGATAAAGCTATCTCTATGTTAAAAAACTATCCTGTATTGGAAGGAATGTTAAACAAACTTCAAAACATTATAGATAGTATTGGAGACATATTACTGGATGGAATGAAGAAAGAAATAAAGGAGGCTCCATTCGTAACAATAAATATTAGATGAAACTACTGATATTGCAATTCTGTCTCATCTTTTTTACTGTTTTTTTATTTGTGAAAGATTTCTTAGCAGCAGTGGCAAATGGCTCGAGTGAAAATACATTTAAACTTTTTAAAATTTCCCGTGTGAGAAAAAAACCTTTAGCGGAGAAATATGGTATGATGGAAGGGTGACACTTTCCTGTCATTTAAATAGTTTAGGGTCAGTTGCGATATAGAAGTGCTCAAATGCAATTTCCATTTATTGCTATGCTCATAGACTTAACCGGACAACAGATTGAGAAATGCTGTGTAGCCGAAACAGCAGCACTCGGCGATTTATTTCACATACATACGCACAATATTTTATGAGGCTGTTTAACATAAAAGTTGTGCAACGAAAGCAGCCTGATTCAAATACTGTCACTGAAATAAATATTTTTATGTCTAAATATTCAAATAAATATATTTATATATGATATAAATATATAATATTTTTGAAGACATATATTTATATCTTCAAGACTTAAATATTTATAACTTTTAAGCTTTTTTATTTCTTTTATAGAAACTTTCAATTCATAAATCTAGAGACAATGCCGTAGTATATTAAGCATTATTATCTTTGTTTTTTTACCCACCTAAAAACTATCTTTCTGTTATATGTAGTTTCCCTTGATGAAACCCACAACACGTCACTGGTCTTAACCCAATCTTCAAAGTATAATTTGCTTGCTTCTTCTCTGATTCTTTGTCCCACTGGCTTACTGTGTGCTGATTCACACATATTGCAAAAATGTAAGATTTACCAAAGTAACAATTTAAGAATGAGGAAATAGGCTGCGCAAGGTACATAAAAAAAGTCTGTCTACAATCAGGGCATGTGTGACTATTGTGAATTTCCTGAAGTGCTTATGGCCATTTAGCCTTGCTATCTGATATCGATGGTTTAAAAATAGATGAAACATTAATCATAATTGCAGGATTCATTCAACAAAAAATGAATTCATTGGAAAAAAAAAGATTACATGATACTAAATAAATACGAAAGACAAGCTAATGGGAAATGTAATAAAATCATCATTGTTAGCTCACTGCAAATTTAAAACTGATATATATTTTTTTATTCCAGAGCATAAAAAGGGAAGGAATTTTCATGTGCCACCATCCCAATGATTTCATAATCACCCCACCTTTATGCAAGTCGGCAACTTTTCACTTAGATCTTCATAACATAAACTGAACCTCATAAGGGATGCTGGGCACCTTTTGTGTCTTGTCAAACACTGCCAACTCACAAAAAGGTGCTGGTAGCTTGATGAAAGTTGCCTACGTTGGTCAGACAAGTGCTATCCGCAGCTGTATACAATAAAAATAATATTAAACAGTTTGCAGTTGTATCTATGTCCTTCTGAATTCACTTTCATTGTTAATACATACATCACCGAAAATGGTTCAAAATTTTTAAGGCCCTTTTAATTTGACCTGTGCATTAAAGTTCATATTGCCAGTGGATTCCACCATAGAATTACATTAGAAGTTCAGATTTGATTTAATCACTTTTGAAACTGTTGCCGCCAAATCTTACAGTCTCATATTCTATTTAAAGATATTAAATGATGAAGAATCTGCATAAATGTATGTATATTTCTCAAAATGTGATAAAACAACAGTACCTTGAGCCATCCAATTTTGAATAATGTACGTTTCCACCCGAATACGCAGATCTGGAAGCCCGAATTTGGAATTTGTTTTATTATCCATTTCATATTTTGTAAAACTTTTAACGAATTTTTGATGAACAAACTCAAATGATTTAAAAGCAAGCAATGGCAACACTCTACGGGGGAGAAAAAAACCTTTTTATCTGAAGCATGCAGAACTGTGTATCGAAAATTCTAAAGATATACTCATTTTAAAATTATTTTGCGATATCGCTGTTGAACTGCATTTTATGGTTTAAGTGCGAAGAACATTATATTTAATAAATAAAGATAACACACAAAATATTAAAAAAGGCCCCTTTGGACATAATTTAAAATCTGAAACCTTTCAGATTTTTTTTGTCCCCCACCCCCAATACAGTGCAAAAAGAAGGCTGTATTTTATCTTTCGTAACAGAAAACTTGTCTCACACACACAAAAAGTATTTAATACAAAACTAATTTAAATAATTAAATCCTTCATTGAAATTCTGTGATTACATGTATTTTATTTTATGTGTAAATTTCTATTGAAGGACAATTATGTTTAACCCTCTCAGCAATAAGGATGGAAAATTCCGTATAGAAGGCTGGCTTTCTTATTCATTACACATGAAAATTTCTGCCAGCTTTTAATGTATCCAATTTCAGTTTGGATGTACATTGGAAGGAAAGAAATCAAGGTACAAAATAGGAGAGTCATTTTTTTAATTATGATACAGGAAATATCATTAATTCATGACACTTTGAAGAAATTTGAATTTTCAAGGCTCGGAGGTTAATGAATAATGACAAAATAATATAGACATAAGACAATATTTCTAGCCAATAATTTATAGAAATAGAATTAAATATAAAAATAACTGCCTTTTAGGTCACTATATAAATATAGTCCTAAGAATAATACTCACAGGAATGAATAAATATGAAAAAACAAGTAATGAAGATAATAACTTATTTCTCATATTTAAACACTTCAGGAGTATAAACAGCAGAATCATGCTTTGTGCTAGAAAGGATTATAAACTGTGTATAAGAGTAAATCATTAAATGATATATAAATTATCACGAATTTAAAATTTTTGCAGATTAGTTTTGTGATCTTAAGGTCAATAAAATTCTTTTTTCTTCAAGTTAAAAAATACAACTACTACACTATGACTTCTGAAAGTGAAGAATTACCTACTGTTCGGGGAGCTTTTAAAAATTGCGAACTTGGTGTGCTCTTGCATCATATCTCCTGCAGTTGCAACCTCTCCTGAAGACACTACACAAGAATAGGTTTCATCCTAGTATATGGTGCATTTGAGATTTGGTGACAATATATGATGAGCAGTACATGTGGTATTTATGACAAGCAGTAAACGAATTATTTTGGTGTTGGTGACAATTTACAAAACTGGCCAAAGCTGTACCATATACTAGGATTTCACTCAGGAATGTAACATTTAAAATGGTGAAAAACTAGAATAAATACATAAAAGCCATTTAAAAAATTTTAAAAAACTGAAAATTGTTGCAAAAACACAGTAATTTTAAAAACTTAAAATTGTTTCAAAACATTTCATGTTTTAAAAATTAAAATCGTTACAAAACGTAAAATTTAAAATATTTTTTCTTACTTTAATAAAAAAAAAGCTATTTTGAATAAATCTCTCTCTTTTTTTTAATTAAGATGAATATGGCCCGGGTACATTAATGTCTAAAACAGCATCACCATCAAAATGATGAAAAAATTCATCTTTGGGCATTGGACTGCACTAAGTGGGCACTGGTTTGTAATGTGGGTAAGAAAACTTCTAAATAAATCCTTCTTAATGAAGCAGTCATGTCTTTTTCTCCACATAAATTCATACAGATATAAAATCAAACATTTCTTCTGTTCAATTAGTAGAATTTCCAAGAAATTGTTTGATTTCTGCCCATGCACCCTCAATGATATTAGTATGCATACTTGTTATTGGACACATGTACATCAAACTATAGTTTACTTCTAAATGCTGAAAATCCTTTGTCTTCCAGACATTTATAGGCAGCCCAACAGTCAGAAATGATTGCACCGCAGGCAACACCCACTCAGAAATTACATAAGCAAGCAGGCACTCATTTGACTAAAAACCACCCTAAAGAAACATCCATGCATATCTCTTTCAGTTCCTCCAAACACCCATCTTCTGCACTCTTCAACCTTAGCAATCTTACTTACTCTTCCAGTCTTGCAACTATCTCTCACTATAAAATGAATACATATTTCCCTGCAGAAATAATACCACTCAATCACCATATGATTAGAAACATTCAAGTTTTCGACTGTATGTTCCTGAAGGCATCTTCCTAACCACTTTTGCATCACCAACTAAACCGGGCTGTGTATACTGGGATTAAGCACGATACATTACACGTGGGATTTGGCAACATTCAGTAAACGAGTCATTTCCTTGTTGGTGACAATTTTCAAAATCATGCCAAGGCTGTACCATATACTAGGATTTTACCCAACACTGTACACATATTCAAATTACTGAAACCAAACCAAGATCATTTTATTATACTACTATGCACATTGTGCCTTTCCTCTTCCAAGGTTTCTACAAAATCATTTAAAAACATCATTTGTTGTATTTTTACTATTCCTTTCTCTCAATTTCATACTTTTCCCACATTTTGGATAAGCATACAATGATTCAATCACCCCTCCTTTCGTACATTATTCTAACACAGCTTTCTAAAGCAGGCAATATGGGGGGAACAAAACCTTTCAAAATATTCAACATGCATTCATTCACATTTTCACCAATACTAATATCATTGGAGGCCATTGCGAATAGCTGCACAAATTTTAGCAAAGGAAATTTACCTGAAAAGACGTTATTCACTCTGGTAAGCTCGGCCGAAGTACGAAGAGCAACGGATTTTCACAGGACGAAGGAATATAAGAAATAGATTAATTGTAAATACAGAATATGTATAAAAATATACATTTAACAAATTTTAGTTTACTACACGGGTTTTCATTTATACTTACTGTCTGTCTGTCGTAATATAAGTTTAATTACAGATGTAATAATTTCGCACATGGACATGTTTACAGACAGACGATACGGTTACGAATCATAAACGTGGAGAGATTAAATCGAAACAAATTTTGCTTCTTCAGATATTGTTCGGAGGACAGCCTTGACGCCAAAAAGTGTAAACGGAAAGTATCGTTGTGTTTACTGTTTAATTATCAAAGCAACAGTGAAAAGTATTAAATTAAAAATAGCACATAATTGAATAAAATATAATTATAGGTATTATTATTGACAATTTATATAAAAATAAGAGTCCTGCACCTGTAAATGTTTACTAAATGATTTATTTTCTCTTTCCATTTACTTTGTTATGCTTCCTGTACTCATCGATGTTCTATAGCTTTTTAGCATTTATTTATTGGCTAATATGTGATTTACTCGTATATTTAAAATAACTATAACTGTAACGGCGTTCATACTAAGTCTCTTTAGGCGGTAAATTTATTTTTGTTTTTTCCTTTCCTTAAATTTCGGTAGGTTTTGCCAGCGTTGCTTATAATTGTACCAATCGATTTGTGAAAAGAAATAGAATAAGTAAGCGTCAGGAACAAATTTTTCATTTGTAATATTTTTATAATTTATGAAAATTGTTTGCGAAATTTTAAACCATTTTCCTTATTCTCAATCAAATGTTAAATATTATAAATAATGTATTAAAGTAGATATGCACGGGTAAAATTAATAAATTGAAAAAAAAAACTATGTGTTAGTTATTTTAAATTTTTGTACTTTTAAGCTGAAATTTTGCCTAAATTCATTTTGCTTATTAAAATGATACATTTTAATGAGATGAGTGAAATATTACGCTGCTGCATGGAGGATATTTACATTCAAATTGTATTGTATTTATTCATAGTAATAGTGTATTTTATTTAGTGTTTGTTGTTTTTCATAATATTTAACGTTACTTATTATTTTATAGGTTCCCATTTCCTAACAAGGAAAGATTAAATAAATGGGTTTCCTCATTACACAGGAAAGATTTTGTGCCAACTGCATATTCTTTTATTTGCTCCAAGCATTTCACACCTGATTATTTTTATGAAAAACACATGTCGAGGAAAATCCTAAAAGAAAACGCAGTTCCAACCATTTTTGATTCTCCAGAGCATCTTAAAAAGGTACAGCAAAACTTTTGATATTTTCCCATTAGACAAGGCTTATACTGAAGAAGTATATAGCAGAAGATGTATATTATTATTATATACTGAAGAAGTATATTATTATTTATAATTTTTAAGTGATTATTTTCAATAACTGAATCCACAGAACCAGCACGCATTTTAAATTGGCTCTCTTATATATAGAAGTTTGCCATTATTGACTGGGGTAAAAGTTTACAATTGGGTGCCCCTTGTTTTTTGGCGATTCTGTTTTGATGCCAAGAGCGGCACCAATAAGACATAATTTCAAGATGGCCGCTACACAGAACCAAAACAAGAAGTCAAAGAATTTCACAAATTCCGTGTCCATGTACACATCGACCTATTTCACTTAAAAAAACATCAGAGAATTGCGCATTGGCTTGACTTTGTCCATGTGCACATCGATTTATTTTCAATTAAATAAATCAAGAAGCTAAAACCATGTTAAAACTCTCATTGTAACCAGAAATGGGGTTTCATCGCCAAAACTGAACAAAATTTTTCGCCAATCGAAAAGGCACCCAATTCTACACTAAAGCCTTGACTGGCATTAAAATTTTTATGTTAATTGTAATGATTCAGTCAATGCTGAGTTTTCATGAAATAGTGTTGATTACATTTGACTGGTTATTATAAAGTAATTATATTATTGTTTTGTTATTAATGAATAAATCTTTATACTCGTAAATAAAAATTTAGCTTATTTTTTCGTATGAATATGATATTTTTATGCTAATTGTAATGATTCATTTAATGCTGAGTTGTTATGGAACAGTGTTGATTACTTTTAACTAGTTATTATAAAGTAATTGTATTTTTGGTGCTTTGTTTTTAATGAGTAAATCTTTGTATTCCTAAATAAAAATTTAGCTTATTTCTTGTAATGAGTATGACAGATAATTTATATTATTGTAAGGCTGTTAATAATAATGTTAAGGAATGGCAAGTATTTGTGGATTTGCAGCGATGTATAGCATGCTAGCATTCCTAATCCTGCAAGAGTCATCTGTATATAGTTTTTTTAAGGCAAGCAGTTATAGCATATGAAATTTAAATGTTTTGAAGCATAATTTTGCATTTTTCTCTTTTCTATTAGGCGGTAGTATCCAAAAACCAGCCACACAGCATAATTTAGAATTAAGTCATGAAGTAGATACTTGTGAAGAAAATCATTTCAGTAATCAGTTTTCTGATCATTAATTTTTATTTCTGAGAACCTAAGGAAGCTGAAAAGAAAATATGAGGATATAATAGATAAAAAGAATGAGGAAATAGAGGAATTGGGAAAAAAAAAAGTTTGTAATTTGCGAGTTTCAAGGAAAGCTAAAAAGATTAATAACCTGATTAATGTTATTGAAGATTTAAAAGCAAAAAATTTAGCTCACTGTAAAACTGGAGAACTGCTAGAACAAAACTTCAGTGAACTTAGTCTTCAGGTTTTAAAAAAGGAGACTAAGTTGTTTGGCAATGAATTAAAATCTTTTATTCTCCAAGAGCCTATGAATATTGTAGGCAGACTTTGATGCCATTACTACCACATCCTACCACAATTAGAAGATGGTATAACGTCATCAGTGGATGTCCTGGTTTCACTGAAGAAGCTCTGTGTGCTATAAAAGAAAGAGTTGATAAAATAAATTACGAAGTTCATGTAGCGCTTATATCTGATGAAATGTCAAAAAGAAAACATGTAGATTGGAATGGTAAAGAATTTTTTGGGTATGCCACATTTGGTAAAATATCTGTAAGAGTCAGCTTATTGAAGCTAAAGAAGCTCTAGTATTTTTGATTGTGAGTATCAGTGTACCGTGGTCAATT
Source organism: Stegodyphus mimosarum (assembly GCA_000611955.2). Lineage (NCBI taxonomy): Eukaryota > Metazoa > Arthropoda > Arachnida > Araneae > Eresidae > Stegodyphus > Stegodyphus mimosarum. Next base: position 124,281 of record KK118105.1, on the reverse strand, counting down.
CCAATTGCTTATTTCTTGATTGATAGCATAAATGCTGATGAAAAAGCAAACTTGGTTAAACAAACTATTCATGCAGAATGACGTTAGCGTGAATGTACTATCCCTAACATTTGATGATATGTCTACGAATTTTTCAGCAGCTGAATTATTAGGTGCAAACCATATTTTGCTAATCCAGCTGATCCTTCTAAAAATGTATACGTGATACCTGATGCATGTCATATGCTAAAATTGATGCGTAATGTTTTTGCAGAATGCTTGTTAATGACTGAAAATGGGAATTTAATTTAGTGGAAGTGTATTCAGGATTTGAATTCTCTTCAAAATGCTGAAGGATTATATTTGTGAAATAAATTAAAAACTTCCCATTTGAATTTTTATAGTAATAAAATGAAAGTTTCTTTAGCCGCTCAAGTATTTAGTAGATCAGTTGCAGAAGCACTTGAGCATGTTAATGGTTTCTTAAAATTTCCACAATTTCAAGGTTGTGAGTCGACTGTAGCGTTTAACTTGAAAATAAATAATTTGTTTGATGTATGTAACTTAAAAAATCCTTTATCGAAAGGCTCAAAAGCGGCTTTAAAAATCTCCAATCGGACTTTTTGGGAACCTTTATTAGAAGACTGTGAAAATTATTTACTTAAACTGAAAGATCTGAAAACTGGTAAGTATTTATATGAAACACAACATAAAACTCCTATTATTGGATTTTTATGCCTCTCAAAAAGCTTAAAAGGTATTTTTGAAGACTTAGTATTAAGTGATAAATTGAAATATATAGCTATTTACAAAATGAACCGAGATCACCTAGAGATATATTCTTCCCATATTCACTAAAGAGTGGTTGGAACAATAATCCGTCTGCAGTACAGTTCCATGCTGCGTATAAACAGTTATTATTGCACGATGACATAAAATCAAGCAAGTTTGCCAATGTTACATCTCAGGATAATACAAAGCTTTTACTTTGTTCAACTGTTTTAGCATCGGTAACTGAAACAGTATTTAAAAATATAACAACTGAGAGATTATACAATTTTGTAGATGATGATGAGAATTTTGACAGTGCAAACGAAGAATTTCTCGATAGCTACCTGCGACTTTATGAATTTACAAATCGCATTATTGTCTATATGGCAGGTTATAACGTCAGAAAACTTTTAAACAGGATTAAATGTCTTAATTGTTCAGAAGCTGTTTTTCATGAAAATGAGAGCGTGAGCAATGTTACTTTTTTACAACATAAAGGTGGTTTAATAAAGCCATTGCAAGATGTGGTAACAATTTGCAGAGAAATGCATTCAACAAGAGCTGAGCATGAATCAGGGGAAATTACCATCTGGTAATATTAAAGCAAAATTAAGTTTAAAAGTACTAAAGTTTAATTAAGGAAAATCTTTTTTCGAGACTCTTTCAGTCCATATATTAGAAAGTTAATTTCCTGAAAATCATATTGTTTCACTTACAAAAGCTATAGTAAATGAATTTTTAAATATTCCTTTCCACCATCTCACAAAAATTGCCAATATTAAATTAAACAATAGAAATATTTGTCAAAAATGTACCAAGTTAATGCTGTTTAAAAATCAATGAATTATGTATGTGTGGTAAGCATCTTATACTACTCCAGTTAATCAGTTTGACAATAGCATTGAGTCCCTCAAAATTCTTTGCAGGAAGGGAAAAGATTTTTTGAACTTTTTAATTTCACTAAATTTAAAGGTTAACTTCTTTATATACTGCTGGAGGCAGAGACTGCAGAAACAACGTGGAGTAATTTAGTGTAGACAAAATAGAGCCCTTTCATTTTAGTGGAAGAACAACATTTATATTTTCTCTCAGTGTTTCTGTATTACTTTGTGAACAATTGTGTGTGATTGTCATATGTGAGAAGAATATGAAAGTGCTGAATGGTAGAGGGGAAGGTGGTGTTATCTTCTTAAAAAAATTCACAGAAATGTGCTAAATTAAGTTTATTTTGTATTAAAGGCACCAATAATAAATCTATTTTGGCTGAATGCTTGAAAAATTGGAATGTAAAAGTTATTGCTGATATTAAAATGTGAAAAAATGTTATCTATGGTGATCTTACTAGTTTGTGTCGGTGAAAATGCGCTTTAGCCCACTGCTTGGCGATGTTTTGAAAATCGCCAATTTGGCGCGTTTCTGCGAAACGTCTTTGCAATTAATTGCAACCTTCCCGACACGCTCCGCGAAAACCTATTGTAAATAAAACACAGAATTCTAAACCATAAATTAGTATGGAAACTGTTGCCACAAAAATATAATAAAATAATATGCAAAACGAACATTACGATCATTAAAATATTTGTCAGTTACCTTTAAATTAATTATTTACATTTTATGTTGTAATACTTACACATTTTATGCCGTTACATAACCTTCCCGACACGCTCCGCGAAAACGTAACCAAAATGGCATCCCAGAAAGAAGGAATTTTTTTTAAAAGGGCATTAAAATTACAAACGATACTATGTACACACCGTTCCGTTTTAACTTAAAAAAAAATCTGAGAATTGCACAATGTAGGCAACGTACACAAATGAACAAAATAAGCTAAAATAACGAAAATAAATTACAAGAAAATGCCATGTGCACAGCGTTCCTTTTAAACTTAAAAAAAACTTCAGCGAATTGCACAATGTAGGCAATGTGCACAAATCAACAAAATAAAATAAATTGCAAACGATACCAGCGTTCTGTTCTTCAGCTGAGCCAAATTATTTCAATAAAAGGCAACAAAATATAAAAATTAAGCAACTTGCACTTCCAATAAAGTAACAAATGCACATGTACATTCACTCACCTCTCTCAGCATCACAGTTAAATCCATACTGACTCGGTATTTAGCGAAATATAAGGTACGAAAGTAGCAAACACTCAACACAAAAACACCGCATTCAAAGAATACAACGACAACTGAAATAACTACTTAAATTAACACATAAGAATTTCGAATAAACCGCTACGTCATCTCACATTACCAATAAAACCGTTCTTTATAAAATAGGAAATACGCATGCGCGAAAACTACATGTTTCCGTAGCTTCAAAATACCCAGTCAGCCATGTTCGCGGATATACGGAGTTACCCATGTTGGCACGTTTATTGCTCATTCAAAAACAATCGCCGCCAAGCAGTGGGCTAAAGCGCATTTGGGCCGTTTGTGTCTATAAACATTGTAATGATTTGCAGGACTTTTCATTTCTAAATGTTGTATATATGTTTTACCTTTCCTTTTTATCAAATAAATACAGAGCATATTTCTTATCAAATATTCCTTCTTTTGGCACTTTTCTATATATGGGTACTATAAAAAAAAACATTGCTAAAATGTGTGATAACATTCCAAAGGCAGCAACAATGTGATTGGAAGAACCATCTCAGTTGCACAGTGAAACGGAGCCAAACATTCACTTTATGATTTGCAACATTTTTTAGAACTGTGCAAAACCTAATTTGGTAGATGACTTTCTTCATATACATTATTTGACTAAAAGCATATTTTTATTGGGAGGGATAGATTTCTCTGTCTGCAAGATGCCTAAAGATGAGTGAGTTGGAGGCAGTGAATGTATTTAAAAATATAATAAAAAATATCCATATTTTTTTAAATGCTATTAGAACTATATTAAAATTTTAATTTTGGCTTTAAAATATCTTTTGAATAAAGCATATGTAAATTAAATTAATTAAAGGTGTATTTTGAACGAATTAATAAGATTTATATAATGCTCCATTGAATGTTCTATTACATATTTATGATTAAAAAGTATTTTAGATTTCATATTTTATGCTGAAAAGTCTATCAGACTAAATGAAAAAAAAGACGTATTTTGCTTTATCAATATTTTATGTGGTAATTTGGTGATGATCTACCATACTTGCAGCAGTCATTTTAGAGGAAGTTTGAAGGAACGCATTGCTGTTTTCAGTACTCACCATATACTATAAATGCAGCATATAGAAATTCAAACTGATATGTGCTTAAAGTTTGAGATTATCTAACAAACAAATTCATTAAAGTTTAAGGCAGTTAATTCTGGCAGCCAAAATTTCTTAATGGCATTGAATAGTCATCATCTTTGTGAATAAGTCACCACATAAATTCACTTATGTAGAAATCCCGGTGGCTTTGTGTGTCGCCGTGTGGTGTTTTTTATTGGGACATATTGTGTCACTACATAAATTCCCTTAGGAATCCGAGTAGCTTCATACATGGATATGTGGTGTTTTTAGCACACCATTTTGTCAATTTTTAGTCTTTCAATACTCAATGAAAAATAATTTTAAAATTAATTTCTCTTGATTTTTTGTATTTGAAGGAAATGTTTCGCATAAAACAGTCTAGCATCTGTGATAAAAAACAATGTTATCTGTGTATGTCACAAACTCAGTGGAGCAGGCCCATAGTAATTTAAGTTGGCCTTATTTCATATCATGGATACGAAGCACATATGAGGCATTTTGCATGGATATGGTATACATTATATATATATATCATGCACATGGACTTTCTCAAAGCATATTTAACTTCGGTAAAACTGTCACAGGCAGTGCAATCAAAGTGGTTGCAGTCAGAATTTTTAGAATATATGAAGAAATCAGTGGTGGAATTTTTATGAAACTTATATTCTCATTCTTTATTCAAAAATAAATATATGATTTTTCTTGTAAGTACATGTAAATTTTGTTTATGAAAATGATTTGTAACATAGACTGTTTTCAATAGTTGTTAACTCTCTCCCTCCTCCTTCTCCTCCATACATAAGGATTTCCAGTAAATAGTTAATAAATAGGCATTTTCTTAGATATATGCTTAAAACTACTTTTCAGCCCAGAGAAGCATTAGCTCAGAAGAGCTATTAGTCTTGAAACAGCATGTTGTGTCGGTTCACTATAAACAGCATATCACTTTTTAAATTGTTACCACCTCATATTATTGCTCTGTATTCTATTTAAAGAAATTAAATAATGAAGAATCTACACGTATGTATGTATATTTCTCGCACTGTGAAAAAGCGATTGTACCTAGAGCCAACAAATTTTGAATAACGAAATCTTCTACTTGAACATGGGCCCCTTCTAGCCTGAATGTGTAACAAACTCAACAATTTCAAAGTGAGCAATGGCAATACTATAGGGCAGCGGTTCTCAACCTTTTGACCATCTAAACAAGAAAAGAAAAACTTAGTACCACCACTATACTTTACAATTATTATTTTTCAGTTTCTCAACAGAAATGTTAAAATATATTTTACTATTTGCACAACCTGTTGGGTATTTATATTAAATATGCACACATAAAAATATTAGATTCAAAGTTGGTTACCATTTTAAATGTCAAGATTTAAGTACTTTAATTCAAAAATTTATTGTGAAATTTGGTCCTGTTTAAGGGGGATCAATTTCTTTATGTCTGGCCATATTTCACTTAGCTTTGACTGTAAATTATGATCCACTTTTAATTTTGTTCTGTATTTTTTTTTTCAACTATTCAACTATTTTCATTATTTTTCAACTGGAAGAAAATCATTGTTCACGCAAAGAGGGAATAAAAATTTAATAGCTTTATTTCAAATGCCTATAAATTATTTTTTTCAGCTCAGCCTAAAGTTACCAAGTATAACAAGTTTAAATCTTCAGTTAGAGTTCAATCACAGAAAATTTCTATCAATTGTCCTTTTCCTTCACGAGATTTTTGAATTTTGTTTCTTTGCATACCACCTATTTTTCTCTTGCGTACCACCAGTTGAGAATCGCTGTGGTAGGGAAAATAAAAACCTTTTTATCTCAAGTGTGCAGGGCTGCCTATCGGAAATTCTTAAAATATCATGTTTTTAAATATTCTGTGATATTGCTGTTGAATTTAATTTTATGTGATTTAAGTGCGAATAACAATATTTAATAAATAAAAGTAACACATAAAATGTTTAAAAAAGGGTCCCTTTGATCATAATATAAAATTTTGAAAGATTTCAGATTTTTTTTCTTTTTTTTTAATTGCAAATATTAAAAAAATTCTGTTATTGACATGTTATCTTTTCCACCAACTAGAAGCTTATTTATATAAATGATCCACTGTGAAACTGCAATTCATAACTTACCTATTTTTCACTAAAAGGTTCATCATTCAGAAAAAATTTCACATAAAATAATATATCCAGAAATAATGGCATTAAAAACAAATCATATCCGTAGCTATAGGATATTTATCACATTTATTTACAATACATTGTTGTAGTATATTTAGGATTATTTTAAGGTATGATTAAAATCAGCCATTTTTATTATTCTGCATCAATTATTAAGTGATATTCATGAGTTCAAATTATATTTATCTATTAAATTATATTATTCTGTTAACCACTAGAACAATTATTTCCATATGGCAATATGCCATGCAAACATTAAATCTGAAAAATGTGTTTGCTGTAATACACGATATTTAAGAAACCATTTTAAACTACAGATAACATTAGAAATACATTTCTTATAATACACAAGATATTTAAGAAATGTTAGCAATTTATTCTATCTGTTGTTTTCTAATAACATTAATGCATCTGTTGTTCATAGCTGATGCATTACAACAAATTTTTTTGCCACTCTCATGGCTGTTGCCAACTCTCTCGCTTGGAATCAAGTTTTACTGTGAGATGCAGGATTTATAGCGTTACTATATCTATGTCTCAGAGCCTATAATTACTCTCAGGGTCACATTGTTTTTGAAGGTTTGAACAGTTAGCGATTGTAATGACCGATAGATGACGTTTCAAATTCTTCTGCAACTGCTAATAGACTTGAAATCTGAGCTGTTTATACTTAGTTAGCTGCTGTTATGATAATGCGTAAAAAACTACAGATTTCAACAGTTTTGGAATTTGTACAAGATACCAGTGCTACTAACTGTATAAAAGAAGGGGAAGCAATTTTGGCTTCGAAACGATTAATAATATGCGGTATTAAATGATAGAGCATCTCGAGACAAACATTTTGGATATTTCGGTTTTTGGCACAATTTAAAAAATCACCTAATAGAATCGCCGTTCTTGCACAGGGCCGTATTTGATGAGGCCCTAAGCTATTTGAGATATGTCAGTGCCAAATATGATTTTCGGTTTTAGGTGGTAGGGGGGGGGGCAAAAAAGCAGAGCTTTAAGCTATAGTTTGTGTAGCTTATATGTAAATCCTACACTGTTCTTGCAGGAGATGAAAGGTCACACAGGTATTCTCCTACACACAAAAAATGGTGATTTTCTATCGAGCAGCTCTGGAGAAATTCTCGAAAAACGTTAACATGGGGGTCGAAATCATTGTGACCCCCCATGGGGAAATTAAATTTTTTGACATGAAAATGAAAGATAACGGTGCAAACCACATTGAAATCGGACCATTCATTCCGAAGAAATTCGCATTTATGTGTGCAAAATGAGTTCTCATGGAGATTTGCATTTTGTGCAGATAAATGCGAATTTCTCGGGAACTAATGGTTCAATTTTGATGCAGTTTGCACCATTATCTTTCATTTTCATGCCCTAAACTTCTCATATCAAAAACATTTCAGCACTCTTCGACTGGAATCGGAAAAACCAACAAAACTTAGTGATTTTTGAATGGGTTCTGAACCCATACAAATGCCTTCTAATTTTTTATTTTTTATTGATTTTTGCTAAATTTAAAAAATTGCTTAATATAGATAGTTACCGTTCTTGCGACAGATGAAAGATCACATAGGTATTCTTCCACGTGCCAAACAATTTAGACTTTCTATCTACCAGTTACGGAGAAATCCTTGAAAAACATTAACATGGGAGTTGAAATCACCATGATCCTCCATGGGGAAATGAAACTTCTGACATGAAAAGTTTGGGGCACAAAAATGGAAGAAAACGATGCAAACCGCATCGAAATCCGACCATTAGTTCCGGAGAAATTCTTGTTTACTTGTTTTTAACATATTATTTTACTGATGTTTTCAGGCTTACAGATTTATTCTCACATAAAATTTATTTCTTATGAAAGGTTTTTGTATAATCATTTATGAACATATTTATACCTACGAGCTTCAAATAAATATATGCTTTTAGCTGTTCCACGTCACCAATGAGTAAATGATTTTTTTGTGAGGGTGCGGATAGTGTACCCATTATTTTTTCCTCATATTGAATATGATTACTGAGCAAAAATTAATAAGTGTATCATAATTTCCCCACCTTTTAGATTTTCATTACTCCTCAGTCTAAACACACATTTTGAAAAATTCCTATGGTTAACAAAGAACCTTCATTTTCAATGGAACATTTTACCAGCAGACAGATTACTTTTGAGTGACAGTCTTTCATACTGTTTGACATTTACATGTGTTATCTGAAGTGGGACTTTACACATCTTTAATTTAGACTTCTGGAATTCGATGAATTTGGAATGTTGATGACTCATTTGTTCTTTGGGACAGGCTTACTGATGTCCTCTTGAATTTTCTTTCTGCACTGAATATATACCATATACTTTTGAAACGAATCATCTCAGACTTTGTACTTTACATAGTGTCAGTTATTGCAGATATAATTTCTTTTTACCCAAGTGACAAGAGAACTGCTGTATGAATAAAGGTCCGTTTTCTTCTTTTTCTGGATAAGTATGTGATGACAAGGATAGTTTATGAAAAATATTTGTGTGAATTTATACCATATTTCAGAACCAGATTGTCCACAGAGGGAAGAGAATTGACGAGTTCAGTTTCAAAAGTAAATTATGTATTTCTATCTAAAGTGTTGGATATGAAAAGGAAATCCAGGAGGTCATCAATAGGTTTATCCCAAATTTTTCTTTGAAAACAAATAATGTATTTTTGAGATATAAATCTTAGTTAATTGTAGCAGTTCTTGTATTTTTAAAGAAGTATACAGGTTTTCACAAAACTTACTTCAGCAATTGACTGTACCCGATGTAGAAACATGTGTAAATATATATGTACTATAGCAAAAAAATGGAAATTAAACCTTGAAATTAAATACTTGGAATAATGCATTTATACAGTAAAATTTAAGTCATATTGTAAGTTTTACAGTTATTTGTGCTAATTTATGTGTTGGACTTCTTTATTTGTTTACACACTGCTCGACATTGAAAATGCAACACCAAGAAGGAGTAGTCATAAATTTATGCAAATTTTTTAGTAGACGCACGTCACTGAGTTATGCGATTGATGCGAAATGCACACCTCTCCGACGCATGTGAAGTAAGATATAAGGGAAGAAATGTGCAGAATAGGCAATATTCGTGTTGTTATTTCTGCCAGACGAATTATCGAAGAAAGTTGCTTTTATTGTCCCAGGGGATACGTGTAATAGGAGAGAATGCCAGGCCGCTGTCAACGAAGACACTTCCAGTAGATAGACGATTTTACGAGGGGTATGGTAATCGGACTGAGAAGGGCAGGTTGGTCCTTACGTCAAATCTCAGCTGATACCCAAATGGATGCGAGCACGGTGCATCGGCTGTGGCGAGCATGGTTGGAACAAGGAAATGTGGGAAGAAGGAGGGGTGCAGGTACAGCCAGAATGACATCAGCACGCGTGAATCGGCGCATCTGCTGACAAGCTGTGGCGGTCCCGCAAGTCACTTGTACTACGATTCTGCAGCATGTGCAAGATACCCTCGATGTTCCCATGTCGACCAGAACCATTTCCCATTGATTGGTTGAACGTGGCCTACACTCAAGGCATCCGTTAAGAAGACTGCCATTGACCCCACAGCATAGACGTCAACATTTAGAATAGTGCCGGACTGGAGCGATGTGGATGACAGAATGGCGAAACGCCGTGTTCTCAGATGAGTCACATTTCTGTTTATCCAGTGACAGTCGTCGCATATGTGTGATGTCGATGTGGAGACAGATCTAATCTGGCAGTAACTGTGGAATGCCCCACCATGCGACAACGTGGCATAATGGTTGCCTACAATTCCAGGTCACCTTGTCAGGACTGAGTGTTCTGTGCATGTGTTTAGCGAACATGGTGAAGTACTTACTAGGGTCCTTAGCCTCAAGTCCTGAACTGGAACAGGGAGCTGAAAAATGCGCTGTGTTCTGGTGTAGATACTGTGCTGGAGAATAACTGCACTCGAAAGGGATTTAAAATCCTCTTTTATTAAATCACTATTATTTACACACTTCCCAACTCGGGAGGGATACAGAAAGTAAAAGACCACACTTTGGCCTAACTTAACAATCAAATAAATTTATACTAAACCTAAATAGAAATTTAATTAAACTTTGCTCGCAGAGCAAATCGCGGAGTTTGGCTTCTAACTAAATGGTGCGTAGCAAGAAATACTAATATTAGCGCACTTCAATTTATTTCAATAAGTAATCATGTAGTAAGCACTATGGCTTATAATTTTAGCTGCTAGCTGGTCAGGCGAACGTCGAACAGAATGACCGTGATCCGAGACTAAAAACTCTCTCACTCTGAGAGGTTTCTACCTCTGGTTTAAATAGTACTTGGCTGTACTTCAAATTAGCATAAGCTGAAAACACATGCTTCTTCTGACGGGAAGTTGAAACAGAGAAGAGATAGAAAGATTTAAATTAAAATAAAACTTGGTTAGTTTAACTAAAACCTTACAACCTCAAGTCATTCAGGGCACTAGGACGGCCCAACAATACTTCGATAATGTACTGCGGCCGGTGGCAATCCCCTACCTTCAGGGGTTTCCTAATGCAATTTTTCAGCAGAATAATGCCTGACCACACAGTGCTCGCATCTGCCAACATGCTCTGCAAGGTATACAGATGCTTCCCTGGCCACCGTACTCTCCTGACCTGCCACCAATTGAACATGTGTAGGATGTGATTGGACACCGTTTGCAGACTCTGCCCCTACCTTGTTCAGAAGACGAACTGTGGCAAATGGTTGAAACAGAATGGAGAACCATCCCTCAGGACACCATCCGCACTCTTATTGACTCTATGCCTAGATGCGTTTCTTCTTGCATCGCTGTCCGCGGTGGTCCTACATGCTACTGAGCCGACGCCGTCCTCGCTCTGTATTCTGACTATCATTTTGAAATAAAGATCACTTATTGCTGCTTGCTGTCTCTTTTTCCAAATTTCATCACTTTCTGACCACTCCTTGTTGGTGTTGCATTTTCGATCTCGGGCAGTGTATATTTACCATTTCTTAATTTAATTTTCTGGAAAATTCAAGTCAATTGTGCATTTTTGTGACACACTTATATATATCTGTATAATGTTAAGATAACTTAAAATAATGATCTCAAATTACTGGCCCCGGAAGGAATTTCATGCAGTCTGCAAACCCATTTCAATTATGTATTTGTTGTTACAAAGATTGCAATTATTTTAAGATTGAGTTTGCTTTATTTTAATTACCATTAAAATGAAAATGAATAACATACCAGAAAATTTATAAATTGAGCTAATTTAAATGCTTCTGTGGCACATCTTTTGAAGGAAGTTGCTCGTACTAATATTTCCCTGATTGGAATCCAATCCGTAGGAGTATATATATGAACAGCCCTTTTTTTTCTTTTTTCACAGTTGAAAATTAATAAAAAAAACCTGATTGATCCAAGAGTTCTACAATTTGTGATGATAATTCTGAGTAAGTTTTCTCCAATGCATGGATGTTACATTAATTTTATATTTACATACAGAGTTTAGAAGTATTTGCGTACAAACATATATATTTTGTGTGTTGAAGAAAAATTTAAAATACGAGATGGAGACTAGGTGTTATTACTAATTCCAAAGTTTTTCTCTAATTTGGAAAGTTTTCATAATTTGTTTATTTTTAGTGTAATTTATTCAGCGATTAATTAAAAATGTTAAAATCATTTGGAATGAATATCAGTCTGAAATATTAATATTTGGCTGTCAGTGTTTGAATTACAAAGTGTAACCAACAAAACTGTTTTGCAGTTACCACACGTTTTCCCCTTTGCATTATTATTTATTGTTTATGTATATTTCGATAAATATTTAGCAAGAGAAATTTAAAATTTAATTATGTTTTTTTAAAAAAAATTGTAAAAATTTTTATTCTGCTACAAAAAAGGAAGGATAAAAATGAGGTGAATTAAAGCGAGGACGAGTATACGCGCTGATGGGGGATTTTACTCCACAGTTATTATTGCTATGGGGAAATTCATTTTAAAAATCTTAAAATCCACTTTAAAATTTAAAGTGGTGCTTGATCAAAAGAAATCCAAATCTTTGTAATCCATTAGTGGCCTGCCCAAAAATGGCACTTTGTGAAAAAAGAGTACGACCTAGGCTCGGACTCCTGATCTGCAGGTCTGTAGCTTGAAGGCTTTATCCACTCGGCTGAAGCTTCTTAGTCGGTTTCTGCAAATTTTAGTATAATTTCTGCTGCTCTGAATGCAAGAATTAATTTTTAATGGGTATTCTGCGTTTCTTTAATTTCCTGTGCTAATGTAGATATATTTTGAAGTAAGTTAAAAAGTTTTGGGATCTTTGAATATCGAGAAAATATCTTCAAAATCTTCTCAGGAGGATACTTTTTATTTTAATTTATTGCTGTACAGTGTTATCCACTGTGCTTCTTTATTTTTCGTATCTTGCTGCTTCGTAAAAATGGGGAAATATTCAATTTTAGGAGGAGCACGCTTTGGTGTTTGTTTTTTTTTGCTTTGTTAAATCTTCAATGATAAATCTTACACCTTCTGTATGAGCTTATGTGTTGCTTGGAGCAAAAAATGCATTTTGGCTTTTGATCTGGTTTTAGTTGGCAAGTATTAGATCTATGATTACCTCTGCACTTGACACACCTTACTTTATTAAAACAATTGCTTTGAGAGTGGCCATATTCCTGGCAATTAAAACATTGTACTGGTCTTTGTCCTTTTTAGACCACCACTATAAAAAAAAAAAAAAAAAACCTGAAAATGAGCAAAGTCAAAGAAAGTACCTAACAAAAGTTATAAAGTATCAAGTACCAGAAAATAATTTTCAGTTCTGAAAATAAGATTTTATTTAAATGCTTACCAGTTTTTCCCTGTATATGACTTTGGCAATATTTTCTGCACAGCATGATTGGTACAGCCATCTCATTTTCAAAGTTATAGTTTTTAACTACCTCACTTTATTCCATTTATAAATGGCATTACCTGATTGTAAGAAACGAGTCTGTAGGACTTTTTTTTTCTTTTGCTGCTTGTTTTACATGTGCTTCTTTTAGATATATTATATTACATTTGCTACAGATTTTGCATAGTAAAGTCTTATTGAAAATTATATTAAACTTTTATTGTTTTGTTATTAAAAACATATAATATAACTTATATAACTATAAGTTATATTATAGTAATTTGCATACTTTGTACTTTAAATGAAAATGGAAAACAGCAAAAGAAAATTGGATAGTTCAGAGAGAGACAGCAGCGACCGTGATGGCTCATATATTAATGTATATGAAAATTTATAGACCAAATCTAGAAGTTCTTTGGATTTTTATGGATCTTCTCAGATGATGAAATTAGTTTGGATGATGCCTTTGAAGATGTTTCAACATTTTATGAGAATGATGTAAAATACTGTCCACCTGCTGCACCAAGATTTCCACTTCTTTGTAGGGTTCTGCTATGTCTAGAAGCTTAAACCAATGCTCTTCAAACTCTACTAGACTGAGAAGTGAGTTATTGCTCCAGTCTAAATGGAGATGTATCTAATCCAGTTTTATCCACATGTTGATTCAAATCTCGAAAAAGGCTCTTACAACATTTATCTTTCGTTATGTAGATGACACTTTCGCGCTTTTTTTATGGTAATAAAGACGATTTATCCGAGATTTTATCTATTATAAATTCTATTGATCCAGCCATCCAATTCATTTTTGAAATTGAATCCAACAATTCCCTCCCTTTCCTTGCTATTCTTATAATCCGCAATGAAATTGATTTTAGCACTACTGTGTACTGTAAACCCTTTGCAGTTTGTTTACCACCCCATGCTAAGTCATGCCACCCTGTTAAGCAAAAAATGGCTTCTTTTTACTATTATGTATTTCGCGCACTCAAAGTTTGTTCCACAGAATCCTTACTTACTAATGAACTTAATTATTTAAAAGCAGTTGCTATTGACCGAGGATTTTCTCCCGTGATCATTGATAAAGCTGTTAAAAAGTTTTCAGAGTCTCATCATAGAAGACATTCCACTGTTAGAAATAATATTAATGACTTTGTCGTGCTTCCATTTTATCCTTCTGTTAGTTATAAGGTTGCACTGATTCTCCAAAAATTCAATTTTCAGGTCAGTTTCTCCCCTATCAATAAAATTCACGGTTCGACTCTAAAAGATTCTGTTTCTGACTTTAATTCTTGGGGAATTTATAGTATATCGTGTCAGTGTGGCTTGAGATATATTGGCCAAACCAAAAAAGCGTTAAAGTTTCGTATCAGGGAACATGAATCTTATGTCCGAAAGAGCGAAATTAACAAGTCTTCAATAGCGTATCATAGTTGGAAATTTAATCATAATTTTGACTTTGGATCTGCAAAAATTATCCAAAAAACTTCTTCCGTTGGTGAATTGGATTTTCTTGAGGCTTTTCATATTCACAAAGATTTAGCAAGTTTAGTGAACGATTTTAAGTCTAATCCAGTCCTTCCTAGCGCTTTCAAAATTCTATTAACATAATTCTTGATGATTATTTTTGCCGATAGATGGCGTTGCCTGCTCGCACGTGGTTCTACCCGAGAGTATAAAAAGCCGTTACTCAGCTTTCTTTCCCTTTCTAGATATTTTGTTCTGATGAGGAGGGATCTGTAGCTGCCCTCGAAATCGATTGAGTATTTTTTTTGTAAATGTACGCCAAATACAAGGTTGTTTCAGCGAATTTGATTGTCACATTGGCGTGTTTCCCTTCTATTGTAAATAATTTTTTCTTCAGTTTTCTTAGTAAATTGTTTTACTTTTAAAATTGGGAAATTATGATTTTCTAAATCCTGCCTAATGGCTTCTTTTGTTGTTGTATTTGTTATTGATGTTCTTTAAGATTATTTTGACTGTGTTGTTCTGTTAATCTGATAAGTACGGAAATTAATTTTTTGAAATTTGAATTTTTTAAAATATTTTGATTGTAGATTTGTAATCCTGTAAGGTTGTTGTTTGGAGATAAATTTTTCTGGCTTTCATATTGGCTTCATATTTTGCTTTACAAGTATCTGCAAGGGATTTTCTAAACTGACATCCAGTCAGCTTCTAGGTCTGTGATAACTATGGGCAGGATTTTTTCTAAGTTTTCAGATTGCTCATTAGTTCACTCGTTCAAAAAAAATGGCCTGTCAGCTGTTTTCATATTGTGCAGTTGACTCAAATGTAATTTGAGTTTAAGACCACTGATTTAAAGCATCTAAAATAATGAGTAAAATCTAGAACCTGACTGGAAATAATTAACAAAATATTACTGATGATTAGTTTTCCATTAAAGTACTTAAGCTTAAAAAAGTAAATAACAAAAATATTTGATATTGGGTATCAATCAAAAAAGACATCAAAGGCAAAAAGTAAATAAATCTGGCAACAAAGAAACAAAGACTTCATGATTTTATTATGTACATTAGAAATATTACACACAAATTCTTTTACAAATGAGAATGACCTAATTTTTTAATTTCTAACATTTGGGAGCTACAAATGCTTGCACTTACAAATACAGATAGGAAATTTTACATTTGAATTAACTCCTGTCTGAATGTTGACTAGAAATTCATTTTATCAAACAAGAAATAAAATATTTTAAACAATTAAAATTATGGCAACTTGATTTAAAATATCAACAATGTCAAAGATCTAAAATAAATAGTCACATCAGTCATAAATAAGTCATAAAATTAAAACAATTTGTTAATAAATTATTCACATAATACTTTATCAAAATTTTTTGAACAGATTATGTGAAAATTACATGTTTAACTGACCTTAATTCAAACATAATTTTTTAATAAAGTTTATTAGTCGGCAAGAGCAACTTGCCACACTATGAGGTGGCTGCGATCACCCTTCACTAAAGCAACTGGACGTCTTTCATCACTATCTGGAGTTAATGAAGCCAAAGTCTCATCTTCCTCTCCATCTCCTGCAGTTTAAAAATTTTATATTAAATTCACCTAGTCATATAACATAGAATGCAGCTATAACAAAGCAGTAACATATTCTTAAAAATAACAAAGGATATTTTTCAATAACAGAATGTCATATGCAAATGTTGACATAAAATCTAACTAGCCATAGGAATAGATTCTGCTTCATGAAAAGAATGCCTTTTTTTATTAAATTCAAAATAAATACAAAAAAAGAAAAAAGAAAATGAATACAGAAATGCACAAATAAGAATGAGGAAATTATTCAATCAGCAGTTGTACAGCATTTCATTCCTAGTTGTAGTTGACAGAATTCTACCAAAGTGAGTTTTGTAATACTAGAGGTAAATATCTAAATTAGATGTATGACAAAGAATGCACGATCAGTATGCAAACCAGTATTTGCATACTGACCGTGTAAGCATTTCTCTTCATAACATTCATTTCACAATCTTTCATTGCAGTACCGTTTCAGTGAAATACCATTCAGTAAAATAAAATTTCATTTTCTGGTTTCCTTAACTTTCAGAATGTTATGGCACCTTTGTTTTGCAAAAATTTAATTATTATGCTTTATCATTTAGCAACTGTCAAACTAGATAGTTCCTATTAATTAATTAATTCTCTCTCTCTTTTAAACCACCACTAAAAAAATTGCTACAGCTATCTCATTTTCAAAGTTATAGTTTTTAACTACCTCACTTTATTCCATTTATAAATGGCATTACCTGATTGTAAGAAACGAGTCTGTAGGACTTTTTTTTTCTTTTGCTGCTTGTTTTACATGTGCTTCTTTTAGATATATTATATTACATTTGCTACAGATTTTGCATAGTAAAGTCTTATTGAAAATTATATTAAACTTTTATTGTTTTGTTATTAAAAACATATAATATAACTTATATAACTATAAGTTATATTATAGTAATTTGCATACTTTGTACTTTAAATGAAAATGGAAAACAGCAAAAGAAAATTGGATAGTTCAGAGAGAGACAGCAGCGACCGTGATGGCTCATATATTAATGTATATGAAAATTTATAGACCAAATCTAGAAGTTCTTTGGATTTTTATGGATCTTCTCAGATGATGAAATTAGTTTGGATGATGCCTTTGAAGATGTTTCAACATTTTATGAGAATGATGTAAAATACTGTCCACCTGCTGCACCAAGATTTCCACTTCTTTGTAGGGTTCTGCTATGTCTAGAAGCTTAAACCAATGCTCTTCAAACTCTACTAGACTGAGAAGTGAGTTATTGCTCCAGTCTAAATGGAGATGTATCTAATCCATATTTATCCACATGTTGATTCAAATCTCGAAAAAGGCTCTTACAACATTTAATATACCCACTTCCAAAAGTTAAGCACGGAGAGGAAAATGCTAATTTCTGGAAGCCAATCAGAATTGAAGAGGATGCAATTCACTGCAGAGGTAGATGGAAGTATGCAAATATGTTAGGTAACAGCAAATCGTGCTTTCATGTCAAGAAATATGCAAAACAGGCAGTCTTATAAGAAGCCAGCTATATGAAGGGTTACAGAAGTTGACTGTTAAGTGCTGATAGAAGGTGTTTAAAACTTCCGTACAATTTGTTTTCAAGACATATGTGTTTCTATGACTTCCAGAAGACGGATGAGCGCTGGCATGCTGTGGGGCGAATTGAAGCAGCCCAGTCATCACAGATGTTGCTCTTTTCTTCGGCATTCATCATTCTATAATTTCACGTTTATGGAAATAATTCCAAACCACACAGACAGTTGTCCGAAGGCCCGTAGCCGGTCGCCCAAGGGTTACAACTCCAGCGGAAGATTGATATATTGAATCGCAGAGCGACCTCCACACGTGTGACATCTATGGTTACAGCATCCATTGGTAAGGCGATATATGCAGCTACTGTACACTAAAGATTACATATGAGTGGACTGTATGCCCGGGTACCTCGAGTTTGTATTCCTCTATCCATCCAATCAAGAGGGGCATGATTACAGTGGTGCCGGGAACATGTCAATTGGAATGTGTCTGACTGGGGCAATGTCATATTCACTGATGAGTCGAGATTTGCTCTGGAGCCAGATGACAAGCGTATAAGGATATGGCGTGAACAACGAACATGCAATCACTCCCAAAACATCACGCATTCCGAGGCGGAAGCATTATGGTGTGGGCATGGATATCATTAGGATACCGCACCGACCTTCACATCTTTAAACAGAGTTCTTTAATGGCTGTCCGGTATCAAGATGATGTCCTAGAACCCATTATGAGATTGTACGCTGCAGCATTTGGTCCTACTTTTGTTTAAATGGATGATAACGCACGTCCCCATAGAGCTGACATCGTCGATGACTATCTGGAGAGTGAAGGGATTGCGCGTATGGCGTGGCCAGCATATTCGCCCGACCTTAATCCCATTTAAAATCTTTGGGATGCTTTCGGCCAGTAAATGAGTAACCACCAACGTTTAGATGATGGAATGAGGTGGTGAATTGTGGGGAGCCTAGAGGCAGGCCAATTGCAAGTCCAGATATGCAGAGAGTTTAATTTAACGCCCACTGTTCTGTGTAACCTATGGAAACAGTTCCAGGATTCATCGAGAGAAAGCCTGGGCAAGGTCATCCAAGAGCCAACACAACCAGAGAAGATCGCTATTTGTCCATTTTAGCGAGGTGTAACAGAGAGGCTACAGCTTCTCAGCTCTCTCAGGACCTGTTTGCAGCCACAGGAACCCGTGTAGCAAGGGTGACCGGTTCCAAAAGACTGAATGAAAGAGGGTTGTTTGCCAGAAGACCGGCTGTTTGCGTCTCACTCACGTCTACAGACAGGAGAGTCCGATTAGCATGGTGCAAACAGCATAGTGATTGGAGTACGGAGCTACGGGCGACCTTTTTGTTCGCCGACGAGTCCCGTTTTTGCCTAAACACTGATTCTCACCGTACTTTCATACAGAGAGCTCCAAGAAACCGCTACCTATCCTCCAATGTCCGCAAAATCAACAGTTGTGGCGGTGTAATGGTCTGGGCAGGCATCATGGTGGATGGATGCACACCACTCCACATCTTTGACAGAGACTCTGTGACTGGTGTGAGGTATAGGGATGAGGTCTTGGAGCTCTATGTTTGCCTTTTCCGTGGTGCAGTGGGTCCGAAGTTCATCTTACAGGACGATAACGCAAGGCTTCTTGTCGACAACTTTCTCGAGAGTGAGGATATTCGCCAGATGGATTGGCCAGCCAGATCTCCAGACCTCAAACCTATAAAGCATGCCTGGGCTGCTCTGGAGAGGGCAACTCGCAACCCCCTCTGCAAGAACCATCCAGGAACTGAACACAGCATTGTTGAATGAGTGGCACCAGTTGCCACAGGCACTGATAAACTGCCTTATTTCCAGTATAACATCACGCTGCGAGGCCTGTAAGGCTGTAAGAGGGGACTATATCCCCTATTAACCAATTTCTTGTATGTCTTTTGCAACCGCTGTTTCAGACCTTCAGACTCCCCCGAGTGTTAGACATGAACATGTGTGTCTATTATAATTGTTGATTCTTTATTTGTATTATTTCAAACTATGTTCACACCAAATTTTATTAAAATCTGTCCAGTAGTTCTGGAGATCGTAGATCAAATATGAAAATTCTCTTAATTTATTTCACCAGTGTAGATCTTAACATTTAGCCACTTTCATAGCAGTCACCTGCAATGCCCTGTACTGATATTTTGGAGAAAGTGCTATATATTCAGTGATTTATAACATAATTTATATAATGAAATATAACATCTATGAGATATTTCAAATCAAATATTATTTATTAAGTATAAAAACTATGATATATAATTAATAATCAAGAAAGGTGGAAAAATAGACTGATTATTTCATATTTTTTAGTGATTATAATAATGGAATTTCACTGTATTTTAATTAAAAAAAAAAACGTACCTATTCTAAAATCAATATAGCCTTCTCCTCCAGAAAGAATAAGCATACAATCTGGTTTTCGACCAGTTTCTTTGTTTCTGCTTACAGCTTGTTTTATTTCCGACTGCATATCTTTTCCTTCCTGATCTGGGCCAATTTTACTTGTTGCAGCAAAGCCTAGGATACAAATGAAAAGAAAGTTAATAAAAAAGGTTTTTTTCTCCCCTTTTAAGGTAATGTAAATAAAATTTCAGATATGTTAAGTAGAGGAATATCGCTAACAGAAAATATGTAGTTTATTATTGAAATATAAATTATAAATACTTCTAACATTAAAGGATATTAGAAGGGAAAAGGAAATACTTTGTATAGAAGCAGTTTAGTCAACTAAATGAATTCACTCACTCACAAGGAATATGTATTTATACTGAGTTTTCCAATGCAATGCATGCATTCCATGTGCCTTTCACCACTATTTTTGCTACAGAATTGCCCATTTCCCTCATAAACTGATATTCAAATAATAAGTAAATAACGATTACAAAAGAACATGGTTACCTGTTAGAACTGCCTTCATGCAGGATGTTCAATACAAAACTTACTTTTCATATCACACGAGACGAGGCAAAGAAATATTATACAAGTTTAGAAAAATAAGAAATACCATATATTTCTGAAAATAAGCCTATCCAGAGAGGTTAGATTTTTCTGCAAAAATCCAGCTGAAATTGAAAATCCCCACATAAACTAAATTTGAAATAGCCTCAGAAACCCGTAAACAATTGCCCATCTAAGGTGCTCTCTCAGCTCCTTCCTTACCTACTTGAAAAATACACCAGAAACAATGATTCAAAAAATGTTGGATCAGCAACGTAATGGATGGAACTGAAGATGATATTTTCTGAGGTGGATGACAGTGATGTTAATAGTGAAACACAGGATGATGGCATTCATTTGCCTGCAATAGAGATATTTCTGAGATTTGCTAGAAAATTTTGAAATCATACCAATATTAAGAAATTTCATGAAAACAATATCGACTATTTTTTATCAAATTATTTGTAAATAATTTTAAGCTTGCATATATGCTGACCCTCAAACTCAAGCAATAAAAAAATTTCCTAAATATTCTTGGCTTATGCACAGAAATGGTATGAGCAAATATGACAGTCATCCAAAAAAATTTATGTACTTCTGCTGCACAACTTCTTTTAAATTCAAGAAAAATAATTTATTTAAAATATTTTTTCCTGTAATGTCGGCTTATTGTCTTCTAGGTTTAAAATTAATCCAAAGTTAAAAAATCTTATTGCTGATGAAGAGAAGAATGTTCCTGTATTCTTGGATGCTAGAGAAAAGAAGGCAGTAATTTAGCATTATTTGAAGAAGTGTGGGTAGTACTATAACAAATAAAAGAAACATGTGAAATGTTCAACAGTGGATGAACAAATGTGCGTAACAAAGATCAATCACTTGCCATAATAACTTGAACCATCGAGTATGAATACAAAATACTGGAAAACACGCTTATAACTTTTGGTGAGTTTCACAGTTTCTTTTCAAATACACTGCTTGCCATTAAAATTGCAACAGCAGGAAGAAATGATCTGATGAACATCAAAATCACATGAAAGGAAGAAGAGGTTGGGATATGCAAATGATTAGTATTTCAGTGCATTTAGAGGACAGAGAAATGATGTCTGAAGCACTGCATAAAGGAAAAGTTGTGTAGTGGATTTCTCATTCAGAATACATTTTGTAAAGTCGGAGATTGCTCAGAATATCGTACTATGCCTTGTATAAGTAGAAACGCTTCTCAGCAAATGTCAAAATTCAAAAGAGGCAGGATTATTATTCCATGATATCACCTGTTACACTGGCCAACATCCAACCACTGTCATGAGAATATAGAATTAATGGGTTGCTAAGGGTCATACTGAATAGCATGAAGGATCTCAATGCCCTCCCATGACTAATGCCCGAGAGGAGAGATATTGTGAGGCCAGACCTGCAAAATTCAACAACCACATCATGGACAGGAAATGGCATGTTCGCAGCATGCCCAGCATCTGTTCGCAGGATGCGTTAACGTTTGCAGCAGTGTGGACAATCAGCACGACAATCATTACTTCAGCTTCTCTTGACAATGCAGCATAGAGGGAATGGTGATTCTGGTGACCCAGACAACAAAGCTGATGCAGGAATGGCACAATGTCATCTTTTCAGACGAATCCCGGTTCTGTGTGCAGTATTCTGATGACCATGGAGACTCCAAGGAGACTGCACATCGCCTGCTTGCATTTGATATCAGCATAGGGACCTTACACCTGGTGTGATGGTTTGGGCAGTCGCTGGGTACACGACATGCACATCTCTAGTTCGGATCGATGATAATTTGAATGCAGATCGGTACATCTTATGTGCAGTAGTTGTGTCCTATCTTCAAAGTCTGCCAAATGCCATCTTTCAACAAGATAATGCAAGACTACATGTTGCACATCGTGTTCTAACCTTCCTCGATACAGAGAGTATTCGATTGCTGCTGCGACCTGCACGTTCTTTAGATCTGTAACCCATTGAAAACATCTGGTCGTGGATTGCTGACAGACTGGCCTGCCATCCCTCTCCAGCTAATACGGTCAATGAAGTGTGGTATAAACTTGAAGCAGCATGGAATGATTTGCCCGTTTCTGTCCGACTCAATGCCTAACCGAGTAAGGGCCGTTTTAGCTGGCAGATGCACCTCTGTAAATCCCCAGACTGCTTATAAATTTGATCCTTTTGTGTTCAGTATATGCACAATAAATATTTTTTTTTTTTTTTTGTATTTGCTTTCCTTCATGGTGTTGCAATTTTAATGGCCAGCAGTGTACTTATATTCTGTACTTGGTGAAAATATGTCAGAAACATTTTTGACTATACTTAATTTGGGCACAAGTATTAATGATAATTTCTGGCATTAATTAAACTAAAAACATTGCATATTTGTTGTTATATTTTAATTTTATATTCACAACATATATTAAAATCAACACCACACATAAATGAAAAGTGATAGCTATATTGTACCAAACATTGAGTTACCTATACAAAATCAGAACTGTGCTAAAGATAAATCCTGATAATATTTTTAGTGGTGATGGAACTTCGACATCTATTTGAAAAAAGCAAGTTATAAAGTAAGCAAGAAAAAAGCAATTCATACTAAAAAAAGCAAGTTACTCTAGCTTTACTTCATTTTGAAAAATAGGCATGAATATACAAATAAATTCCAGTAATGAATGATTATACAACAAAACCAAAAATTGTCATAACGTTTTTTGGAACTTTTAAGATTATACTTCCAGCAGGATTGTCCAAAACTATGAAGATCAATATAAATAAAATATGTGAGATAATGAAATAACTATCTGAGGTGCAAAAAAAGTAATGCCGTAGTTTGAAATATTTAATATATCAGAATTTTTCTGGAATATAAATATAAAATTGCTTTTTAATAAACAGTTCTTTATTAATAATACCTATTTATTCAAGACTGATATTACATAATGATTTTTATAAATAAAACACATTTTGATGAAATATTAATATCTTGTTGTCACTTTTCATTCTAAATAAAATTAATAATATTTCTGAACATATATTTTAAAAAGAAGGATTGAGCATTCATGGCTACCCTCTCTTACTGAGAGGAGGGTTGTGGAAATTCCAGTTATATATATTAATTAGTTTACTGTGATTATATTCTTTTAAAAAATAACATTTTTTTATTGTCAAAGAGTAACCATGAAAATACCAACCAGGAACAGCAACAAAAAATTTTACAGCATCTCGATGGCCATGAAATGACAACTGGGCCTGGGCCATAGAGCAATATGGAATAAAACCAGATTTATGCAAGCTGTCTCCAATGTCAGAATAGACTCTAACTACACTTCCTGGAGCTCGACCTGAAGAGTCTGATGATGCACGCTGCACTTTTTCTGTACAGACAAAATTAACAGCACAAATAAATGCTAAATAATGATTTCTGACAAATTAAACTATGTTATTTTAATTTCATCTTCATATCAAGAAGGCATTCAATTAAACTTAATATCAGATAAAAATGAAAGCTAATATCTACATTACAGAGAAACGAGTAAAAGCAAAAAGAAGTACACTAATTAACAGCAGACATAAATCAACATCTATGCTTATAACAAGCAAAAACAATTATACTAATTAATTTAATGTTACAGATTAATAGGTAGAAACACAAATATGTATATAACTTAATTTAAAACCAGACATTAATGAAGGTTAATATCTACCTTAAGATATTAACCTTAAGAGTAGCCTTAAGATAAGAGTAAAAAATATATGCAAAAATAGGTATACTAATTAATTTAAATACCAGACATGAATGAAAGCTAATAGTTACATTAAAGAGTAACAAGTAAAAGCATAAACATGTATTTAATTAATAAAATAATCTACAAAGAATGATAATGATGTGAGAGAGAAAGTTATCAACCAGTCAGTAATACAGTTTGGAAGGGTACTCTGTGTAATTTTGTTGATTCTGATTAATAATGACATTAGTTATTTGGCACTGCTATCAATTTGGAGTGTATCTTTAACCCTGATTAATACTATTTTCTTCCCTAGAAATACTCATAGAAAAAAGTGAAAATGTTATTAGTTTTAAATTTAAAAAAAAATTGACATTAAACATTTCATTTTTCTGCCAGAGTCAGAAATATGATATCATTATAATTTTAAACCCTGAGGTTGTTAATAAAGAAGGATTAAATCTTTTGATCTGAAACTACATCATTACTGCACATTAATTAGCAAAATTCTTTGAAAAAAATACTGAAATTTAATAAATTATTTGAGGAATTAAGACACCAAAAATAATTGTTAAAAAACTGAAGAAAATTTTTCAATGAGAACAAACAGCTAGTGTAATTTGACAGGTTCAGCCAACAATTAATAATAATAGAATTGAAAAACTGCATTTATTGCTTTTAAATAATCACTTAGTTTGTTAATCAATAACAGAAAGATGTAATGTAAAGTATTTCATTTTTCTTGAAAGAAAAATGAAATACTTTATGCTGTGTTGAAAGGCAAAACGTTTATGTGTGGAAGATAAAAATATTTTATTTTGAGCAGTGGCAATACATTTATTTTAAATCTCTGAATTTGTCAATTAAATTTCAAAGACCATAACTTTAAGCTTTTCCAAATGGCAATACATTTCTAATAAATCACTAAGTTTTCTGACTGAATTTCAAACATAAATACCATATATTTCACTGGGTGGCAACATGCTGCTTTTAAATTGTTGATTTTGTTGATCAAAATTTTATTAAGTTTACACAAAGCATAAAATAAAATAAAATAAAAATAAAAATTCAGACTTCAAAGGTGCACATGTTCATGTGGAGGTACAAGAGCTAAAAATTCAATGGCTCTATGTGTTCTTTCTTAATAATACAAGGAGCATACATACATGCATTTTTAATTATTTAATAACAGAGATTACAACTTTTACTTTATATAATCAACAAAGAATTATACTTTTAGAACAAAATTACAAAAGCAGTTACCTTCAGTTAAAGGCACAGATATAATTACTCCATTGCCTGTACCCATCCATAGCCTTTTGCATGAGATCAATAAAGCTGTTATTCGCACAAAGGAAAATCCTAATTTACCAGTTCCTGGATAAAATTAGACAATTGTTTTAGATATGTACATGTTCTAAAACAATTTCAGACAAATATTTCTTTATCCTAAACCTTATAAAAATTTAACACTCTGAATAACCTTTTCTGTATAATTAAAAAAATATATATATCCATTTGTATCACACGTTAGTAACATATGTATATAGAAAACAATGCCATTTTAATATTATATGCTATGCCCACCAGCAGTGAACATGTTAAGGTGCTGAACATTAGTAATTTAACCCAGGTTCAAATCCCAGCGATGTGGCTGGCTGAACAGGTGTATTTTTCATGGTTTTCCTCATGCGTAACATGGATTTGAACTAGTTTCCCTTAAAATGTGCTCTTCAAAAGCACCCTACCCTTGGTGGATATCTTTGTGTACATCGCATAATAATAATATATAAATAAATAAATATTAAAAAAAATATATCATATGCAATGATACAGTCTTCAATA
>KK118105.1:28373-93325 GCA_000611955.2 Stegodyphus mimosarum | reverse complement strand
CTCTCTTTTTTTTTTTTTTTTTACAACAGGATTATATTAATCTTGCACGAAAAATACATTTGTCAAAAAATACACACTCATAAATTCTAAAATTATCATTAATGCACATCTTAAAATGAATTCTTGCTTTTTGGACTTAACTGATACTTATATGAAATTAATTTTTGCTCAGGATCTATTTAAAGCATTGGATAATTTTAATGAAAACATTTAAGCAATTACTTAAAAAGAAAATTACATTTACTAATAAAAATTAATTAACTTTTTGATTCTAATTCTGTACTAAATTTTAGTATAAAGCAGCAGAACATAAGAGCTTCTGCCTAAGAGTAAAGATGCCTTCATGGAGGAATTTCTAAAAGAAACTGGATCACATCACACATGAAGAAAAAGCCCATGCAGCCAATCGTTTACCTGCAAATTGAAAATAAGTTGGAAATACCTTACTGCTTTACTGGGCGTTAATAAAAAGTAAATACATATGGGAGAGGAACTTCCTATGAAATTTTTGGCACTTCCCTATTATTATGCCAATCATTATTTAAATGGCACTATGTAAAATATTAATCTCAAACCAAAGATATATCAAGAAATGGCCAGCAGTCTTTAGTATCTTCCTCACTCTTTTTTTAAATCAGAAATTGTCAACATTTTTTTAAAAAAGAAAATATACAGAAATAGAATGATAACCAATGGCCTTCTCAGAACCACTCTCTTGAACCCATGGCCTACTTATTACTGGTCTCATGGCAAGTGGGCTATATTGACAAGATTGGACAATGATTAAGACTGCAGGCTGTATGGGAATAGTTTACGACATACTTTGGCAATCTGAGTAACGGTAATAAAATGGAGTCAGACAATAAAAAAAATGCTTAATTTTCCTCCACTGTCATTATCTAAATTGACTAAAAAGGGAAGGAATTTTGCATCTAGAACTTTTAAAGATATAAAAAGTTAAAAAAAAATACTAACCACGACTGCTAGACTCTCAGTATCCACTACATGAATACAGTTTCTGTATCCACACCAGACGTACTTATCAACAATTGTCATACAGCGCACGGAGTACAGAGGTCTTCCCAAGTCAAGTAAATGGAAGTTTAGAAGATCCCATTCTCCATCTACAGAAAATTTCAATGAATTCAAAAATTTAATTGATGGTAAAAATGATGAAATCATTATACAACAGAGAATCAGCTTATACAGTTGTATCCAAAAATTTCTGAATGCTAATCTGTCGGAGCAGAAGTTTTAAATGGCCTGATCCATGGATAGTGCTGGGCTTAATTACATTAAATAATGGGTGTGTGTGTGTATATATATATATAAAAATTTTAGAACTAATTTCTCACAAGAACCAAAAATTGAAATTCAGAAGTAATAAATTTCAAATAACCCTATAAATGCAAGACAGAATTTAATAAATGTTAAAACCAAAACTTTTCAAACAATCAATATCCCAGTTCAAAACATCAATGAAATTTAAAGAATAACTAAAATAATAGAAGAGGAATTCAATCAACTTCAAGGCCACTTCGTCAGGAGGAGGAACTTTGAAATCTCTCTTCCACAAAAATCCTTGCTTTTCTATATCCAGAATTAGCCGATGAACCATTTCAATGTATTTTAATTATAACAGTTCATCTGAAAATTCTGACCCTCCCCAAAGGAAAGAAAAAACAAAGTTAAGTTCTAATTAGAACCTTGTACCTTAAATAAAGAGAATTCTATTTAAAGAATTGAAAATGTAAGTGAAATAATAAAATACTTCAGTGAAACATTCAAATCAAAATTTTACCTTTAAACAAAGCTCACATAATCCAAAGAATTTAAAACGTTAAGTGAAATTATAAAACTTTAGTGAAAGGACTAAATTAAAACTCGCAAGAAGTAATTAAAAACTTTGAGCATTTTCATTTAGAGCACAACTGAAACTATGAATAAGATCGCCACAGAAGTGATGTTTAGGTTTGCTATTTTGGCTTCATTGGCAAAACTGAAATACTGTGGCGAGAAAGTAATCATTCAAAAGGAAAAAAATTAGAAAAATAGATAGAATTTTGAAACCAAAAGAAAAATTTTTGGTACTTCTATTAAAATTTTAATTTTGAAAAAGATCACTTTAAAATGAAATTTAAGTAAATTCTGACTCTTTTAAAACAAAAACGGGAATAAAGAATGTCATTCAGTGTAAAACTTTAATTAAATTTTAGAATCAATTATTATTTGAAAATAGTAGACTCAAAAAATGTGCACAAAAGTGATCAAAAGGTTTTTAATAATTCAGACCTTTTGATCAGTTTTCTACACAAATTGTAGAAATGAGTAGAAAAATCCATAAAGTTGAATTTCCGATTTTTAAAATTTTTTTATTTGAAATTACAGAAAAAGGTTTAAGAAAGCTTGAAAAAGAAAGTAAAGGAACTATTGTTAGAAAAGTAAAAAGTCTTCATGTCATTGGCTTATCATGACAATAAGGCCCTTGTTTTAATAACAGAATGGTAATTAAGAGAAAAAAAGGCTCTACCACTCAAAGAAATCTTTGAAACTCTTTTAGAAATGACAAAATTTTTTTCTGAAATACTTGATATTCTGGATTTTCAAAAATGGAAATAATTTCTACATTTTTCTCTATACAGTAACTATATAAAACATTCAAAACTACTTTACCTGAAAACACAAGGAATTCCAATGGGAAGTTCATATTCAACTCATCTTTATAATTCATTTCTATTTTCTAAAGAATTCAAATTCCTAAAGAGCCTTTCTGATAACGATTTCGGTAAATTTGAACACACTTATAGATATATTGATGACATTACTACTTTCAACAATTATAATCTCATTGAAAATAGCAACATCTGCCCAAACTGTCTGAAACTTAATAAACAGATAAAACCAATAAAAACCAAACAGAAACTTTTAAAAGTATGAATTTCATAATCTTGCAGAAATTAAACTTTTTGATAAAAGAAAAGATTTTAATTTTTCTACTTATAAATTGGACCTCCAAACATATATAAAAAAGTTATTGCAAATACTATTATTATCCAAATTAGCAGAATTAAAAAAGTTTGCACTGAAATAAAAACATAAAATGAAAAAATTCTAATTTTCACCAAAATTTTAAAAGAAAACGAAATTCCTTTAAAATTTATTAATAGTCTACTTAAAAAAATCTGGAGTAGTCTACACCCTATAATACTTTTTAAAAGTATGAATTTTGAATCTGAAAGCTCCAAAAGAGAAGGATGTCTTAAAAGAGATTATATGACTTTTTTATTTTTTTCTCTTAATTATTATTCCATTATTAAAACAAGGGCCTTCTATATTCAGAATCGTCATGTTAAGCCCATGACATGAAGACTTTTTACTTTTCTAACAATAGTTCCTTTACTTCCTTTTTCAAGCATTTTAAAACTTTTTTCTGAAATTTTAAATAAAAAAAAATTAAAAATCTAAATTCAACTTTATGGATTTTTCTACTCATTTCTACAAAAAATTTTTTATCACTTTTTAAGTCTACTATTTTTAAACAATAATTGATTCTAAAATTTAGTCAGAATTTACTTAAATTTCATTGTAATTTGTAAAGTAATCTTTTTCAAAATTAAAATTTTAATAGAAGTACTAAAAAGCTTTTCTTTTGGTTTCAAAATCCTATCTTTCGTTCCAATTTTTTGCCTTTTGAATGAATACTTTCTTGCCACATTATTTTTGTTTTGCCATTGAAGCCAAAATAGCAAACCTAAGCATCACTACTGTAACGATCTTATTCATAGTTTTAACTGTGCTCTAAATGAAAGTGCTCGAAGTTTTTAATTACTTCTTGTGAGTTTTAATTTATTCCTTTCATTAATGTTTTATAATTTCACTTGCTTTTTAAATTCTTTGGATTATGTGATCTTTTTTTAAAGGTAAAATTTTTATTTGAATTTTTCACTGAAATATTTTATCATTTCACTTATGTTTTCAATTCTTTAAATAGAATTTCTTGTACTTTATTTAAGATACAAGATTCTAATTAGAATTTACTTTGTTTTTTCCTTGCTTTGGGGAGGGTCAGAATTTTCAGATGAACTGTTATAATTAAAATGGTTCATCAGCTAATTCTGGATACAGAAAAGCAAGGATTTTTGTGGAAGAGAGATTTCAATGTTCCTCCTCCTGACAAAGTGGCATTGAAGTTGATTGAATTCATCTCCTATTATGTTAGTTTTTTTTTTTTTAATATTTCATTGATGTTTTGAATTGGGGTATTGTTTATTTGAAAAGTTTTGCTTTTATTTAATAGTTAAGTTTTAGTTAAGTTTTATTAAATTCTTTATTGCATTTATAGGATTACCCAAAATTTATTACTTCTGAATTTTCAATTTTTGGTCTTTGTGAAAAATTAATTCTAAATTTCTTACTCTATGTCTTTACTGATAATTTTTCAGCTGCTTAATGCATAAAAAAAATCTAGGCACGATTGTGTTTTTTTTTTTTATAATTTTTTTTTGTATATTTGGAACCAAAAAAAAAAAGATTTTGTATTGAAAACTCTTTTGAAGGTCCATCCTAATTACTCTGGATTACATTATAAACTGGTAGAATGCAAATTAAAGAAAATTACAAAATTCGAATAAAAAAGTTTTCACTTCCAAGTAGTAAGATATACAATACAGTCAATTTGTTCATTAAAAAAAAAAAAAGTTTAATCTTTGTTTACAACTTCAAACAGAACATGTCAAGGAAAAGTTGATTAATGAGTGTCAAACTAAGTTGATTAATGAGCTTTGAAAACATATTTCATTCCACTGATATTAATCAACTTTCATATGGAACAAAATAAGTCTTTTAAATTCAGTTCTTTTTTCTACAAGCCTTTGCACTCATATAGTACAAACGTTTATATACAACTGAAATAAATAAATAAATAAAATATCTAAAGGAACTTAAAAAGGTTAAAGACTAACCAAATTCAAGACAAAATTAAAATAAATTCTGATTACCAAATTAATGAAACAATTTAACTTCAAACTTGAAAATTAAATTGTTCAGTCAATGAATTTAAATTGACACTTGGGCTGGCTTTTTAAGTGAATGAAAGTATTAACATTTTGTGAAATTAATAAATTTTTTGCTAAAGGAAAATTAAAATTGTAATTTCTGGAGCAATTCTTGCAAAAAAGGAAAAAAAAAATATTAAAATGAAAACAATGAAACTATTGGAAAAATCAAACTTACCCTTCTGAAGACTTACGTGTCAGAAGTATGCCTCAACTGCTAAAAATACAGACACCTAATAGGTTGACAGAATTTTAAATGAGCCTTGCAAAAGGAAGACCAGAAATTGAAAAAAAAATCTTCCATTCTGGAATAGCAAGAAATGTAAAACCATAAAAAAACTCACACTTTCTTGGTGTGAAGCAACTGGTGGCGGAACGGGGGTTGGAGGTGAAGGGTGCTCATTAAGAAAAGGTAACAAGTGACAACATGGCATCGTTTTTAGATGCTGGTCTTCTAAGAGAAACCATCCAAGATGGCAAAATATTAAACGATTGTAATTTTAAAAAATGGCCGAAAGCGGAAGAAAAGTGAAATAAGGGGTTAAAAAAAGTCATAATTCTTCACGCAATCGAGCTATAGAAATGTCTTAAGAAATCAAAATAAGCCCATTTGTTTAGTAAAACACTAAAATGGCCAGAAATTCCATAAAATATGTAAAGAATGTTATTCTTTTCACTTTAGCCAAATTCAAAGAGAAAAAAAGAGAAATTTAATCATAAATTACTCATAAAAGTCATCCATTAGTTACCTCCTGTTTTCGTGTTTGGGTAAAAAATATTTCACTGTAAACAAGTAATTTAAAAAATAAAGTTAATGCCAGCTTTTTTTAAAAATGTGTGAAATTGTGAATTTTGGAATTTGATTTTCTAAGAGGATATTAATAAAGTTCTGTATTTCTTCTTGAAGATAGTCTGCTACATTCAAAATTCTTTTGATTCTAAGAATTTGAGTATAGTATTAATAATAACTTTCTTTGGAGATGTTAGAATTCCATATGTTCAAAAACATTTTTTGTACCATTAGCAATGAATCTGAACTTTACTGATGTTTTGTAAAATTTTGGAAGCATGTAAATATTAGGGAATTTATTAAAGTAGCTGCTGGGTTTAATTTTAAGTCTTCAATGTAAAATTTTGAACTTCTTTTTGAAGAATTTTAGCATTTGTATTGACTTGTTGATAAGTAGTAGTAGTTTGGAGTCCTTGCCTAATTAAATTATAGTAGAAATTTTTTCATAAAATACTGAAGTTGTTGCTTGATTTGTCAATTTTTGTGATAATGAATTTTTCCCATAACTGTTGAATTTTAATCTCTATTGTGAATCTCTTATTGTGAATTTGCTGAAACTTGGTAAGCTGGAAACTATACAGATAAACTATTTAAGCAAAGCATCTTTCCATTCAAAAAAAGTAGTAGTTGGTAAGTTTGTTTGGCAACTTGCGTTGACAATAAAAGTATTCAAATCATTATTTAATCGTTGTGTGCTACATTTGAAGGTGGAACGAAACTTGGTACTTTAGCTGCATCAACTTTAAAAAAATCTTTGTCTTAAACAATCTTTAAATTTCCTGTGATGATGTGCTGGTGATAAGGATCCACAAAAATACTGTTATTTGGTAGTTTGCATTCTCAGGTATCTGGACTGTCTCTTTCGTGGTGTTTGGTGATCATATTTCCAATTGTTTTAATGAATTTGAAGCTATTGGGTTGCTTTGGTGTTAAAGGAATATCACTGAATGACATTAAAGGGAGGGGGGGAATCCAATCTCAAACTATCCTAATTTATTTTTTAATTCTCTCCTGGGGAAGATAAATTTAGTTTTACCACACTTTGAAAACCCAAACATTAAAATCAAACATTGTGTTTTTATTATGCAGAACTCAAACTTTTTGTGTTTTATTTCTTAGAATGAGTATATTTATATACATTAAGATTTTGTAATTTTTACAAAAATGATTTTTTTAAATAAAAATATCACAACTTGCTTAAATTAAACCATTTTTACACTTGAAATATATGTCTACAACCAATGATCGCAAAAAGTACAATCTATGTAAAGATTTTTATGAACAAGTTATAGAGTAATATTTATTATTTTTTCAGAAAAAGTTTAATAAATGAAACTAAAATCACTAAATTTATATTAAATGATAAATCAAACAAAAGTTACAGCACCTGAAGCCCGATGAAAAATAGCAACACTTCCATCTGCCAATCCAGCAAACACACGACCCCTCATATGTCTGTAATAAAGAATTGCTTTTGACACAATATATAGTAACTATTTACTTCACACCAGAAATCATTTTCTATATTCACATTTAAACATTAAATATGAAAATAAAAATATAAAAAAATTAATATATAATATGGAAAAATTTCATAAAACTATGAAATTAAAGCTCATATTTTATTATAAAATCATTTATGATAAGAACCATCTAAAATAATATATTTATTTATTATATGAAAATACAAGTTCGTATTCATTTTCATAATGACATTATTTTATAATAATAATATCTGATACATAGGATCTGCATTAACATAAATAATTATAATATGAATGATCTAATATATAGTAGTGTTTTCACGAGACATTACTTAATAAATTTTAGTAAACTTAATATTATGCCTAAGTCTGATATCATGAATTCAAAATATAAAACTGGGTTTCCAAATCTGAATATTACAAAAGAAATGTAATACTTTTGTATAAGACACGGTGAGACTTTCAAACACCCATGTATTTTTTCTTTATAGAAGTTAAAAAACTTTGAACTTAAA
The DNA here is from genome assembly GCA_000611955.2 of Stegodyphus mimosarum. Lineage (NCBI taxonomy): Eukaryota > Metazoa > Arthropoda > Arachnida > Araneae > Eresidae > Stegodyphus > Stegodyphus mimosarum. The sequence goes on along the minus strand of KK118105.1, from coordinate 85,482 downwards.
AAGTCTGAAATCATACACGATCATAATTTTACTGTGTATATTTTTTTAATTTTTCTTGACAAACATAACATGTAATGAAAGAGTCTTTCAATTTAATTTAAAATCTATAAACTATGCATACAAAAATCTAAATGAGCTTTGTATAAATTATTAAATACATAAATTATATATCATTACAATGCATAAATTATGCATACAAACATCTAAATGAGCTTCAGTAGCATTTTCAACTTGAATGAAATCCTACAGTAATTCATTTGAAAGATTTTTTTCAAAAGATGACAGATATCTCAGAAGAACATTTGCTATCATTGATTACTTGATACAAGGTGGGTTCCAAAGGAAGAAATGAATTCCTCGCAGAATTCTGACAGTAACAATTTTTTGCAAACACATAAATAATTTGAAGTTCTTTAAAATACCACGCTGATCAAGAAATAAATATTAAGTACAAAGAAAATGAAGGGACATTTGATACCATAGAAATAGCTCAAAATATGACTAGATTAAAAGTATTTTACATCAGTATTCTTAATTGTTTAGAATGTACAAGGTCATCAAAAAAGGCACATCTGATTTTAAATCACTAAACTGTGTTTTATTGTAAATCAATCTTTTTAGTTTTTATATCAAAATGATTAGAAAATACCCAATTTTGATTACAGGAACAGGAAAATAATCAGAGGAGATTTGCTTGGTAGTTGTGACACCTTATCTTGAACCAATTACAAGTACTTCGCATGATGTTGGTGACCATGTAGTATAAAGTGCATTTGGAGATACACAATTTAAATGTTTTACAACAGTTCAAAGAAATTTTTAGTGAACTTATGGAATACTGCCATCTGCTGCAAAATGATCATTTGTTGTCTTTTGAAACAGCCACTCCAGAAATGATCCAGCATACATAGGTACTTAGAAAGTACCTAATGGAGTTCATATTGAAATTTACTACTGTATGATAAAAATGTTGATCTTTCACTTTTATTTTGTAAAAGACTATTAAGCTGCCTCAAACATTTTTTAATACAACTATTTAAAACTAAAACGATCTTTTTTGGTGACCACATACAATAAAACATAAAACCATGGTTGATAAAGACAAATGTTGGTATTTTAAAGAAATTACACTCTAAAACCTTTAAAAACAATGAATGACTCAAATTTTAAGATATGAAAAAATTACATTAGTATTGTGGGTAAGAGGTAAAGATATGTATTCAGTTTTATCAACTGCTGGACTAGCAGATGGACCAATCTGCCAGCCTAACAGAAACTCCAATTATAGACAACTAGATCTATAGTCATAATTATGTTTCAAAGACAGTTGCCTCAGTACATGTAATTCAAGATCGCAGCAGCCAATGCAACTATTTAATTCCTAATTTAATGGGGTAGAGGCTATAGTTTCAAAGTTTGTTGAGTGATAAATGCAAAAAGTACAGATACTATAGTAAGACAAAAATATAGTAGTATTTCACATAGTCCACGTAATATCCCAGACTGTTTGAAACTAGATTAATTGAGGAACTAAATTTTCCTTACAAAAAATTATAACTGGTACTAATTTAGAAGTCAAACAACAAAGATCATTTTCAAATTTTCGCAGGTCTAGATTTGATGGTTTCACCGAACCACCATCCTCAGCTGCAATAGCGCAAATGAACGAGAAAAGATAAGATAAGAAAGCCTGGACAGGAGACAAGCTACTTGCACCATCTGTTGATGAAACCAGAAATAAAACACAATTTCTTTAAAGGATGAAAACAAAGATGGATTGGAATTAGGTTCATTAATTAGAACAGAAAGATTTTTTTGAATGTGAAATGCCTCTAGAAAATCCAGTTCACCAATGGAAGATGTTTTTTGAATAATTTTGGCAGCAGAAAAATTGAAAGTGTGATTTTCGGACCAACAATGAAGACTTCTGTGTTCCCTTTTTTCTAACATATGCCTCATGTTCCTTAACGTGAAATTTTATGGCTCTCTTAGTTTGGACAATGTAAATTAAACCACACTGGCAAGGAATCCTGTAAATACCCCAGGAATTCATATCCAGAATGGGGTCCTTGAGTATGGAACTCGGAATTTTATTGACGGGAGAATAAACGACCCAAAAGTTAAATTTCTGTAAAATACGTGCAACTTTATAGCTAATTAATAGAAAGAAGGGAATGACATTAGAATTTTTATATTCTCCTAAAACAAGAGTCTGCCTTTTGGTGTGTTGAGATGAGAATTTTTTAACTGCTTGATTAATAATGTGATTAATAATTAAAATAAGCCTCTGTCAATAGCTGTTGCTTTTAAATAATTTAGTTCTTCATCAAGGGATAGTTCGGAGGAACAAACTTGAAGAGCATGGAAAACATAGGAATAAAATGAAGCTAACTTTTGTTTAGTCCCCTCCCCCGGATGATATGATTTGAAGTGTAGCGGAAGGCAAACCGATGAAGGTTTACTGTAAACCGTACTACTGAAGTTGGATGTGTTACGTGTGACCAGAATGTCGAGAAACGGAAGAGAATTGCAAGTCTCAAGTTCAAAAGTGAACTGAATAGCAGGATCAATGGAATTCATTGTTGAAAGAACTTTATTTAAATCATCTTTATTACCTTCAAACAGGGTAAAAGTGTCGTCTACGTAGCGGAACCATACTGGGAAGTTTAAAGTTTCAAACAATTTTGATTCATAATAATACATGTAGATATCAGCCAGGATGGGACTAAGGGGGCTTCCTATGGCTAATCCCTCAGTTTGCTTGTAATATTTATTTTGGAAAACAAAATGTGTTTGTTTCAAACAGTGTTGAGTGAGAGAAATTAGCTCATCAATTTCGATACAAGAGAAATGAAATTCCCGAAGTCTGGTTTCTAGACATCTTATGCACCCTCCACTGGAACATTGGTGAATAATGATTTTACATCAAAAGAAACTATGAGTAAATTTCTAGGAGAAATGTTTTTAATCTTTTTTACAAACTCTATTGATTTTTTGTGGTGTAAATGTTATTATCTAATAGAGTTAAAAATCTAGAAACTAAATATTTAGCTAACGGGTACGAGGCAATGCCTAAATTTGAAATAATAGGGCGGAAAGGAATACCACTTCTATGAATTTTGGGAAGAGCATATAATCTGCCACAATTTGCAACAGATGGGATAAGCTACTGTTTTAAGTTGGTCGAAAGTATTTGTGAAGATTTGATCGCAGTTTTTATTTTTGAGAGGTCCGAGGGTGAAGATCTTTAGGAATCGGATTATATGGTCTTTCGTAAGAGTTTAGTGACACCATCAATGTAAGTGTTCTTTTCCATGACAACTATCTGGCCACCTTAGTCGGCCTTTGATATGATAATATCTGGGTTAGAATGAATTTCGTGCTACAGTAGCTCTTTCTCTCGCAGTTAGATTTGGTTTCAAAGGTTTATTGTTGAATTTGACATTATGAACGATAAGATACCTAATCATTTCTTTCTGTGAATCTGAAACTTTACTGAACTTGAAAGCTTTTTCGATAGGAGTCAAAATCTTTGGAATCGAGGGTTTAGGGGTTTGTGAGTAGTTAAATTATACTTTTGAATTGTCTCTTGTTCTTCTGATAAACTAACATTAGATATATTAACTATTGGTTTAATGTTTACATTAGGAAGATTTTTTGAACTATTTGAACTGGAAGACTGTAAAAGAAGTTTTTCAAATTTAACTGCAAGGGTGTTTTTATGACGGTTAACTGCATACTTCGTTCTAGATTAAGACTTTTGTTCAAGAGCAGTGAATTTTGGATATGAATTAGTTCCAGATGAAGCTTATAGAGCTCCTGTTCAATTTTGGATAACTGTTGACATGTATCCCTTATGATGGGCAGAAGTAAGGCTAGCTTGCAGTTTAACAGAATTCTTGAAACGCGACTGGAAAGTTTTTGATTAGATTTGATTTGAATGAAATTGGGGATCAATTTTTTACATTTACACTTAAGTAAAAAGTCAAGATCATTCAGGAATTTCTGTCATTTCAGGCGTAATTTAGTGAAACGATTAATGGATGAAGGCATGATAAACAATGCAGAAAATCAAACTAAATTAACTAACCAATAATAAAGGACGCACAAAACAGCAGAAAAATTTCACACTGAAATGAATAAAAAACAAAATATTTGCAACTAAATTGCATGCAATCAGATAAGCAAAGCACAATAAAATTTTAAAATATAACGCTGATTTTTGTTGTTTGACTTCTAAATTAGTATTTGTTCAGCGTGTTATTGTATCTTAATGATAACTAGTTTTAGAACAAAATATATTTTCTCTCTGTTTTTCAATATATAAAATATAATAAATTCAAATGTCTTTATTAGAAATAATTTTTAAATATACATGTTTATAATAATTCATTTTTTATTGTCAAAAAATTTCAATATCGATATCCAGATTTTTGCCTTAGTCCTTTTCTCTTCATATATGGCAAAGAATAAAAGTCTTTATATGCAGCAAAGAACTGCAATATTCATCATTTCACAAATTGTACAGATATGTTCGATATTGCAAGCTGTTTCCATAGCATGTTTGGATGAGGTTTTAACCATTCCCGCAATTTTTGCTAGCTTTTCAGCTGTTTATTCTCATACAGTGACTTTACAGCAATAGGTTGTCCCACTGTTTTCCATAATTTCTAATCTTCCCCAATTTCATAATTCATCATTTTTCATAAACATCATCTACGTTCATAAGTTACTAGTTTCATAATCATATAACTTTAGAAATGCATAAACGTAGACTTATTAACTATATAAAGAGGAAAAAAAATAGCTATGTATTAGAAAAAATTTTGCATATTATTTTTTTGAATTGATATCACTCAATTAAAATTTAGTTTGGCTTGAAGTTTTCAAATTGGATCAGTGTAAAACAAGACTAATCAAGCAATGTATTGCTGTATCAAACATTTCTTAACAGCTACTTAGTAATATAGTTTTAAAATCCTTCCATTTTTTGGAGAATACTCTATTTTAAGAGGATTATTGGTAGCAATAACATATTATATCTTAAATATTACATCACTTTAAATGTACAAGGACTTAAAATATTTATTTCCCCATTTTAGTAACAGTGTTCATTACTAATTTCACTAATTTGGGATTTTAATCATGAAAACAACAGAAATGGTTGCAATTATTATTCACAGATGGCAATAATAGTGAGAATGACTACTGTATGCAATATTCTATGTAACTATAGGAGATGATATCCAACTTTTGTCTGAACATAGGAACTAATTTAGTTCAGACTTTCAACCAATTTCATCCTGAAATATTGCTCTGTACAGCATTTATAAATTACATGTCATATGCTATTTTAAAGCTTAAAACTTTAAAGCAAGTTAAAAGTCGGTTATGATTTAATCTAAAAATATTTTTAAATTTTCAGAGACAGATACTAACAGTTCAGTCAAGCATTTAAAATATGTGAATAATCTTTCATTAGAAATCATTTTATCAACTGTAAATGAAACAAATAGATCATGAAATATTCAAACATGGAAAATATGCTACAAAATATACAAATATAATTTACATAAAAGTGTACTAGTAACTAATACTTACACAATACTAAGTACAGAATCTCTTAATTTCACAGAATTAATGCAACGCCACCATTGAGCCACAGAGGAATGCACATATATGCTAAATTCAAAAATCACGATTTTAACGTCAATTAAAATTTCCTACAATTCATTTCACAAGTTTAGTATACATACGAATAAAACAAAAATTGTATTTATATTGATATAAACAAAAACTAAAAAATTTTAAGTTTTTCTTCATATGAAACACACTGTCACTACATTATCATAGCAAGTTAAGCAACACAGTGATGGTACAGCAGTAACTTATAAGGTGGTATTAAAAAATGTACTGCACCATTTACTGGATAAATCATTTCCAAACATTAGAAACTACTACACTGCTTTACTGGTGGATTTTGTTACTAAATACTGTTCTATCATATAAAATGAAAACCTAATAAAATAACAGTCATTTTCTGGCTTACACTAGATGAAAAATGAATAATGCATAGCATAAAAGAATAAAAAATAGCATGTAAATTAGTGTTAATTTAACTTGCCTTTCTTATGTAGCAGGCAAAACAATAATATATATATATATATATATCTATTTTTACATAGAAACAGCAATCCTATGACTATAATTATTATAAGAGTAACAAAAGTTTCAGTTGCATGCAGATGACAAAATTCAGTTATCCCTCCATGCACAGCTTACTAATTTGGGCAGCTAGATAATATGGCTTTAGTTTCAGACTCATGATATAGTTTTATGATCATGGCTGAGTAATGTACACAAAATTAATAAACAATCCAAAAATAATGGATACAAAAAAGACTGAATGTAATCAAGAACATAACTATTATTATCAGTACTTTCCACTCATTACTTTATCTACCAAGAGTTCCAGAAAATCACTCTCAATAAAATTTTAATTTACATCAATGAAGTTATAACAAAAGGTTTTCTGAGAAAACTTCCCTACAAATAGTGTGACAGCCAAATGATTATCCATGCTCCAGGAAACTATGAATCCTACATAATATCCTACAGAAAAATAAACTGAAGATGTCTCTGTGGTACTATTTATAAATAATAATAAGAATTTATCATAACGTTAATCAGGCAAGGATTTCTCTGTCTGACCATGGCAAGATACATGCCATTATGTACATTTTAGCGATTGGAAAACACTATCCTGAGTTTACCCATCAATGCAAAGAGGCTTTCTCCAAAGGCTTTAACAATGGATATAAAATATAGTTACAACAGTACGTAGACAATTTGTAAGGCAGCCCAAAACTACAAAATCCACTCTGCAACAAATATTTATGCAAAAGATCTGCTTCATCTGTATGGAAATGTCATGAATCAAGTCTACCTGCTGATGCAAGTAGACCTGACTGACGACATTTCCATCCAAACAAGGATGACATATATGGTTAGATTCCATTAACAGATGAAAGTCACCACTAAGATCAAGGTTACCGTAATTTTAGGTAGATAAACCGCAGCTAATATGTGTTTAAAAGCTGAACATTTAGGTCTACGGCATATCTGCTGGAGCAGCGTATCTGAGCGAATTTTATTTTTCCTCTGTCCCTAAAACTTCGTTCAAATCATAAGTTATGCGCAAGCGAAACGGTAAGAATTCTCTGCAATATTCTAACACCTCAGATTGCGCTAAGGCAGTGCAATAAGTTCAAACTTACCTAACTAAGGTAGGTGGCGCTCTCTGTAAAGATACTGTAATGCATATACTTTCTGGTTTTGACCGCGTTTTCGTATGACTTTTAACGGAAACCGCTACATTTACTTACAGGTGTTGTATTCATTCTTACATGTTTTTTATAGCTTTCTAGCTTGCTTTTTGCTTGCCTTATCATTCACGCTTTAAAAATATTAATATTATTATTATTATGACTGCTACTCGAAGAAAAAGTTATACAGCTGCTTTTAAGCTTTCAGCAGTGAAGAAGGCACAATCGAAATTGGAAATCGTGCTGCAGCTAAAGAATTTCAAGTTGACGAACGATGCATTTGGCAGTGGAAGTCCGAACAAGAAGAATTACAGAAAATGCCTCGTTGTTGAGAAAGATCTCGTTTAACTGGTGTCATAGCCTGGCCTGTTTTGGAAGACAATTTAGAGAAATGGACAATAGAACAGAGAGAAGTGGATTATCAGTATCAACAGTTAGAATTTACCTTCAAGCAAAGGTAACTGCTCAACAAATATGCAATAAAATTTTGTTGGAGAACCTAATTGGTGTTTCAGGTACATAAAGTGAAAGAAATTATCTGTCAGGACCAAAACAAGAGTTGGACAAAAGCTTCCCATGAACTGGCTTAAAAAAAAGGTACCTTCCTTGGAGTACACATCTAAGAAAATTAAAGAACAAAATTTGAAAAGAGGACAAATTATTAATATGGATGAAGTGCCCATTACTTTTGACTGTCCTCTGAGCAGAAATGTTCATTCAATGGGTGAAAAAATATTTCAGTATTAATAACCGGGAATGAAAAGACTTCTTTTACTTGTGTTTTGCCACCAATGGAGAGAAGTTAACCTCTTTGATAATTAAAAAAAAAAAAAAAAAAAAAAAAAAAAAACAATTCTGAAAGGAAACTTTTCTAAAGGAGTCATTATTTGTGCCAACGAAAAAGGATGGATGTGTGAAGAAGTGATGACTGAGAGAAATTTATTGAAAAAGAAAAGGTGCTTTTTTCCAACCTGAAGGTCTCATTGTTCTGGATTGAATGTGATCCCATTTAGCGGATAGGGTAAGATCTGAAGAAAAAAAAACTTAGCACTGATGTCTCAGTGATACCAGGTGGAGCTTAAAAAAATTTTACAGTGTTGGATCTCACTATCAATAGAATTTTCAGGCATGAACTACGAAAGCAATGGGAGGAATGGATGCAAAGCGGACTCCATTCCTTTACAAATTCCGGGCGAATGAAAAAAGCTTCATATGAGGAGACTGCCTTATGGGTCAATAAAGAATGGCCATCAGTCCGAGCTGATGCAGTCATATCAGCTTTCATTAAATCGGAAACCATCGAAAAAGAAAATGAAATTGGTTTCGTAGTGATGTTGAAAGAAGTGATTTAGAACAGAATGATGAAACTGACCTTGATGGTCATTTGCTAAATTTATTTAATTCTGACATCGATGAGTCAGATTTTGAAGGTTTTTTATAAATAATTGTAGTTTAATTTAATTAAAAAATTCTGTTTGCTTATCTCATTTACGCAAACGAAGTTTACTAAACCCATAAAAATAATATCTATTAGAAATCATGAGTTCGTTTTCGGCAAATTGAATGTAAGATGTTTCTTCCTTATTTATTTATATAGTACCGATTATATTTATGTTGTAAATGTTATAAAGTGTTATCGATGATGATTACATCAATATAGAGGGAATTACTGAATAAATGATTATTAAGTGTCATGTTTTGGAATGCTTTGCTGCGGCTTATCCATGAACTTTCATTTTTTTAGTCAATTATCATGTTTGCGGCATATACGCCAGCACAGCTTATCTACCTGAAATTACGGTATTTTATTTCAGAACATCCCAGTGAAGTCACTAGATGACAGTCCTAAGGATAGCCTCCTGCAGACAAAATTTTTCTCAGGTCACATGATCACCATCTACTGTTTGTAGAAAATTTTTAAAGAAGAATGGTATGACAATCTGCTTCTTATATGGCATAAAAAACGTTTACAATGGAAGTTCTAACAAAAGTACAATATCAAGAGAAAAGACTGTCACAATGTGGCTAAGAAATGATGATACCACAGTTCTTTTTAAGGATTTCGTGCATTTAAGTTTGATCACATATATGTGATTCAACTATTTGTATCATACCACAGCTTTCTAACATCAGTGCATACAGACCCACCAGGCAAATGGGCTGACTGCTTGGTTGGTTTTCATAGTTTTTCCCATGTGCAATGTGAATACGAGCCAGTTTCCCTCAGAAAGTCATGCATGAAGTCATCCCTTCTCTTATGCAGCTAGCTCTTATGGCTCTGCCGTATTGAAATAAATTAACCATTGCATACAGTATATCCTAGCCTGTACTCTCCTATAAAGTCAGTAAGTAAGTATACTATATTCACGCTTTAAAAATATTACTATGCAGTTTTGAAGATACTCATTCTGAGTCTTTGGGCCATTACAATTTGCCCTCTATCAAATTCACTTAGATCAGCAGCCTTTCCCATGACTCACAAAAGTAAGTGCAAGAATGATTCCTTACCTTCTCAAGTAGCAATTAAATACCATTCTAACTTAATCTCATGCCCTCTATGTAATCCAGAGGAGTTCATGGAAAAATGTGGGGATGGTCATAATGTTTTAGCTCGACAGTGTATACATTATATATCAATAAGCAGAAAAATTAAAAACATTATTCAAAATATTTTGAAGCAAACCAGTTATTTAAATTTTTTTTAATCTGAAATTTGCAACTGATAGTAGAAGGAAAACTTACTGTCCAGCCTGTGAACCAAGCCACATAGTGGGTAAAACGGATGACATTTTTTCAGTTTGCTGGATGTCATGATTTGGCTTATCAGGGGATGAAGAAACATTTTCAAATGATTCAGACAGAGGATGTGATGAGGAGAGATCATCCTTGCTGTCTACATAAAAGAAAAGTACATTATTTATCAATATTCTAGGAACAAATACACATACAGACACACATATATATACATATTAAACATAACAAACAAAAAAGAAAGATAAAATATAATAAAACAAGAGTTCCAATAAGCCAGCCATAACTGCTTAACCTGTGTTCACTTATACATGCACACAAAATTTTAATTTTCAGAAAATCCACCATGTTAAATTTTAAAAGCAATTTTTCTTATACGTATTTTCAAATAAATTTTTAAAAAAATCCAATTTACAATATACTTTAATTGAAGAAGTGAATTATTGTTATTATTTAAATTATTTAGCCTTTTCAAGTGCATATCAACACTCTTACTTTATGGTAAAAATAGACTGGGAGTTGCAGCAAATTTTTCATCTTGGATAAATTTCACCTCTTGAATACGTATTCCACTGTCTTTTGAAATGAATTTGGAATTTATGTGGTTAAATGTTTAAAAAAATTTACTTGTTTAAGAATTTTCAGATGTGAAGTTCCAACTTAAACGTACCTTGAAAGCTACTTTGTTTACATTCTGTGCAATGGATGAACTAGTTTACACTGGCAGCAGTTAAAGATGGATTATTAAAAATAACATTTGTAAAGACTTTTTTGGTGTCAAAAATAGAAAATAAGATAAAGAAAATAATTTTTAATTAATTCAAATGTTCAATTCCAGCATTTTTATTAATGGCTGTAGTGTTTTTAATCCACGTTCAAGTCTGCAGAAAGTAACAGCAGCTCTCTATAATGTTTACAAGGAAAATTCATTGCAGTGAATGTAGGCACAATGTGAATGCAGGTTTCCTTACATAATGTTAAGTTTACTTATGTTTCTTTCTTAAGAAGCACCAAATTTATTTTAGAAATAATTTCATTGGTAGACATTAATTTTTTTTTTTTTTTTTTTTTTTTTTTTTTTTTTTTTACAAAAACTATATTATTGCGCTTTTACATTTATTTCTTTTTCTTTCCACACCTTTTCTTTGTACTGGCATTATTTTCTTCATATACAATTATATTTAAAAATATACCAGTTTTATATTCTGTAAATCTTACTGTATTTACTCAATACATGACCCTTCCTCTTTTTTTCCTACATACTGCAGTTCTAAAATTTTGTAAAATCTTTTAACTGACAATTTTGAAAAATGAAATTATGGAATGAGAGGATAGAGTTGAATTATCAGTACCTATATAGTACAAGAGAGGGGCCAATATTCTTCAAATAACTGACAACCACATCCCTTTTCACATTGCCAAAAGAGTAATAAAAAATTACTACAGAGAAGCTTTTCGGAAAGACGTTACCAAAAGGAACAGTCATAAAGTATGGATTAACAGAATTTTAGACACAGCTTAATGGCCCAGAAAGAAATCTTGCTATCTTTCGTCTTGTTACTGTCCATAATTGCCTTTTTAAACATCTGCATGGAATAAACATTAAACCAACCCCAATTTGTAAAGTGTGCCATCTTTATAAAGAAATGGATGCCTCACATCCGAGAAGCTGTTGCCTGCACTTAATGTTGGATCGCTCTGGGAGAGATATTAGGAGAACACAAAAGAGATTTAGATTATACTGCAGTCTCTTTTCTTAATTTTGCTGTTTCTTTCATCTTTGCTTGTTCTGTCTCTACAGTTGTCTTTGTAATCTGCCATTAGGGGGATAGGGCGAAAACTATATAGCACAATTACGCTGTTAAAATACTAAATAAGCCTTACAGATAATTATTACACATACCTTACAGATATACTTATAATCTCCAAATTTAGCTCAGCAATTTCAGTTTGTGCCTACATTCACTATACTGTCACTAATATGCCTGAACACAAATACCATATTTGAAACCAGGAGATTTTTATGTTGTATGGCAATACCATTTCAAAGGACCTCCAACTGAGGCACTTTATAATGCAAGATTCAGGTTACTGAACTATTCACAATAGAATTTTGGTGTGAAATACATTAGAATTCAATTAGACATTCTAAATTTTATGCCCATTTGCTAATTTTATTTTGTAATTTTCTTATACTTTCATACTGAGAAAAACCCAAAATGTGATGGAGGACTTTTATTTAATGAAGGTCAACGAAATCTAATAAGAAAAAAAAAAAAAGTACAGTTCAGATGAAATAAAATTAAGTTATTCTGAAAATCACTATAGGTGGAGGAATAGACTTTGCCCAATTTAAGTTTCATTCACTCAATGAATTTAATTTATTGCTCAGAAAGATTTTCCTTAGTAAAAGCTGAAAATTAGAAACCGGGAGAATCAACAATCCGCTTGGAGATGTGATGAAAAACTGGGAAAATTTGCAGCTATGAAATACATAACAATGTATCATCATATATATAAAAGGAGGGGGAAGGAAATTTGACTAATTTTTTAATATATTGCTTTTGAATGTTAACATTTGCTTCAATACGAAAACATTTCTAGTTTTCTTTTAAGTATCCAATTTTCTTGTATTTTACATTAACACTTTCCACTCTGTCAAGCATTTTACTTTTTATTTGCATGTTTATACATAACTTCTGATTTTATTTTTGTGTTTACATATTAGTTTACCACTTCTCATTTCCTGACAAAACATTCTTGAGTAAACTGGCACCAATATGTGCACTTGTTCTTTAGTGATAATATTTGTACTTTTCGCATTTTTATGATGTATTTCAAGGAGCAATGTACACCATGCTAACAGAACAGAGAAGTAGATAAGAAATGCATGGATTGTAATATGGATGGTCATGAAGTTATAGTTCTACTTTGCTTCTGGTTCATTAAAGTTTTCACTCATGAAATTCAACATTACTATCAGTTATAAAGTTTTTTACATGCACCATGACCATTTCATAACAATCTTATGACTGCGATTAATTTTGAAATAACATAGTTCAGAAAGATTTATGCATAAAAGACAACTTGACATTATGAAAATATAAGTGAAAAGAGCATTACATAATAATCAAATGAGAAGGAAAAATTTAAATTTCCCGAGTTAAAAGCATACACTGGAAATACATACTGACAGAAGGTATACAGGGTAGTCACTCTGAATGGTTTATCCACGTAGCCAAACGAAAAGAAATTTCAGATATTGTTATTTGAAGGTATGCACTCAAGATTGTGATGATTTAAAATCACGATCAGCTCATTATATATCCAACAGTTATTGTTATAGTGAAAAAATACAGAAATTTTCAAATGATAACACCTCCTTTTTTTCTGTGCAAACCGACCAGCACATTGAAAAGCCAAAAATGGCACTGAAACGATACATGTATGACGAAAATTGCCAACATAAAAATTTACAAACAGCAGCATTGTAAATGACCAATGGCAATACAAGACAGTCCTTTGGTGATGATAACTCATTGTATGTGGGAGATTATTGACAACAATGATGACATAAGACACAGCAGAAATCTCTACAACTTCATTTTTATGGCATCTTTCAATTTTGACAAATCTCTTAGATTTGATGTGTACCGCATAGATTTCAGATAAACCCAGAACCAGAAATCCATCGAAGTGAGGTCAGAAGATTTCGGAGGCTATGAAACTGCAAAGTTACAGTAGATAACTCTTATCTCCAAAGTGATGTGGGGCATGTGACAACATGTGGAGGAGCACCATCTTACATCCATACAATGCCATTAGTAACATTTTACAACTGCAATTCTGGAATTATTTAATTCCAGAATAGTTGTATACCGATCACTTGTGATGGAGCATGCTTTCATACCCATGGAAGTAACCTCTTTGAAGAAGTACAGACCGAGAAAGAATGTGCTTGCGATGCTGCACCACACAGTCACTTTAGTTTTGTGTAAAGGTACTGGTGCCACATCATGAAAATTTTTATCAGCCTAATTAATGCAGCTCTTGGAGTTTATGCTCCCAGTTAAAGAGAAATGAGCCTCCTCTGACCAAAATATCCACAGCAGCCACCTGCTGTCTTCATTATATGAGATGAAGAAAAAATTCTCAAAGATGACATGCTGTTGCTCATGTCCAGGTGATCAATCTGGACATGCTAGAATCAATAAGGAAATATCCACAGAACAGAGTACAGGAACTCAAGGACTGTGGTTTTCAGTACAGGCAATACTTCTTGCAGTATGCCATAGACCTACAGTAATTACATTTGCACTTCTACAACTTCAACATGAACACATGGCCATCTGGGTGCATCATGTGCATCCAATTTGTTCAAATTTGTTTACCAAATTACATACAGTTTTTATAGAACATGGGCATTGTCTTATCTTATGATTTCATTGATGAACCTGCACTGCCTTCTGCAGTATTTTCCCCATTGAGATAAAATAGCTTTATCAATTCATCTCACTGTTTTCGTGTAACTGTCATCTTGTTAGCCCGTTTGAACACCTGACTGAAGAAACAATCTTCCCACACTGCATTTTAAAGGTTTTTCAAAAGCAGTACTTTGAACATGGTGCCTGTGAATTATGCAAAGTGTATCAGTGCACCTCTTATTTGTATTATCACTAGTCCTTTACAACGCTCTTTGCAAGTGTTTAATGTTGGCAACTTTCATCATACGCATATCGTTCCAATGCCATTTATGATTTTTCAATGCACTGATCAATTACAGCAGGAAAAATGGGGGTGTTCCTATTTGAAAACTTTTCACTGTAACTGTAAATTTAAGAGCTCTACTGTTTTAAATCATGACAATCTCAAATAACAATATTTGAAATTTTATTTTCATTAACTGAGCAGAGAGGACACTAGGGGTTCATATATCAGGGAAGTTTTTTTGTGATCACTCTGTGTATGGAATAATACATAATGCTGTTCTTGATTAGACATATGTGTAGTTTCATTGCTCTATTGTTTTTATTTTAATTTTCACATTGTTTCTCTCCTTTTCTTCCCCCCTTAAAATAATAATAATAATGATAATAATAATAATGGAAATTTATAAATATTTTGGTGTACTGCTTTGGAATATTAACATTCACTTCAACCCCGCATCCACAATTTCCTTAAAAATACCTCATATTTTTCTTTAATATTTCCTACTCTGTCAAGCATTTTACTTTACACTTGCATGTTGATACATTATTACTGCATTTATTTTTGCACACCGTAGTACAAGCACATCAGTTCCTAGAACAGAAAAAGAAATAATCAAATTAAAAATGAGACTTAAGATGCTATCAAAAATTGACGTTAGAATTTTTTCTTACATATATGTAAGATATATTTAAAATTTAATCTTTAACAGAACTTTGATTTTCTTTTCCACTGCCTCGTCTCACCAAATAATAACTATGGATTTATTTCCCAGTGACAGCATAGCTCATTTTTATTTTTTGCTGCCTCCCTTAAATATATCCAGAAAATCCTCAGTTTTAAAATTTCTTTTATATTCATATTATTTTTGTACATCATAAATATAAGTATATATTTCTTACTTTGTGCAAATGATGATGAGATTCTGTTTGAATCTTCATCAATATACTTTGTTTCTTCAATCACATTATTTTGAGCACTTTCTATAGAAGAATCTAAACAAAAGAAGAAATAATAATAGCAGATTAAAGCACAGAAAAATATTTAACATCAGAAGTTTTGATGCAACAAAACATATACATATTTTACCTTTATTTACAGGCGTGGAAGCAGAAGAATCACAGGCAGTTTCAGCACCTATACTAATATAAAGTAAATCCCCAGCTTTTCCAGGTTCAGTATCACTACAATCCATTGAAGATTCCCTCTTTCCCATTTTCAGAAATTCCTCATCGACAGGGTAATCTGATGATTTGGTACCTATTTTTTGGGAACATATATTATAACAACAACAATAAATAAGTAAATAAATAATATATACTGTTGTAAATTTATGTCAATACTTGTATTTATTTGATCGTATTTTGGTTTTTACGTATTTGTGGTGTAATGCACTTTTTTAATTAATTTATTTGTTTGCTTATTTAAAGCATATTATGTAACAATTTGTGGCCACTTGTGTGTTTTGAGTGTTAAGCTGTAGGTCTCTTTATTCTAAATCAAACAACATTTAAAATACAAAGATAATTTAACAAGAATTGGAGATAGGGACAGAAACCTTCTTACCAGCTCTTGGGAAGAATTTTTGTCACAGAGATATCAACAAATTTTACTGCCAAGATAGTGAGATTTGTGCCAATTTAGTGATATTCTGAAAGTTTCCAGAAAACGCATTTTCAAAGCCTCTACTGAGTAACCTTTTCTCCAAGCTTACAGAAGTACTTGAGCAACCTTACAAAGATCATTTGCACTAAAGCCAAGAATCAATCAGTTCAGAGCTGTGTGACAATCTCGAGCTCCTGCTTGGTGATTACTACTTTTCTTTGTCAGTTATTCTGGTGATAATGCAATATTCCTTGCATTTTAAAGAATTTGCTTTTTTCCTCAAGCTATTTATAAATTTGTTTTGTTTATTTGGCATGGTTATTAAAGAGAACTCTATAAATTGTAGCCCACAGCAATACTCTGAAGATCACCCTTTTAAAATATAAGTTTACAATGAGTACAGAGTCATGAAAATAGGTTAAAAAAAAGCATTTATAAAATTTGTTTTTGCAATAAGCAAAAATTACAAAATTTACTAATAAAAAAGGAGAGTTAATGGAAAAGAAAAGTAACCAAATTTAAAATAGTAATACAAGTTTTAATTGTATTTGATCACAAGTTTTATTTAAAGGTGTATTTCCTGCTTTAAGTGTTAATATTTTTCAGCACAAACACACTTTTGCAAATAGCATATTATTTTGCAAATAGCATGCATTTTATTTCCTGGAAAGACAGAAACTTTGTGTTATTTTTCAACTTGAATATTAAATTATTACATAAACTATTCTAAATTGTATAAACAGAAATAAATTTCTTATCTAAAAAGATAACAGCATTACCTGGAATACTCGCAATACAAAGAAGATGTGAGCTGCATACTTGAAAAGAGTCTAAAATTTCTGCAGGATTATTAGCATCAATGATGGTGACTTTGCTAGTTGTGTGTGTACTAGTGCATAACCAAACATAGGATGAAAGGTTACGCTCCATCAGCATCTGCTCTTTACGATGTTTCTCATATTCCTAGAAATTATCATAAATTATATTTTCAGATAAGCTTGCTTCAAATATTTGTAAAAAACTGAAATCACCAAATAATTTATTATCTTATACCTGCATGATTTATGACCTCCACAATTTGATTTAAATAGTTATCTATTTTAAATTAAATTTATGCACAGTAAAGCCTTAATTAAGATAGATCAGCATAATCAATGCATAGAAAGTATGTACAGTAATGAGTTCCAGACTTCTCAGAACTTTTCATTTCTGGATTTGGAATTTTTTCAGATATTAGATTATTAATTTAAATCTAGTACATGTAGAAGATATAAAATTAAAAAGATGAAAGAGTGAATTGTGAAATGATAAAGCATTTATGAACTAAAAAAATCAAAATTAAAAAAAACCCTGTATATTTATTTGTTTGCTTTATTAAACATTTCTTTCAATGCAAGATGTTTAATTTGCTACTTTTTTGTGTTAATACTTTCTCTTTAATTATACAGATAGACATAACTTCTTGTTCAGTTACAAAGTTCCACTGTTCAAAGAATTTTCACTAAATTGTCAATCGTAATTTTTTCGTTCTCAACAACGTTAGTGATGTTTTCTGGATTCGAAGCCATACTACAGATTTTGCCATCTATTAGCTGACTGATGATTGTGGCATTGTCTTTGCAATAAAAAAAAAACTTCGTTATGCCTTCTTCATTTATTACCACTTCTTCAAAAATTCCAGTCACTGGAAAATTTCACTTTTTGTGGTGATATCTGAAAACTTTAAAATTCACAGCTATCATCATAAAGCTTAGCTAGTGTCTGCTATATACTATTGGTGATGTATCATGAGATTGTCAACTAAAAATATGTTTAAAATTTTGTCTTGCTTCAATTATGTCTGAATTATTATTATACTTAAGACTATTAGTTAATTATTATATTTACAACTATTTCTGGCACATGTTTAACGCTTAGCTGAGTCCAAAATAAATAAATTTCCACTTAAGGTTTATCCAGAGCTGGTGCTGGACATTTGTGGCCTAGTGCAGTCTCTGTGGGTTTGAAATTTTGCTACTATGCACCTCCCTAAATTCTAAACATTTTGTCACTCCTAATTTTCTATTCCAATGCCTTTTCTAAATTCTAAAGATTTTGGCATCCCTTAAATTTGTTGCTTGGTACTTCTCTAAAGTCTAAAAATTTTACCCTAAATTTTGTCACATGGTACAGCAGCATGCTCTGGCACCAGTCCAGGGCTTAACTGAATAACAAATGAGTTATTCAAATACAAACAGCCCTAAATATAATCTTTTGGACTATGATATCATTTAAAAAATCTATTTTTAGCATATGGAAAGAAATTTCTGTTAAATTTTCCCTGGTCAACATGCTGAGTTAGCTGAAGTTTGTAATCATCCAAACATAATATCAATATAAAAAATTACCATGCTCTTTGGTATTCAGTTACTAACAATAAAAATAAAAAAGTGCTTAGACATTGCTACATGAGTCCATTCCTCAAGCTGCAGTGTGTTGATAATCATGGTGTGATGAAAGCAAACAATAATAAAAAACTATTCACCAGGCTGGCATCAGTGGCAAAGTGAAATTTAGAATCGGGACTCTTCAGAAGTTTTATTACGAACAATATTAAATGCATAAGTGTAAAGCATTAAAAAAAAGGGGGGCCACTGGTGATTTGTGGGTCCAGATTTTTTTATCATTATGGATATTGGACATTTGGATTTCGAACTTTGTACTGTATTTCAAACTAATGATTTATTTACGGATAGATAATAGAAAAATAGATAGAAAATAGAAAGAATAGAAATTTTCAAATATTCTATTTCAGAATTAAATTATACTTTTCAGCAAAATGAATAAAACATCATTATGATCAAAACTGTTGATTTTAGTCCACTATAAAAATCTTGTTCAAACAAACACAATGGTACAATTCTTTAAGGTCAAGAGTTTTGATTAATATTAATTGTATGAAAGTTTGGCACTTCTCGTTAATGAAATCATGTAATTTATCATTTGGGTGATTGAGGTTCTATCATATATAGCAAATTTTCACATACTGCAATGCCACCCATTCCATCAAAATAAATGATCTGATGTTATATTTGGGATGAATATCATATTACCACTATTTTTTAAGTGTGAAGTTGTCACATGGTATGATTGTTAAACATCGACATCTCATTCTTGGATGATACAAAACTTATTACATTTCTAAACATTTCCATAAACGTTTTAGTTTGATATTACTCACAAAATCATTGCTTCCCTTGTCATTTCATAACACCCAAAATATTTTTGTTCTCTTCATAATGCTAATTTAAAAATAAATTTTTTAAACATGTCTGAAAACAAAAAATTCTAATAACTTTAACTGAAAATCAAAGTAGTTCAAGTGCTCACATTTTACAAGAATTCGATGAAATTATTTTAGTGAATTTTCATAGGTAAAATATCTCATTCTGCAGTATCCAGTGTTGCTCCCACAATACAACAGCCAGATAAATAAATGAAAATCTAAATACTATGCATCCTTTGAATTTTCTACTTTCTACAGTCATTTAATCTTCATTCACCTTGTTTTTATTTATTCATTTACCATTAAAAAAATACAGGACAAATTCTGCTGATTCCAACATTTGAATATATTATTATGTTTGATTAAGAAATGAAAAACAACTACTTCAAATTACATTAAATTAATCTGAAGCACTGACTATATTGTCAATGCTTCAAATAACTTTACAATATCAAATATAATCAAATTAAAAGATAATAAAAATTAATCATAGTTTGCACTAAAGTGCATCAAAAATTCAAATAAATAAATGTACAAAATAAAACCCTGAAAATTTAATTTTTCATTTTTCAGAATATTTAAAATTCTCACTGGACGCAATTTTATTGATTTAGCAGACTGAATTTTTTTAAACACTTTTTTATACAATTATCATAGAATAAAAATTAGTAAAACAATCATTATGCTTTAAGTAGTTAAAAAGAAGATATTCCATGCTTTTATGGTGAAAACATATTCAAGAGCAAATATAATGATTTATTTTCCCATGGCTATTAATGATATAATTAAAAATTAAAAAATTTTTAAATGTAGGAAGTATCTACAAAAATTTTAATTGTTACAGGTATTATGCAAAATTTCATGCATAAATACACAAAACTTTTTGCACTCAACTAAAATATTATATATAACTAATTAGAATTAAAAGCACATAAGAAATTAACTCTTTCTCTTCTTTCTTTAAAAATATAACTCTTTCTATCCACAGTTGATGCTGTTTTGAGAAAAATCTGAATTTTGAACTAATAAAACAGGAATACAGCTTAGGCAATAACCTATGTGTGCTCCACTTAAATCAAATAATCCAATCCAATCTATTTTAAGATATAAACAGCCACTTCTCCCTTCCCCCAAACACACTGTACAAATACAACAAAAATCTATAGAGAATGCTGCATATTTTCCATTGCAAATTTTTTACTCTAAGCTATTTTCACCCTAATGCAGCATGCTTCTGCTGAAATCATGAAAATATTTCTACAATCCAATTTTTATAAAACTAAGTACAGAATTCATCATCTGTGACAGAACATACTTTCATCCTTTTAGATAAAAGAATTAACTTGAAGATTTAAAAGAGATTATATACATACAAAAAATTAACACTTACCCTTGACTTGAAATTTAAAAATGTATAAATAAATTAAGTATAATTTTATACGTAAAAGCAAAAATACAAACCTTTAACTCATCATTAAGTTTTGTTACTTCATCTGCTGAAGTTACATAGAACAAACTAGAGCCCACAACTGATACATTTGATAATTCAGGTTTGCCCCCAGTTAAATCAACTCCAGCAGCACACCACACCTAACAAAGATAATAAAATACAAAAGTGTTAATTAAAAATTATAAAAATAACAATTTCAGTTACCTTTACCATAAACACAGATAAGTTCATTTACTTTTCTTAAAACACGCATTCATAATACAGACTAGAAATACAAAAGATTACAATATTAGCTGACAACAAATAAATCAGTGAAACACACTTGTAAACAAAAGAAATTTGCTATGAAAACTGATTAGCACATTTGTTTTGTTTTCTGAGATAAAGTGAATTAATACAAAATGGGTTTCTTCCTAGAAACAATTAAAAAGTACATATCTCTGTTATACACCACACAAAATACACATCTTCCTAAAATGTATCAGAGCCACATATGCAGATATATAGTGTTTACTAGCAAATTCTTACGAATTTTTGTCTTCTGAAAATTAAGAGCATTTTTTAGTGAAGGTGTTAAAACAAGAACTTAGCAGATTAAAAAAATACACATGAATAAATATTATTCTACATTTTTGAACTAATATTATTCTATATTTCAAAGAAGTCAGTTACAGTTATTGCTTTCAATCCTACAATAACCAAGTTAAAATAAATTATTATTTTTTGTCAGAAAAAGTTATGAAAGGTAATATAAATTTAGTTTTTGTAACTTCTGATAATAATACAACAGATATGTTTACAAAACCATTAGGTAAAGTTTAATCAATTTAAGAATTATTTTGTACATTGAAAACTTTATTAAACTAAGCATTAAATATTTTTTTAAATCAATAAATGTAAATTTGATTTAATGTTTGAATTTAGTATATGAAAGAAAAGGTAAGGGAATGTGATGAGGGATAACTTTTATTTCAAAGATTATTTATGTAAAACTGAGTGGCAGCAGTTAAACTTTTTAATTGGGATAACAATAATGATGAATTGTCATAAAACTTTTCTGTATAAAGTGTTTTGTTATATTATGTCACATTCTGTTATGTGATTTAATGTAGAAGTAAAATATAAGAAAATGAAATACGCTTTTCTGTTTGCAACAATATTTTTGACAAAATTATCAGCCTAAACATACATTTTTAGGATAATCTGGCATTATAATTATCAATTTTCAAGACTAATTTGTTATGACCATTGCTTATCACCATCTGAATATGTCATTCAGACTGCAAATGTAAATTTCAGAACATTTTTCAAAAATACATTGTATGCCTCTAATTAACTGTCTTCATTAACTGTATGAAACAAACAGCCATAACGAAACAATATAAAGCCATAAACAAATGCATAACTTCAATAATACACTTCATTTGTATATATTAGATTATTCACCTAATGAATTAAGTTATAACAGTACTTATCAGTCATCCCAGCTTATGCTTTATTAGTAGCAGTCTAATCCAAGAAACAAAACATCAATTATAAGCACCAAAGATGAAAATAAACAATCAAATAGCTCAGACTTACTTCAACATATTATTTGCATGTTGTACAAAAGACAAAATAATTAGGAAAAAACTCAAGGAATTTACATTTTAGTTATTGTAAGTAGTCATACAAAATGGGGGCAAAACAACCATGTCAGAAAGATTTTACTCGAATAATAGATTCTCTGTAATATTTGTTGTGAAACAAGTGAGTGTTTATTACATTAACTGATTTGTTTTCTGAAAATGGTTTAAAACAGAATGGCAAAATCTTAAATGCAGGTCATTACAAACAACATGTCTGAAAGCTCAATAATATTTACAAAGTGTTGGAAAGAATATTTGATTACACAGTAGATAAGGGTTACCACAATATTTTAACGCTGAAAAAATTCTTGATGGCAAACAAATTATCACCAAGAAATTGCAAGCCAACATAACTGAAAAGTACCATTAACTCATAATAACAAAAAAATTACCTTCCCTATTTTATTTAAACTTATTTCCTCGAATTTTAATAGAGATATATCGCTCATTCCATTAATTCTGTTCTCAATTTGCAGCAAGGCAAAAATACATAAAAACTCAAAATATTTTCATCAAAAATTGAAGATCTAGAAAAACATAAAACACCAAATACACTTAAAACAATTAAAAAAACAATTTTTACAATTAAAATTACAGTTTCTATGCAAAAAAACAAGCAATTCGGCCAGAAGGCAACAAGGCAGATTTTTCGGTGCACAAAACTAAAAGTTTCCTTTTGGTCCTGCTCAGCAAAAAGACACTGAAGACGCAGAAAGAATTAATTCATTATTTTGCCACATTTCAAATGTAAACAAATATGGCAGCTATGGTTAAAAAAAATAGGCTTAACCACACTTAAACAACTTTTAAATTGTTGATAATTCTACAAATATTGCATGCCGATTAACTAAAGGCATAAAAACCTTAACTGAAAGATAAGATTTCAATCATTTGTAAAGCAAAAAAATGCACAATTTACTAACATATAATACACAAACAAATAAATTGAGCTCACTGAGCCAAGTAACAGAGTGAGTACATTATATATATATATGTACTCACTCTGTTATATATATATATATATATGTACTCACTCAGCTGATAACAACCACAAGGGGAGGTGCACAACTGCATGTTATAGCAGTCCTATGTACAAAATTTCAGCATTCTGAGGCTACTCATTGAGTTATGCAAGATACATACGTACATATGCAATGAAAACAGTATCTTCTGAATCCATTTTAAATCAGTTTTACAATTCGTTTGGGCAAAAAGAGTCCTTTTTTCTGCCCTTCGTTACATATTTCATACAAAAGCATCATTAAATTGCATTTGATATAGCAGTCAAAATGGATATTTTCGTTGAAATATGGTACCTGGAATTTTTTGTGATTACAATACTTCCTTAACTTTGTATACGGAAGTAAAAAAAGTTGGGAAAAGAAAAGAAACAGAAGAAAGAAGAAATGAAGGCTAAATTCTTTCTTATTATCATTCAGTAACTGATACTGATTTACCTTCATTCCAATTTCTTTCTCCAGAAGTGGTCGGCAAAAGACTGGAACTGGGACCGGAACTGAAGAATTATGAGTTTTTATCTGACTGGCTGTTTCTGCTTCTGCATTCTTAACTGTTGAACTTGTTCGAGATGGAAGACTCCATCCATAAGCCTGTAACCTACCATCCTCCTTTCTAACATGAGCCCGTACTTGTTTATATTGCTCTCGACGCTCTCTTGCTCTTTGCTGTTGAATTTTCTCAGAAACCCTAGGGATTAGAAATTTCTAATTCAAAACTAAAATTATTAAAATCAATATTAAATAGTATCGATACTAGTAATACTTATAAAATACTTGCCATCAGTATAAAAAAGTTATAAAAACAACAGCTTTAAATTTTGAAATATAAATACTTACAAACTAATGCTTCAGAATGAAAAAGATTTGAAAAATTAATTTTAGTCCTTCAGTCTCTTTGATCACCTGGTACTTACTGAATATTGATTATGGCATCGCCTGGCACTTGACTGAATATTCATATTATTTCCAAAAATTACAATATATTTACATCATTAGACAGAATACTTTTACTAAAGTTTAATTCATATTTAACAATTTCAAGCTGTTGCACATATGCTGCTGTGTTAGGCATGCACAAAGTGTTTTCCTAAGGTATTCCACATATGATTGTAAACATGCTGACAGATGGCATCGTAAGAATGGAGCCATCAGAAGGCTCAAATTGAGAAGGACACGAGAGTTAAAAGAGAGAGAAACATAATAGTATGTTGTGTTTAAATTATGATTTCAAAGCACAGAGCTGGATGTAGATAAGTATAAGATGTATATTCTGTTAACAAAAGAAATATGTACCATTCTGATTCAACCCAGAGAGAGCACACCTGCAACATGATGATTCAGATTTACATACGGAGACTGGCAGGCCACTCAACATCTTCACATTTCAACAACTACTGTACACGGAGATCTGTCATTATTCTCCATGGTGAGAAACTTAGACCAGTACTACTTCTAAAGAGACACACATGCTTCAGGAGTTTTCAATAAAAGTACTATTCAACACAGACTTTATCTCCATCCAGTATTTGGAACACCACATATGCATGTAGCAAGATACCTTCCCAAACATCTTGAATACTTAAAAAGAAAATAACTTTATCTCAGTTTACAATAAAACAAAAAGTAGCTCAGCATGTAAATAAAGATGAAAATATTGTTGACTACAGTTTCATTGAAACTGATCCATCACTGTAAAAGTGCTGTTAGTACAGGCTAGAATATGAGGTCGGATGAAGAAAAGTGAGGCTCAGAACAGATTTTTCCACAACTCCAATAGCCTCAGAGTGGAAACTATTGTCATTGACCAGATTATTATGCAAAAAGATTCCCAAAATTACTAGGAAATCCAGATTGAGGCAAATTAGTACATGCAATACTTTTGGCTTCCAAAATATTATTGCCTAGAAAATGTCCCAGTGATTCAGGAAGGAGTGGCTATTGTGCCAGATCTTTCTGAATAACTAAGGCATACTAAACCATGATATGTCCTGTGCACAATATTTGATACTTCACTTGCTGTTTGATACCAACCCCTTTTGGCCTGTAGGAACATTCAGTATTCTTCTGGATGCATGGCTGCATGTGGGCAATCTACAACCAATCTGTTAACAAGAAATGCCTGTAATTCTGAAGGCTGCTCAAGCATGTGAAAAGAAGCTGAGAGTAACTGCAAATACTCTTCCAGCTTCAATCAATGCACATGTGCAGCACCTATATATACTTTACCTACTATGAAAAAGTTAGAAAAAAAAAGAGTTGAAAAGTAGACAGATTCTGCTTGGCTTGCTGCTCTGAATAGTGTGAATCTATTTCAGTCAAATACTTTAATCTGTAATCAATAGAAGAAACCAACATGCCTAAAGAATTCATTTTTTCAGACTCGAAAACTGATTTTGTGAATTGATGCCAAATAATGATAGCAATCTTCTTTGAATAATTTCACAATTTAAGTTCTTGAAGAAAAACTGAACCAGTTGATTTGCATTCATTGTTGACTTTACTTCAATGATTTATAAAAACTCATTTTAGTTTTCCCCTCAGAGAATACAGTTCACGACACTTCTAGTTGGTTATTTTATTTGCAATAACTAAATATTTATTAAAAAAGTATAAACATAGATACTGCAAAATAATTAGTTTAAAGCTACATATAACTTTTCACTTACAAATCACTGTCAAGTATGTCAAGGCCTCTGTGTCTGTCACCTAATCGCTTCTTTCTCATTGTGTCCAAGGCAGGACCTGAACTTGTTGTAGGAGCATTGTAATGAACATTTACAAAAGGCATAGATTTCCTAGGAGGCTTTTCATTTGCATTAAATAAATTGCTGAAACTAAATTAAGAAAATTTTCAATAGTAATTCAAAAATTTCCAAATATGCAATATAAAACTTTCTACACAGAGAAGTCTACACTGGCCATTAAAATTGCAACACCAGTAAGAAATGATCTGAAGACTGTCAAAATCACATGAAAAGAAGAAGAGGTTGGGATATAAAAATGATTAGTATTTCAGTGCATTTAGATGATGCAGGAGGGAGAAACAATATCTGAAGCACTGCATAAAATAAAAGTTGTGTGGGGGATTTTTCATTCGCAAAGCGCTTTGTAAGGTCAGAATTTGTTCGGAATATCGTGTTATGCCTCGAATAAGAAGAAGAAATGCTTACCAGCAAGTTTCAGAATTCGATAGAGGCAGGATAGTTGTCTATCAAGAGTGTGGATTATCATTCCGTGATATCGCCCACTGCACTGGTCAATATCCAACCACTGTCATGCGAATATGGAATCAATGGATTGCTGAGTGTCATACTGAACAGCATGCAGGATCTCAATGCCCTCCCACGACTAACATCTGAGAGGACAGACAAACTGCGAGGTCAGCTCTGCAAAACCGTACAACCACATCACGGACCCATTAATCAGGAAATGGGTATGTTTGCAGCACACCCAGTATCCGCTTGTAAAGTGTGTTGATGTTTGCAAGACTATCAGCATGGTGAACATTACTTTAGCTTCCCTTGACAATGCAGCATAGAGAGAGAAGGTGACTCTGGTGCACCAAACGACAAAGGTGGATACAGGAGTGGCATAGTGTCGTCTTTTCAGGCGAGTCTCGGTTCTGCATGCAGTATTCTGATGCCGTATACATGTCTGGAGGATCCGAAGTGACCTAACATTGCCTGATTTCATTTGATATTGGCATAGGGGCACTCACTGCACTTAGGTGATGGTTTGGGCAGTCAGTGGATACATAACATGCACATATCTAGTTCGAATTGATGGTAATTTGAATCCAAATCGGTACATTTCTGACATCTTACATCCAGTGGTTTGATCCTATCTTTGAGGACCACATGACCCCTCTCCAGCTAGTACAATTGATAAAATGTGGCATAGACTTGAAGCAGCATGGAATGAATTACCCATTTCTGTCATCCGAGTCCAGTTCAACTCCATACCTAACTGGGTGAAGGCAGTTTTAACTGCCAGGGATAGCAGCTGTTTCTAGTAATTTTGCAGTTTTAATGGCCAGCAGTATACATTCTTTTTCTTAAAAATTTCAGTTTTACAAGAACCATTTTTAGTAGAAAGAAAAGAATTTTACTGAAATTAATAAAAAATGCACATTACTGAAGTACATCAGCAAATAAAAAGTGAATTAACAAACCTTATAAAAGAAATGCTTTAAAATATGATGCTTTCCAAAAGTACATAACCGGAAATGTTTGATTGATTCAAAATTTTTTATAAAAATACTTAGTCAGAATTAAAAAATTAGCCTGTGCTCTTTGTTCTATCATGATTATGATGAATATTTTCAAACATTCAAAGCAGCGATTTTTTTCCTTTATTATTTTTCCATATTCTATAGACTAAAAAGTATAAAATAAAACATAGAAAAGAATGTTTTTAAGGTTTTAATTAAATGCACTGTAAAATAAAATCACATAGTGGCTTTTATATGAATTGTATTAAGACATTAGCTGAATTTCAAAGGACAGAAATAAATAACACATATAAGAATGATTATATTCAATTCACTTAAATTTTTCTTTAGGATTTTTTTTTAAATCCACCACTTTCGGCAGCTGCATACTTTTTATTTTTTATTAAAGATGATCAAGAATGCTTTGTATATTTAAAATAATAATAACAATAATAATTTGCTTTCTAGTGCATTTAATTAAAATTTCACAGCTTAGGAAGTTTTTAAAATCTTTTATTTTTTTCTATTGAAACACCCTCAAAAGGCAAAATTGTAACTTGCAAAGTCATCTTATAATTAGACCAAAACAATATTAATATGTAACTTGCTTATTAATTTCCTTAATTTTCAAAAAGTAAGAATTGATACAGCTTATGTTTATGCTTTTGTTTTTAAATCTTTCTCCAGAATAAATGGACAAAATTTATATGCTCATAAAGCAACTCAATTCTTTAAAATCAATTTAATTGCAAAACATTATACATATAATAGGGGTGACCACAACTGCAAGAAATATTCTACTAAGTAAAAATTTGACATAATTTCAAATAATTCTGAATACTGTTATGAAACACTAACATGTATACACATATATTTTCAAATATTTCATTAATAAAGCAAAAAGTAGAATTTTTTAATCTGTTAAGAATTAATTTATGTGTCACCATATCAACTACATAGTCATCTATCTATGTGGTTCATCAACATTTTTAAAAATAATTGTTAAATTTTTTCTTGGGGGGGGAAGGGAGGAGGTGGTTGGTGCTTTCAAGGAAGGACTGAGTTTATGTTTTTCTTTGCTAATAACTAAAAATTTAGTTTAATCAGCAAGACATTTTGATGTAGACAATTACTGAACCTTTCAAGTATTAGAACTTGTAGAATGCGTATCAACAGGTGTTAGGAAGAAGAGGTTCATGGGTTGTAAAGAATTTTGGTAAGCTGTCCAATTATGCAATAAGTTATCTCTAAAACCATCATCAATAGTCATAAGAGGGATTTTCTGATGACATGTAGCCAACAAACATCTGATCAGACATTATCATTTTCTGCCTCACATACAGTTTTGCACAATGAGAATAAACAAAGTTTAATCTGTGCAGCATCTAAGCTATTACTGTACAACTAAAGCTCTCCTTTTTGACATAGTGTCACTCATACAATCAAATGAGCATTCAACAACAGGCCAATGGAAGCAAGTTAAAACAGATTTAAATCAATTCTGCAAATATTGGGAATTTCTATTTGCCATCTTTTTGTAGTCTGAATACCTCAGTCTCAAGCATCACAATTTCAGTTTTTTTTTTTTTTTTTACTCTCCCTGCTTCTGTATAAGAGGGCGGGGGACTTTTTTTCATTAGGCAGACTTAGTTTGCACAGACAAGAAATTTGACTTTTCACTGAACTAAATACAGTCTAAAGGATTTAAATTTGTGCAATCTTTAAATGATATATTTGTTTGAACATAAAATATGAGGAAGAATTTGATTTTATAGATTTACAGATTACAGAGTATACATTTTCCAAATCTGGAAATATGGATTTGAGAAAGTAAAAAATCCAGAATTCCAGTTCTATCTGGACCATAATCACCTTTGCATATAATTTATTTTAAACAAATAAATATTATCAATTATTCTTTTGATATTCTATACCTTACTGACCATCTCTTAACAGAAATGTTAATTTTTTTTAATATTGAATTTTATTACAAAAAAATTTAAAACAAAATTTCTCAAATCTATCCCAAATGACAAAACTTGATGAAACACTATCACAAAAATACCAGTATTTGGCACTGTTTAGTTAATGGTGCGGTCATATCTATGCACCAAAACATCATATATGGTACTTATTATTTACTCACCTCACAAGTAATTACATAATGATGTAATTACAAATAAACAAGAAGAATGAACACCAATCCAGAAAGTTTCCCTTCAATATTTTCACTCACTTTTTTTTCTTTTTGTTTAAAGTGCTCTTTATGTAATTAAAAAACTAATTGTATTATACAGTTTAGCAATTGCTAAATGAGGAATAGTCACATTTAAGTGCTTTCAAGGCATCATATCATCTACAGTGAAAAACTTGGATTTGGAAAACCATGATGTGAAATTGTATTTCTATTACTGAGCACAAAAATGGCAACACAACAAAGAATTACGTCACAATGAAAGGTTTACAAAGTAGATGCTGTTTTGAAGATCTGCACATTCCTTTTTTGGTACACTTTTGGTTTATTTACACAGTTTAACAGTTTATGTTAGAAGAATTTTGTTAACCACGGCTGTCCATTAGAATAATTACATGTATTTTTATTGGTGAATTTCTGTATTTGTCTTTTTTTTTTTTTTGCATTTATTTGTATTTAATAAAATACACATTCCTTTCATAAAACTGAATATATCATTAGAGTTCATATTCCTATCCTAGTCAGATTTTGCACCAACACTTACATCTGGCATCACATGCACTCCATTAATCACATATTTTAAGAAATATGATACAAATATTTAGTTGTTAATCATTTCAAAGCACCACAATGTTAAAAGTTTGGACATAGTATCTGTTACTAAAAAACACTTACAATTTCCATATAGAAGATTTATTCCTTTTCGTATCAAGAGAAGAATCACTACGAGATGCGCGTATCATTTCAGTCCATCTCACAGCTTCCTGCAGTTCCATCAGCCGTTCTTTGTACTGATTTCTTTCCATTAATACACGAGCCATTTCAACACGAGTAAACCTTTTCCTCTGAGCCATTGGTAATTCCTCCTGTGATTTTTTAATATGCGAGAATATAGTATCACCCTATAATTACTTATTTATTATTAGTATCACCCTATTTATTTACTATTTTAATTACTGTAAAAATAGTAAATAACTGTATTGGAAATGAGAGAAAATATAAACAGCTATGTTTACTTCATCATCAGATTTTCCAGATTTTGACTTTTCAGCTGCTTCTTTGGCTTTCCTTAATTCTTCCTCTAATTCAGATATTCTTTGCTTTAGCTTCTCTTTGACACTTATGTATTGTTTCAATTCTTCTCTTAATATCTCTTGTTCACTGCAAAAAGTCAATATGAAAGACATTTGATAATACAGTACTAAATAACAAATAAGTGACACTTAAATGCTTTCAGCAGATTAAAAATATCTCCATTAATTAACATGATCAAATGCATTTTATATTTGCATACATAAAAATGTCTTAAAATTGATGAGCATGTGTTCTTACATTTTAAGAGGTACCGAATATAAAGCTTTGAGAATGCACATTGAAGTGCTAATAATATTGTCACGTAGATGAAGGGATCGTGCAAATGAACAGGCAAGCACTCAAGTCTAAACTCAAGACTTTATTAATTCGAACTGAATGAAGAACTACTTATATACTACAGCTGATTAGCATACTGGAACATTTCAGACTCGGAATGTTCTGGAACATAAAGAAAACAGGTTAATAAGAAGGAAATTTACATAAAAATCGATTATGAGGCATCTTGCCTTTGATAGGTTTCGAACCTGGGACCTTCGCCTCTCGAGTTCTGCGTCTTATCCACTAAGCTATGAGGAGCTCAGTCGAAAGGAGCAATTTTCACTACAATATTTACAATAAATAGAAATATACTCATGAAAAGGAACCAAGTTAATGAATTATTTTTTTATATCAATAACTTAAGTACTTTACAATTAACACTATTTTTAAAACCGAAGGTAAGAGAAATGATACTATAATATAATTATGTCAAATAATATTGATTTTCTCTATATCACATTTTTTTTTCACTGTATTGCAAAAAATCTATCCCAGGAAAAGCAATTTAACATTAATTAATATATGCTATTTAATAAGTTACATAATTTTAATGAACATGTCTACATATATACCTGGGAAAATTTGATTTTCAAGCAAACCAAAAATATAAAAACTTCTTCCAAATACTCTTACTTAAATACATAATTAAAATCATTTAGAACATTTGCTTTGCACAATAACATGTGAAAATTTTTAAAAGAGAAGTCAATGATTATTTAACAGATAAACTATTTAAAAGGCTTTTATACAATTTTGCAATTCAAAGTTAATTACATCAATCAAGAAAATGTGTTTATAGTCACAGTTAGCTGTATGCAGTCAAAGAAATCTGCAACACAAATCATCTTGTATATTTCTTTCCTCCTCATGAAGATGAACCTGTACCTGTTAACCTTGAAATTTATTGAGTTCTTGACTAAATCTACGCCAAACAAAAAGTTGTTGCTTTGCTAATTTTAATATTATTGTATTTTAATACAATGATTAAGAATACACAGCATAAACTGAAACTTCCAAAGAAGCTATAAACTTTTATTTGATTTTCTGAGAATTTATGGCAAGTTAAATTAAGATAGTTTAGTTTTTCTGAAAAAGTAGCAGAACCAAACATGTTGTGGAATAATACATAACATTAAGTGAAGAATTCAGTTCAACATTCTAAACACATTGATCCCATTTTCATTACATTAGACAGTTACGTGATAAAGAAATTGATTTTAAATATTGTGTCTACAGCAGAAACGCTTACTGATATTTTAACAATGAATCTCAGCAGGGACAAGCATATGAAATGCATAAACTTATTAGATCGTGAATCTTCGCAAATCAATTCTTTTGCTTTTATTCTCTTTCAGTTCAATGAAGGGAGAATGCTTTGTATATCTATTTTTTGCACAGTTGCTCAGCAGGATCAATGCCTAAAGTGCTTGTGCATGACACGAGCATAAAGTGCTTGTGCATGGCACGAGTCTGAAGGAGAGGACAGACATACTGACACCCACATCTTTGTTGTTCCGGTGCCTGCAAGTTTGTCTCTACAGTGATTCATTGTTATTGGTTCCTGAGCTGAATATGAATCCCCTGTATTAGCTGACTAACACAACTTTACTGTTCCTGGTTAGACTGCATGTCTATTATCCAGGAATTCAGCAAAGATGAAATGAGGTCAGAATTGTCATTGCAGCTACTTGAGTTCTGAAGTGACAGACAAAAGTTCCCAATAAGAGTTTGTCTGTCAGCAACTGTATATATGTCTAAAGCCAGCAAGACTCTTCTAGCAAAGACTGAGTAAAATTCTAAGTAGTTTTTTTGTTGTGTTATAGCCTGTCTAAATAAAGAAAATAATTTTTATAGTTTTCATTTATTTTGCGATTTCCATGAATGCACTCTGCAATATCAATATAAAGAATGCCTACTTCATAATGAACATGCTAGAAAATTTATTCTGGAAGTAAATATGAAAATTAGGCAAAATTAGTTCGTAATTAAAACAAAAGCTGGAAGGACAGTCTTTTTTATGGGAAATCCAAAACAATTACCATTAAACCACATTTCTGAATTACTGTTCCATAAATTTTAAGTAGAATCAGTAAATAAATAAGTTATTTTCTGCAACCCTGTTGAAAAGTTCCAAAAAGTATTCACAATGCAAAGCAGTATATTGCCAAAACAGTTATGTGGCAACCCAAATATACATATAGTACATGTCTGTTTTGGCCAAAGTGCAACACCAAATTGCACAAATACAGAATTTGTGCAATTTTCTGATAGTTTTTTTAAACAAAAACAGACCGTTGTGCTTACGGGGAAAAACATCTAAAAAAAGAAAGTTTTCTAAAAAAAAATGTAAGTGTTTTATTATTTCCAAATGCTTTTTGTTTTCTAAATTTTATTGATTGATTGCTCTTGTAAGGAATTCTTAGTGCACTGACATTTTGAAAATTGCTGTTACTTTTTATGTATTAGCTTGGTGAAACATTAGATGCCAATGAATATTCAAATGCTCTCCAAAGTTGTCAATGCATTTGTGAGTTTTTGATAGGAGTACAGGTAATTAAAAACCATCATAAACATTTTTAATTTTAAAATGATTAGCATTTAAATGAAATTTTAATTTATTTAAAATTCTAATCTATTAAAAATTAAAATAATTTATTTACTATTTCCACTTCAAGTTTATGTGGTTTCAACACTTCATTAAATGTAATTCAGAAATATGGCTCCAATGAAAATTCTCTTATCTGCTCCTTCAAAATATCATACAGATTATCAACTCATTTTGCTTTTTTTATTACAAACTAACTGTCTATTTTTTACATTTACTTCCAGGATTCATTTCCTAGTATATGCACTATGCTATAAGCTTTCTTTATATTATGCAGCTTACCACTACTTTTAGATTAAATTCACTTTTGTTCCCTTTTACATTGACACTAGTTTTGCAGCATGTTGTGCAACTATAGTTTTCCCCCTTAAGTTACCCCCCGGCCTGTCAATGGCAGACCTGTAACTTCTGCCTTGCCAGTGGCAGACCAGATAAAATTGGCAGTGAATGGCAAAAACTGGCAAATACCACTTAAAATTTTATATTAATTAGTAAGATCCATTAGATTATATTTTAAGTAATCTATAGTAATAAAAAATAACTAGTTACGGCTTAGTTAAGATTTATGTCTAATAATGGAAAAGAAATAAATTTATTCAATTCTGTTAAATTACGTCACCTATTTCCATAGAAAATATTTGTTAAAAATTATCTTTATTATTAACTAAAATACTGAAATTAAAAATAAAAAAAGTAAAAAATCAATCATTGTTGACTGAATCAGGCAATAACTTGATAGCACATGCCCGGACAGCATTACTCCAAATAAATATATACATACTTCAGGATAACATAAATGGGTTACATGACTTCCCCCAAATAACCCATTAATGCCCAGTGATATATTTTAAAAAGGCTAGGCTAAGTGGTAGTAAAGTGCTTTTAAATTACCTATAATGTATTCTAGAGTGACAAAACTAAACATGGAGTCGCTTAAACAATTAGGAGTTCAAATGCCATGTGCTTTCAAGTTTTTTGGAATGCAATTTTTAGCTCTTTCTTCACATTTCTTGAGAAAATAGTAAAGTGATACAGGCAAATGAAGTTCTATTTGGTTATATTTTATCCTTATAGTGCCATGGTAAGGATTTTCTTCAAAATAAATTTAATTAGTAGAAATTCGCACCCAAATGTTAACTGCACCCTACATAAATCACTTAGACATATATACAGATGCTGACAGTCACTCTTTTTTGCATTACATTTGAAGGTCATTCTTTTCTTTGCAGACAGTCATTGTTGCTGACAGTACATTCTGGCATTCTCTTTCTTTTACTGCAGGCCATATGATAATTGTTTTTCTCATTCTTCTTCAGATTGAAAATACAAATTTTGGCTAAAGCCAGGAATAGCTGAGACAACAAAAACACCAAATTACAGAAAGTGGATGGAATCAGAGGGAAAATATAAAGATTATCTTACGGCACTGGAAACTGATTTGGAAAATGCATTCCCACTCGCTGTTTTTGAAAAATTGTTTTTTTTTTCTTTCAGTGAAATATATTATTTAATGGTAGAAGGGGCAATGCACTATTCTAAAAACGTTAAAAACTATCATGATTTTAATATTACCACAGATTAAAAATATTCATAGGGTTTTTCAGCTACCAATTTTTTTCTTTCATCTACCATAATCTTTCAATTGAAAGAGACTACTGGACTGAAGTAAAACACTTAGCTCTTGAGCTGGCTCAGAACGCTTTCACTAGGAATGCTTACTTATACTTAAAATCATACATTCACTTCCAGGACAATTTTAGTGCCTCTGAAAATAAGCAAGATAAATTAAGACTTCTCACATTTTGCGTAAAATGAAATACCACTTTATATAAAAATTGTTTTATAAAACTTCATGCAAAATTGTAAACATTGCATTTTATTACTATTAAATCCATTTATTACATATCTTTCAGTTTTCTCAATATGCATATATTTAAGCACATTGTTTGTGTTTTCACCCATTTTATTTCTTTAAAAAGCTTTAGAAACTAAGCATCATATTTTAAATACTGCATTAATTAACATATTTTATTATTATTTTACATGTCATTTTTTACATATTTCTAAGTGCTTTGAAAGATATCCATGTTTATGCATTTTTTCTTTTTACACTTTATTTTTTTTTAGTACTACTAATTCGTATGCTATATTCTAAAAAATATCATGCCAGCTCCCAGTGATCTAATTCTAGTCTGTCATTTTTTTAAATTCCAATTATAATATTTATACTGAAGGCATAATACCTCAGAATCAAGACTTTCACCCCACTTTTTCCAGAAAAAATAATTTGGGTCTAATGGGTAAATTTTCATATAAATTTTCAGAGCCATGTTATTTTCCCATCTTCACTAAAAGTACACAGGATCTAAACTGACAAATGAAAAGGAAGTAAATACTAGGCTATTACTTCAACAGATACCACACTTTGTGTCTTACACTATAGTTTTCAAGCAGAACTGGCTCCTCATCCTTACACATATTTCTATAATGAAACCTTACAAAATATTTTAGTTTATAGAAAACATCTACAAATAAAACATATGACTCATGTTGTACAGTAATGGACTCATGTTGTACAGTAATGAGATAATTACAAGTACTGAAAGACCTTAAAAAAATGTGCTTTGGCTTTCTGTTTATTAACAGCAAATTGAGAAATTTTTTGCATTTTTGAACAGCAGTGAACTTGACCTCCTGCTACAGTCTAGTTCATAAAAAAGGTTTAGCTGAACTTGAAGGGTGAATCTGACATTAATTTAACTTTTGAATGAATATATAGCTGAAAGTATTTCATTTTAAAATGTATTCTTCTCTACTACCAACTGCACTTTAGTAAGATTTCAGTCATTTTATTAGTTTTTCCAGGAATTGCACTATTATGGCAGAAACTAGTTTGTAACACATAGCTTTTAAGTACTTTGGAAGAAACTTACCAGCAATGTTCCAAATTGAATAAATTATATTTGAACATATCAGCTTAAAAGTCCATCACATGAATTTATATTTAAAATTCTTGGGAAAAAAGTACTGACAAAAAAAATGTCAGCTGTGGTAACTAGAAAGTATCTCTTTTATTTTGCAGTTCATGTTATATAAAGGAGGAATTTTTTTTTAAAATTAACTCACTAATAACATTTACTTTCTATTACTTCCATTTCATAACTTTTGACTGTAATATTCCTTTTTTAAGACCACATGTTTAGAAAAACTAACTATGATAATAAATTGGACAACATTTAGAAATACCAATATGCAAACGAGTCAAAAGTGATTAAATAAATTTCAGTTCAATTGGAAATAAAACCTGAAAAAAGAATATTAAAAAATAATTCAAAACAAAAATCTTAATGCTAAGAAAATTAACATAAAAATGTACCTTGTAAGTTCATCTACTTTGGCAATAAGGTCATCTTTTACAACATTCAAGGCATTTCTAAAGAAAGGAAAACATAAGACTCTGAAAAGCAGATCTTTTAGAATGAAAAACATGAAAATTACACTCATAACTATTCATATTGCTAATAGGAAAGATCTGAAGATAAAAATCTACTTACTTAGTAGCCAAAAGTTCATTATTTTCTGATATTAGATTTTCAACCTCTTTTCCCATACCTGAAATTTCAATTACACTTTTAGAACGAAATAAATATATGAAAAAGAGTATGAAAACGCATTACCAAATTCTCATTCATTCATGTTGAGATTATTAAAGCTACACTTTTCAAAAATCATTCTACAAATGAATTTTTTACACCTTTAAAAGTTTTTCTGCAAAAGGTTTTTCCACTCGATGTAATAACAACCTAACATAACTTAAAACAGTTATGTTGTATGTTAGGTTGTTATAGTGTATGTATTGTATATGGAAACATCTTAAATGTATGGATGTTTCGATGAGATAGTAAACAAAGTGTGATAAAGAAATTAACTAAATGTTTTGACTCACTTTCTACTACTTGCTGTTCACTATTTGCATTTTCTCTCAACAATTCATATTTTTCTACTTAAAAAAAAAAAAATCAAATTTAATATTGAAATTTATGGCCAGAGATCAAGTTACAAAATTGGTGGTGGCCTAGGGCAAAACCTCTTATGGAGATCCCCTCTAAGTTTTTTCAATATAGCAGATATCACTTAAGCCAATTACAAAAGTATTTCATGGAATAACTAATAATTCAATATCTTTTCATTTAAAGTTACTTCAATAAAAAAAACCTTTTTTGTATGTTTTGTTTCTAAGATTTCAATTTATTATGTGATCAGTAAAATATAAAAATACGATCTTATTTTTTACAGAAAATTAGGTTGATTGGGACATAACATACACGAGCTTTCTGCATGGAATTTGAATTCTGGGAAGAGAGAAAACAAACTGATGAGTTTAGACTGGGGAGGGGGGGATCTGGTTTTAATTTTATAAAACCTAGGATCATAAAAATATATGAAATATGGCTTTGTTTCACTACTATTACAGGATTTGAAGGCCAGAGATACATGCTCCATCTGCCCATGCACAAATAAAATGCAAAATGCCTTTTTATACCTCAATTCCACTATTAGAAGTAATCATCCATTTCATGTTTTTATCAGTTACAAAATTACTGGGTTTTTCCAGTTCAATTTTCAGCTCATTCTTTCACCAATCAATAAAATCTGCTATTTAAAGATCCCATCTCTAATTTTAACTCTTGGAGAATTTAAGGCATATTTCTGACAGTGTGTTTGACATACATTAAACTAAAACAGCACTAAAATTTCATGTAAATATGCAAATGAGTCAGAAGTGATTAAATAAATTTCAGTTCAGTTGGAAATAAAATCTGAAAAAAGAACATTCAAAATTAATTCGAAACAAAAAGAGAAGCAGAGCTCATTGCAATTGGGCACTTAGTCATAATTTTAAATTTAGTTCTATGAAAAAAGTCTACATAAAATTTCTTCAACTAGTTTATTAGATTCCCATTGAAGCTTTTCACATTTACAAAAGTTACCTTCTATCTACAGCTTTTGGTATAAAATAGTTGTTGCTTCTCTCATTTTTGTGAAATATTTTTATTACTGAAGAAGAGGGATCCATGTGTCATTGCTACAAAATCTTTACCAAATTAATGTTGCTTCTTGCCTGACTTTAAATCTGTACACTTGTTTGCGACCTGCTTATGCGAATGACATAAAGTTTCACGATAACCACTGATTTTATACATAAGAAGCAAGAGACATTTGTAACCAAGATCAAGAATTCAAATCACTATCCCTCTAATATTAGAAATTCCATAACACCAATGCTTATCTATAAACAATGCAGTGTGCACCTTTTTTCCTAAGATGGATTGCTTAGTTTTTTTTTGTTTTTTTTTAAAGGATAATTGGTGAGGGGACTTACATAAACTTTTCTGGATCTTATTCTTTTAGCATGTCCATAATTGTAGTAATATGATGCATGTATAGTTTGACTGCATCTGCAGTTTTAGAAACAGAACAATCTATGCGCAGTCGAAAATTTTTATGCCATTCACTATGGCAAACAAGCTTTCCTTTGTTGCTGGTTATTAACTAAAATAAAAGTCAAAAATGGCAAAATCAAACATGTTTAACAATTCAAACATCACTTAAAGAAGTGATTAGAATATAGAAGAAAAAGGCTATTGTATCAAAATTTAGTAGTTCACTGAACAGTTTATCTGCTTGTTAACAAAATGAATAAAAATGTATAGTTATGCATACATTACAGAGATATTTTGAAGTGATTAATCACAATCTAGCATAAAAATATCACAATCTCAAGAGGTTTGACAACGGAAAGAAAAGGGTATTAAATTTGCAAAAATATTAAACCACGCAATATTTCAGGTGAATAGTGAGTGGCTCAAAATTTTTTAAAATGACAAATGATTGCAGCAAAATTAATATGGAGTGAAAACTATGATGCGAATATAAATGAATGTGTTATGTGAAAAGACAGTATATTGGAAAAAAAATACTGCACAAAGGATGATATGAGTTCAGCTTATTTTCTTTAAGCATCCCATACAATACATTAAGATTCCATAATCAGAAATATTTCATACGTAACAACCAAGTAAGAATGATTAGAACTGGTAAGACTGATTTGCAAATATAAGAGGAACTGAACCCATTAACTATTACATAACTAAGTCAAAGGGTGAGCTCAAAGGAATTATCTCAAATGAGATTAATAAATTATCTGGAGATTTATGAATATGGTAATAATGAGAATTCAATGAAAACATGCAACACATAAAATAAATTTACATGAATACATATCCAGATTCCAAAAAGTAAGAAATTATGATGTGATCATGTTAATAATTCACATTAGTTTCCCAAAAGATGAATTCATTGTCAAAAATGATAATATAATGTGAATATGTTTCCTTCCAAAGTGATATAAAAAACAAGGATGAATTTTCAGATGAAATATAGCTAAAGTTGAAAGACCATAAGCAAAGTAATGCTAACAAACAATTAAGTGACTTTGCATTTTTAGATAATGATACTAAGAACTCAGAAAGTGGCTGTTCAGTTGTTTTAATCAGGATGCTCAGCTGTTATTAAAAATCACAGGAAAACAATAGACAATGAGGATTCAGATGCTAATGATTAAATCCACAATGCCTTCAAGAGATGAAATGACATGTTTATTTACTACAATATAACGGAATCTCCACGTTCAAGATAATATTCTAGAACAACGGTTCTCAACCTTTTGACTAATGTGTACCATTTAATCAAAAATTGAAAAACTTTAGAACCACCACTACATTTTACAATGATTATTTTTCAGTTTCTCGACAGAAATATTATTTTGTTATCTGCACAACCTATTGGCTACTTGTATTAAATAAGCACACATAAAAATACATTAGATTACAATTTGGTTACCATTTTAATTATCAAACTTTAAGTTATAATACATAAGCAAACCTTAAGTTATAATATATAAGTAATTCTAAAATTTATTGTGAAATTTGGGTCTGTTTACAAGAGATCAATTTCTTTATGTCTGATCTGATTTCACTAAGTTTTAGCCATAAATTAGGATCCACTTTTAATGTTGTTCAGTATTTATTTTTCAAATATAACACAGAAGAAAATTCTTGTTCACACAAATAGGTTGTGCAAAAAGGCAATACAAATTTAATAACTTTTATTTGAAATGCATTTAAATTGTTTTTTTCGGTTACGCCAAAAGTTAACAAGTGTGTTATTTTTTAAATCTTCAGTTAGAGTTCAAACACAGGAAATTTCTATCAATTATTCTTTTTCGTCAAAAGATAAAATTTCAGGTACATTTTAACAAAATGGATTTCTAATCCAATTTTAGTTTTCATAATCCTCGGGGAAATACATATTGATACAGCAGCTGCAAATGAAATTTTCAAGGTAATTGACAGTTTTAGTCCGAGAATGGTGTTCTTTGGAGTAAGTGCATTACCATATGCAGTGATGGAGCTCGGGCTTTAACAGCAAAACATTCCCGTGGTTTTTCTCAAGTAAACAAATTGGCACCTGAAACTAAATTTATGCACTGATCAACTCATTGTGAAGCTTTAGTAGCTGAAACAATCCCCAAAAAACCTGAAAATAATTTTGAATCAAGCTGTGAAAATTGTTAATTTAATATAATCTCCACTTAATGAGCTTTAAATTCAAGAATGTTTGCGATTTCTGCTAAGGGATGAGCAATGAACATGTTACAAATACTGCAAAACATTTTTATCAATGAAGATTTATTGCATAAAATTATTATTTTTAACGTCGGATCCTAGTTCTTTTATTTTCAAACAATTTTTGGTTAGAAAATTTTCTAAAAGCGGTAAAAAGCTTAAAATATTATTATCCAATCCTTTGAGTATTAGCTCAAGTTTTTTTCATCATTACATTTATTTTATCTCTAATGGTAAAAAAATTAACACTTTGTCCTTGCAATCCTAAATTTAATTTATTTAACTTTCCAAAAATATCAGGTAAATATGTTAAATGTGCCAACATAATTCACTAAATAGACATTTCTGCAATTCAAATTTTGAATCACAGAGAAAAATTTGAATTTC
Source organism: Stegodyphus mimosarum (assembly GCA_000611955.2). Classification (NCBI taxonomy): domain Eukaryota; kingdom Metazoa; phylum Arthropoda; class Arachnida; order Araneae; family Eresidae; genus Stegodyphus; species Stegodyphus mimosarum. The sequence goes on along the minus strand of KK118105.1, from coordinate 43,235 downwards.
TGATCATAGTTCAAAAAGACAATTTAAAACTTTACTTCTGGATAACCAAACATCTTTCTTCAGAATGTAACATGTTCATTGCTCATCCTTTAGCAGAAATCGCAAACATTCTTGAATTTAAAGCTCATTAAGTGGAGATTATATTAAATTAACAATTTTCACAGCTTGATTCAAAATTATTTTCAGGTTTTTTTGGGGATTGTTTCAGCTACTAAAGCTTCACAATGAGTTGATCAGTGAATAAATTTAGTTTCAGGTGCCAATTTGTTTACTTGAGAAATAACACGGGAATGTTTTGCTGTTAAAGCCCGAGCTCCATCACTGCATATGGTAATGCACTTACTCCAAAGAACACCATTCTCGGACTAAAACTGTTAATTACCTTGAAAATTTCATTTGCAGCTGCTGTATCATGAACAGATTCACAAAATAAATACTCACTGGAAATTCGTTTATCTTCTTCAAAACATATGTGGACTAATAACTGAACAAAGTTCGTTACATCAGTAGTTTCATCCAACTGCAATGCAAAATACTCACTGTGTTTTATTTTTTGAATAAGTGTCTCTTCATATATACTTTTATGGAATTCCTCTCTCTTTATATATACTTTTATGGAATTCCTCTTTCTTTATATATACTTTTATGGAATTTGCCATTTCATGAATTTGTCAACTTATTGTATCATTTGATAATGGAATATTATTAAAGTTCATTAGCTGCTTCTTCGTTGAATATTGTTAAAACAATATCTTTAGCTGGTGGTAATATAAGGTCTCTCCAATATCGTGAGCCTGCTCAGTCTTGGCAGTTCTTAGGCTTACCAAGTAATTAGCTTCCAAAGCTTTTTCATTTGAAGCAACAAAACCTTTCCATTACTTGTATAATATTTTTTTGAGCTCTGATAAGTTCCTCTTCAGATTTATCCTTTAAATTGGCATGCTTAGATTCAAGGTGTCTTTTAAGAAATGATGGATGGATTGAATCATAGTTCATAGCAAACAATACACTAAGTTTGAGGGTCTATATTATCTCCATGCCAAGTAAACCCATTCCACTATATTTTCTATAACCAACTTTTCTTGTCTTTTCAATATTCTTAGTGCTAGTAGATTGTCCTGGATGCATCACCTGTGAATCATCACTTTTTCGCTTAGTCAGTCCTAACCATTTTTCCATTTTGAAAATCTAGGTTTGTTTTATTATTTTTTCACAAATATTTAAATGCAGAATATATTACAAGTTCTTCAAAAACAGACGACAACATTCTCAAATTGCATAGAAAAGTAAGGAAAACAAAGCAACAAGAAGACGGAATATGTATCGACATAAAAAAATTACTCTAATTGAAAACAGAGGAATATGAACCCGGAAATGGTGGTAACATAAAGTGTACACATGCTAATAAATCGATCAATTCTTAAAAGAATTAATATGATACTATTATCTTTTTATAGGAACTTATTTTTATTTCCTACTAAATATAACATAACATCCATTTCTATTACTCCTTTTAAAAGTATTACTTGTGACAAATTTTGTTGTCTATGGCTGAAAAAATATTTGTGAAAATAAAAATGCAGTATTTTGTTAAAATCTATATAGCGGCTATTGACCTTAAAGAAAGCTCAGATCGCATAAATCTACGAGTGTTAGAGAAAAAACTTAAACAAGATGTTGGGTATTTAATTTTTGAATTTAACAGCTAAAAATACTTTGTTTCTTTGTGTACCATCTATTTTTCTCTCGCATACTACCAGTTGAGAATTGCTGCGCTGGAAGATATTGTTTGCACCTTAGGAAAATTCAAAATATATTATAACAGCAAAATCTATTTCAAATGAATAATATACACAAATTATCATAAATTTTGTTGGAATGAACATCTATGTGAATATATGGATTTTCTGCATTAAAATTTGATTTATACTAAAAAAATATAAATATTTAGGATCGTAGATGATATAGTTTTGGCCTAAATCTTACCCAAAACTGTTAATTTAATATAATCTCCACTTAATGTAGTTTTTCACAGAATTCTTCCACTCATTTACTAAAGGTTTAACTGAAATTTATATTAGATACGAAGTTAAAAAAAAATCAGATCAAATATTAAGCTTTAAAACTGAAAGATTCTTCTAATGTCAAAAATTGTGGTCTTTATGAAAGTTGTTTGATCTTTGGATTACAAGATTTATTTCCAAGAGATTCTCAAATAAATTTCATCTCTTCCTTACCACTTAAAATCTCATTGTGAAAGGATCAACATAAATAAAATTAAACAACACCATGCCATGATACATTTTACTATTCACAAAGAACAATACAAAGTTAAACTAAATTTATATTATTCAAATGTATAAAAATAAATGCTCATATATATATATGACTTGTAACTTAGAGATATCATAAATTACTAAATATGTATTAGAGTCTTTTGGAACAACAGTAGCATAATTTATGAATGGATATTTTCAGCAAATATGGATTGTAAAGCATAAGAAATAGTTACGCAAATTATGAAATATTTCTTATTTTGTTATCTTTTTTCTAGCTACTTTAATGCTATAAAACTACAAATAAAGTGATCATTCAATTCTTAGACATACTTTTATGTTTCCCAAATATAAACCAGCTATGACAAAACTTAACAATTTACTCTTCGCAACCTCCCTCTCTCAAATAAAAAAAGGGGACAAGTCTTACAGCTGAATTTTTTTCTGCTGCATTAAACTAAAAATTAGTGAACAAATAAGTTTACTCAATATTTTTCTCAGACTGTTTTAAAATTAAAAAAAATATCACTCTCTATTTTTTTACATTAATAAATCAATTTTTAATCAATAATTTTTAAGTTAAGGTTTAGTTGAAACATAAGAAATTTCTTGTGTTTAGTGGAAAAACAGGGTACTGTTTAAAATGAAAAATCAAAATCAGATACATTCAAAATTAATGAACATATAGTTTCTTCTACTAAGGTAGGTGGTAAACCTAATCAATATACAATTGTTCCAATTAAATTATCTGCAATGTATCTCAGTTTCATTTTTTGTAATTTTACTATTTAGTTATTAATTAACAAACAAAGAATAATAAAATCAGATTCTGTTGAGAAATACTATATTCCACTACAAAAGACTGTAATTTCACTTTCATACATTATTAAATATTAAAAGTAACTGATAGAGAACAAAAATATTTCACAAAATAGAAAAGTTTTGATAGTGACAGCTGCTATTAAGTCTTAATAATTTTCACAATATACAGATAAACTACGCAAATTTTTAAACAGCAGAAAATTAATTAAAAAAAACAAAAAATTTAAATTAAAAATTAAGAATGCTGTATAGAAACTTAAAAATTTGCATAGTTACGATTACATAAAAGTAATATCATTACACTAATTTTAAATAATGCAATGAATAACTTCATAGAAATGGTAGAATTTCCATGAAATGTTGATGTTAAATATTTCTGAAAAGAAATAGCAACATCAGTAACATTGAAAACTATACAGCCCATTCTCAACAGTGTCTTTAACCTTTTGTGATCTCACACAAATACATGTATGTTATACTTTTATATAATGTGTACAGATTCTTCAGAACAGATGGTTATTGATGGTCCATGTTACTACTTACTAGCAATATTTTATTTGTTTTTATTTTTTATGTAGCAGTGAATTTATTAAGATGCATTACCTATCTTCTAAATTTATAAAGCAAAACTAAACTATTTCAAAAGAAAAAATGCATTTCTAATACAAATTTTTTATAAAAATAACTTATGCGATAAATGCACATATTTGGTACACTTTTTAATACATTTTGCTATTTTGTCAACAGCAATTTTATTAATTACTTTCTTTAGAAATAAACATTTCATTTAATTGATTACTTTATTATGTTTTTTTTTTTTTGTTATTTTTGACAGTACTGAAATGACTCCATCTAGCAATTATCTTCATTATTACAGTATAATAGGATTTTAGAACCAATACGGACATTATTTAATTTCATATTTTCATCATTGAAAGTGTCCTCACTTTCTATAAAATAATTATTTTCTCTTTCTTCATTAGAGTAGAGTCCTGCAAACTCAGCTCCCGATACCTCGACATTCTGTATAACTCAACAACTTTTTAGGAACTTCTTTAAGATATTTCTAAGCCAAACAGAGAAATATTACATACAGTACATATAATTATTATTCATGCCTATGTCTTTCCTGTTCTGTTCAAAGATTTGAGTGTTCTTTTTTCTGCAGTTTTTTTTCATTTTCACATTATGCCATTAATTCTTGGAACTGCCTAACAAATTTCAAGATATGTTGCAATACTTGGCAACACAATTTGCTTCTCTTGAGTATATGAAGAAAATCAGGTAGAGGCTGGCTGCTGGCTCACATTTCTTTCTAAACGTTAGAAGACATATCTGAAGTTTTTGAACTGCATCTTATTGCAAACTAAATGCACACCAGTTCATTGTCGGTATCTTCCTCAGTTCAAATCTAGGCATATAAGTTACATATTTTGGGGAAATTTTGATATTATGTGAAGTGAAAATGTCATTCAAAAAGAAAAGAAAACAAACTAATGTAACAACACAAATGAAATTAGATGCCTTAAAGAAATTGGACAAAGGAAAAAGTGTAACCAAAATTACCAGGGATTTAGGTGTATGGACTACTTTGATGGGGTGGAAAAAGAAGAGGTCCAAAATCGAGCCTTGGTGTGTGAAAAGAGCATGTACAGATAGTTTAAAGGAAAAAATAAGTATGACAGTTGGTGAATACAAAAATGTGAACGAGGTGCTTAATTTATGGTTCAGGCAGCAAAGAGAACACCCATTTCAAGACCAATTTTACAAGAGAAAGCCCTAAAATTTTATTATGAATTTTAAGTAGGAGAGCCTGGATTTCCAGCAAGTGCTGGCTGGCTCGACAGATGGAAAATGCAGTACGGCATCAGGCACTTAAACATTTGTGGGGAAAAGCTATCTGCTAACTTGGAAAATTCTGCAATAATCATGGATAATTTCCACAAACCAATTGAAAAAGAGAGTATATCTGGAGATCAAATTGATCAAATTTATAACTGTGATGGCACTGGTCTGAAATTTCGAATGCTACCTTCGAAAATGCTACCTTTGAATCATCCAAATGATTTTCCAGGGAAGAAAAATCAGCACCTGGCTACAAAAGAAGCAAGGAGAGAGTCACAATCTTGGCATGCAGCAATAAGCTCAAACTAGCGCTTATAGGCAAATCAGAAAATCCCCCGGCATTTAAAAACATAAAAAAGTACACTAATGGGACTGAAACCAACTATAATCTTCCTGTTTGGTACTATTATCAAACGCATGGATGAATGGAGTAATATTTAATGACTGGTTTCATCAACAGTTTGTTCCATTGGTGGAAAGTTTTTAAAATAAAAAAATCTACCAAGGAAGGAGATTCTCATTCTAGACAATGCCTCATGCTAGCCCGATGCAGAACAGTTATGAGACGAAGATATAAGAGCCATCTTTCTCCCTCTTTTTTCAGTGTGTCAGCCGATGGACCAGGCATTTTGGAAGCATTGAACTAAAAATATAGACATAAACTTCTTTTATCTCTTGTCCTAGCTAAGGAGGAAGGATGTGATATGATCAAAAAACTGAAGAAAATAGATATGTTGGATGCTGTTGGATGGATAACTCATTCTTGGAGTGAAATTGTGCAGATAAACTTTGTTCGTTCCTGGAGGAAGTTGATGGACCATTCAAAAAACAAATTTCATGAAAGCAAAGAAGAGACAGAAAATTGTGAAATAATTGACTCACTTCAGAAAATTCCTGGCTACAAAGAAGTTAGTGATGGTGATGTTGAAGAATGCATGGAACAAGATGAAAATTGTGAACTTTTAAGACATGCAGAAATGGTGAAATGATGTGGATAAAAATAAAGATGAATAAAAAAACAAACAGATTGAAGACAATGGAAAAGCTAAAATGAAGACCCATTGTGAAGGACTGAAGGCCGCTGAAGGAAAGCTCCATTACATGGAGAAGAAAGGTGCATCTGGTATAGACATTTTGTTTCTCCATCACCTATGGAATGAAGGTACACAATGGCAGGATAAATGTGAGAGACAATCTACCATTGCACGATATTTTTGTACCAAGAACTACTAATAATTTTTCTTCATTTTTGTATGTAAGTTAATTATCTTAGTGTACTTGTTCTTTTTATTACTCCCATTGTGCTAGAACTTGACATGAACATTAACATTAATATAATTGTAGACTGTACTTTTCTGTGTTCAATATTGTGCTACAAATGTCTAGAGTAATTTAAAGTTAAATATTAAGAGTTCTGAAAAAAACTCATCCCTTACTCCGCAAAAATTGACTTTTCGGAATCTCGACAGTCTCTCAGTCCACATTACGTTGTGTTTGCGGGACTGTATTGCTGTTTTCTTCTGATAGGTTTCAACAAATCTTATTTGCTCATCACTAATGTGTTCTCTAAGCTTAGACATCATTTAATATTATAATTGCAATAAAAAGGAATAACATAATAAAACAACAAGCACACTGACATATTAAATAAAAAGTACTACACAGTACATGATCAGAACTGCAATGGAAAACTTCTATCATATCATCATCATCATTTATTATCACTTCTTCCATATTACTTCACAAATTCCATTACTTTTGCATTTTGCTTGTGATATCCGAAAACCTTCACATTCACAACTATCATCATCACCACAATGAAATTTAATAACTGGTTATAAAGTACACGAAGCCTTTAAAACTGTCAGGACTGAGTGTTCGGTGCATATTCTTGGAAAACATCTTCGTGACAGCTTAAAGTCCTGATCTTGAACAGTGAGCTGAATGCAGCTATGTTCTGTGATAGAAAACTTGTGAATAAGTGGTAGAAGAGCTACACTTCAGAGGGATTTAAAATCCTCTTTTATTAGACCACAATTATTTACAGCCACTACTTCGCAACTCGGGAGGGATACAGAAAATAAATGACCGTCACTTGGTTCTAAACTGAACAATCAGATAATTTAAACTAAAGCTAAATAGAAATTAAGTAGTCGTTGCTCATAGAGCTATAACGCGAGGTTCGCCTCTAAATGGTGCGTAGCAAGGTTTACTTAGATTTACTTCAATACTGACGCACTTAGATTTACTTCAATAAGTAATCACGGAACAGCGCTACGGCTTAGAATTTAAATACTAGCTAGTCAGGCGAACGTTGAATAGAGTAACAGTGGTCTGAGACTAAAAGCTCTCTCACACTGAAAGGTTTCTACCTTTCGTTTAAATACTACTTGGCTCCACTTCAAATTAGCATAAAGCTGAAACGCGCGCTTATTCTAACGGGAAGTTGAAATGAGAACAGATAGAAAGAGACAAATTAAAATAAAACTTTGTTAGTTTAACTAAAACCTTACAAAACAATATCTGCAGATACACTCTCCAAGGCCTTGGCAGTACTGTACCTGTGAACTTTAGTGAAATACAGCTCACTATGAGCCCTTACAGCCCTACAAGCAGATTTTATGTTAAAATATTTCTACAATTCTTGAATAGTTTTTCCACTTTTGGGAAAATTCAGCACAGGTTTTAAAAAGCCTACTTTATACCTGCATTTCAGTGCCTATAGCCCTTTTATATCCATTATGTATAATTTGGTGGAAAGAATAAAATAGATGTTATTTTTTACTAAAACTTAAGTGAAGCACAAATCAAACAGAGGTCTACAGTAAGACAATTTTTGAATCATCTAGTAAACCAACTGATTTCAAATGTTGCTAAACTTTGGGTATGAAATGAGGTTTGTGTCAACTATGCTCTTTTATTTGAACAATAGATGACAGGGAAAATCTTTATGCCTCTATAAGCTTGAAGGTCGAGTATGTTTTTCGATGATAAGAAGTTTACATCTGCATATTCCTTAATTGCAATATTTGCACATGCCAAAATCATTTGTCTCAAAACCTTTGAACCTGTGAACCAAAATCATTTGTCTCACTTTGGACCTTCTATTCTGTATAGGCTGCCAAAATACTTCAGAACACTCTTAACACAAAATACCAATTTCATCAGCATTATAAATTTGATTATAAAATTGTTCCGGAGATAACTTTTTGTTATTAATAAGTTTCATGAATTCATTCAGCTGCGTCAGTATAAGTTCAAACTTGGTTAACCAAATTTCCATTTCTAAATTTGGTAAACCAAATTTAAAAAAATCAACCTCCGCGCTTATTTTTTAAGTCCATTCTGTCATGAAATATTTTGGCTGGGGCCGTTAGCACTAGATCTGTCAATGGCAAGCCCTTCACGTGACATCGCCTCATCTATACAATCATCATTTATAGCAAAACAAATCCTTTTTCAATTACTCCTTGTGTGGGGGATCCCCACAAAAATTTAAAACATTCCTTTTTCTGTTTTTCTACAGTCATAGTCTTACATAATTTTGAGACTGATTTGGCTTCATCCATTTTTTGCAGGAATATAACTTTTTGCTTGATTGACATTGAAACATACTTTTGCTTTGCAGATCTTGCTGCAACAATAGTATTAAAAGCTATTTTCAACATAATAAAAAATTCAAACTTTAATTTTGATAAAACAGCTGTAATAATAATAGCTTTCAAAAAGAAATAAGCTGGATCAAATTAAAAACTTAAGGAAAGGCATAATATGTTGTGTTAATGAAACCTAAGTTCCTCAGAATCTAATTTTTTCTACCTTCTTCACTAATACAACAAAAGAAAACCAGCATGAGCAGTATCTCACTCCAAACAACATGTCTTAGGGCTTTATTTATTGTTTAGGTCAAACAGACAAATGTTAACCTCCCCCCCCCATACATAACCACTCAAAAGGTGAAAGTGTGGTCATGATTTATATTAATCAATGTATTGTCAACAGCTATAGTGCAATTCCTTAGCCAGCAGTTGTTTGAAAGCAACTTAAGGAATCTCAGTTAGTCAGGAGAAAATTTGCTTTTATGGTGCATTGGCTTTTTCTTGACTATTATGTTCTCCATTCCTAGACTTTGTGAGGGAAAAAATTCTCAAATAATACATAAAAAACTTATATTATTATTACTTATTTTTACACATAAAAATATTGATGTGGTTTGGAGGTCCAGATATCAGACATCTAGATTTGACTTTTATCAACTAGATGTATCATAAATTTAATGCATTTAAAATTATATTAATCATGCATATTATTCAAAATAAAGATTTTAATATTAAAATTACACTTATAGCTTTCAAATCAGTCAGTTTGAAGTCATTTGTAGCCTGACTGAATTTGAAAGACAAAGATTATATGCTTTATCAAATGGTAACAGAAGCAACAGACTTGACTATTTATAAGTTTGAGGGATAATAAATTTAAGATCCAATGTTCTGTACAATGGCAATGTTTCCCAATTTGCATGAATGATAAATGCACAATGAAATGAAAACAACAGATCAAAATGATTGTAAAACTCTGTAGTTCTAAAATCAAAAGATGTGAATATTTCTAATGTCAAACAATATGATTGTGATATAACCCATTACATGCACATATTTCAACTATGCTTGATAAAACCTTCAACCAAAAAATTTGCTTGCAACCTGAATCAAATTTCAAATTGCCACCAATAATTTAAAATTATAAAGAGTATACAAATTTTTAAACACTTTTTTCATGAGAAAATAGACATAATTGAACTAACCCAAATAAATATATTCAGATTTCAAATGCATCAACCATGAATATTAAAAATTAAAGGTGGTAAAGTTTTAACATGCATATTAATACTTTAATGAGTTTTCACTCTTTTTGAAAATGAAAACTTATAAAACTTAATGAAAAGTTATATGCTAATTTGAATAAACAGCCTACACAGGGATTTATCATATAAAAAATGAAAAATTACTATTAACATACATAAAGTCAAAAAAGCATGCAGTCATGCATTGTAACAAACTAAAACTTCTTTCATTTCATATGAATTCTGAAATGAAGGATAGACAAAATCATCTGGTACCAAACTTTAGCAAACAATTTAATTATGACACATTCACCTCTGATACACCAAATTAAACTTTAATTCTTCAAACTTCTTCAGTTCACACACACACACACACACACCAAAAAAAAAAAAAAAAGACTGATATCTGGCATATTTACAAGATAAAGGACATAGTCAAAACTAAATTTGATGTACAGGTAAATATGTTCCAATTCCATTATTTGATAGAAAAATTTGGGACATGATGATTACTTTTTAATTAATCTGCACAGCATTTTTAATATGCATGCACAGCTATACAGCTAGCAATGATAAAAAAAAGAGAAGTTTTTGACAATTTTATAAAGAAATTCATATGCAACATGAGCACGCACTTTAAATATGCAAATTTCAAATGTGCTTAAATGGAATTAAAAACAGAAAAATTCAATTTAGAAAAACAATGAACACTTTTGTTACACACAAAATAATTTTGAATATTTTGTATTTAACAAAAATTTTCGTTTAAATGGACCTTTTAAAAGAACATTCAATTGAAAAGTTTTAAAGCATATGATGACAGATGAATTAAATTCATATTGGAAAAATACGTCTGAGATGCTTACCGAAAATACTGTCATTAACTAAAGGAGCAGCAAGGAAGCATTCAATAAAAGGAAAGAGAAAAAAAATCATCATTACTGCACAGAATATAACATGCATATAAAGTTAATAAATTCAAAAACTGTTATTAAAGGCAGAAAATGTTAAGGGAAAACTGTACTCAAGCATACATGTCAAAGCAAACAAAGCTGCAAAAATACAAAAATTTATCAGCATCTTTAAAGAGTTGACCTCTTTAATATGTCTATATACAAAACATATCAAAAGTCCCCCAACTAACTAACCTGCTAACCAAGTGAATGAATTATAAATAAAATTTAGAAGTAAAAAATAAAGTACTTTTTTAATAAAAATTACCACATATGATTTTAAATTAATGGACACAGTATATATTATTCAACATGCTCTTTGGAAATTTTATTTGAAAAAATATTCTGTATACATTATAATCAACTCCCAATTAATCAGGTGCCCATCTAACTAAAAAGTTAAATTTGTTTCCTTTTCAATGAGGAAAACATTACTATCATAAACCATCAACATAAAAAGAGCTATCTACAAGAATATTTTGATGAATTTTTTATGGTTTATATATATATATATATATATTATTGTATTCATCAGCTAAGGACCTGATATTCAATGTTTGATGATGCAAATGATGTTTGCCAGATAAATTCTGCCAAAAGATAAGTTCAGACTGACTTTTTTATATAAATTTGAACTCAATGACATTCTTCCAGTTTTCTTGTCAATATTGTTTTTTAATGCCATTTATTAGTTAGTTTCTATGTTTCTAACGTCTTTATCTCTTCGTACAGTGGATTCTTTTTGTTTCGAATAATGATTTATTTTATACAATCGAATGCAATTAATCTTTAAATTAAATAATTGAAGAATATAAATAAACTGTTAAAGGTCCTCTAATTTGTGGATTATCCCTCCTTAACTGGATATTCAATTAAACTATGGATATCATTTTTGATATTACCCTGATTACTTAAGATGACTGAATTATAACAGTTTATTTCCAATGTTTCTGTAAGAGGTTAATATTACAGGACCTAAAAACCAGGGAGGTTTTCTGGATGCTTTAATTTTTTCTATAATGAAACTAACATGCAATAATCATTTACATGATTTTTATGATATTAATTAAAACTAAACAATGTGTACATTTTGACTTAATGTAGTGGATTATTTTTCATTATGCAAAAAGCATAAAAAGCAAATTGCAAAACAAAAGATTTGCAGCTAAAAAGAAAAGTTGGCAGAAAGGAGTGCAGTTTGAAAAATCAGAATTTATGGATATTTATAAATTCATATAATTCTAAATTAATAACCTACTTAATGAATGTAATATAACCAATTTATATTTAATTTTTATATTTATCCAAGATATTCAGCATTCATCCAAAGAACTTTTGTTAAAATAATATCACATGTGTTCCCATTATTAAAATATGAAGTTTAAGTGTTTAATTATTCAGTTTAAGTGATTTTTTGTATTACCATTTCACATTGCTTTAAATGAATTCAGAGTAATTTTACTGCGCCTACACATAATGTTTTTAAAAAATTTTGTTTCCCAACCACATATTTATGGTGAACATTACTAAGTAATGGAAGAAATTAACTTCATAATTTCTTTTCTGATTTTCTGACTTAAAGCAAAATCGCAATATTTACAGAAATTCAAAAATAGTAGAATTTACTTCATCTTTTGATGCAATTAACTAACTTGTCCATTACTACCATCTCACACCATTTCCAATGCTGAAGTATAGAACATATTCTTTTAGCCTTAAAATTCATGCACAGATTATATATATATATATAAAAGATGGTTGTATGATGCTGAAATTCAATTTTTTAACTGACGGCCTTTCTCAAAAAGTTAAACATCTACAGCTTGTTATTTTCCAATCAATTAAATATTAAAATAATGTTTTATAACATATGTGAAACAAAATCGCAACATTAATGCTAAATAGTATAATCTCTACTTGCAGTTTGAATATATCTACTGGGTTGGAGTTGGTCTGTCGTATTTTAAAGAACAGATTTGAATTCATTTATAAAAATATGTGTTTAATATTAATCAATTATATATGCTCCGTTATTTGTTACAACCTGTTGCCATCTTTCAGGTAACCTGTGAATTCCTGTTTTGTAGAATTTCTCATCCTTGGAGTTAAAATAGTCAGCAACTGCCTTAGAAACACTTTCAAAAGATTTGAATTTTTTTCCTGTTAGATAATTTTGCAGAGATCTGAACAGGTAATAATCAGATGGTGCAATGTCAGGTGAATACCGTGGGTAACTAAGGACTTCCCATCCTAACGTATTCAGTTTTTGTTGTGTCACCGTTGCAGTAGGCGGGCGAGCATTATCGTGGTGGAACACTATTCCTTTTCTGGACGCTAATGCTGGCCTTTTTTCTTTGATAGCTGCATTCAATTTATCCAGCTGATTGCAGTACAGATCCACATTGATGGTTTTTCCCTGTTTCAGCAACTCGTAGTACACTGGTTCTTTCCTGTCCCACCACAAACAAAACAGTACTTTTCATTCATGGATACTTGGTTTTGGAACTGTTGCTGATGATATTCCTGGTTTGCAGTAAGATTTTTTGCTCTTAATATTCTGGTAAAGAATCCACTTTTCATCTCCAGTAACCAGCCTGTTCAAAAACGACTCCACATTGTGTCTAATCAGATGTGATGAACACGTTCTTACACGATCAGACAAATTCTTTTCCGTTAGTTCATGTAGAACACAAACACTTTGCTTTAACACAAACCCAAGAGATTTAATGTGATCTCCAACAGTTGTATGATGAATGCCAAACTCTTCTGCAAATTCTCGACTTGTTAAATGTGGATTATTCTCCAACATGGATCGCAAAACATCATTATCGATGTTGAATGGTCGTCCAGATCGATCACTTTCTTTGAGGCTCAGATCGCCCGAACGAAATTTGCTAAACCATCTTTGACAAGTACGAACATTTACAATATCTTTTCCAAATACCGCACATAAATTTTTACATGCAACCGATGCGTTGCTTCCTTTTTGGAATTCATATAAAATGCAGTGTTGTAAATGCACTTTATCTACTGACATGTTTTTCACTTTAAATATCACAAGTAAATGATGAACGATAAAAAAAGGCACCTTTTATATTATAAAGCAGCTAAAAAAACAAACTAGCCAGATTTTTTTTTTATTTACAAGAAAAATCACCTGCCTATTTAAATTACGACAGAACTTTCCCTCCAACCCAATAATATATATGAAAGATTATACTGCTTCAGATATGAAGATAAAGTATTTAAAGAACTTAACTAATTTTTCTTGTGATAAAAAAAAGAAGAAAAAAAAGCGCAGTTTTATACCCATGGTACCTCTAAAATTCCTGCTTCAACATTAGAGTTTTTAAAAAGCTGTACTTCGAAACTTGTACATGGTCACAAATTTTTGCAAATACTTGTGTTTATTTGATTGCATTTTGGTTTTCTTCCTTTTTTTTATAACATAGTGTATTTTTATATATTTATTTATTTACTATTTAACTTACTACATCTTGTGAAATGATTTCATAACCGAATTTATCTAATTTTATATCTAATTGTAAAGTTTATTTTATACACTATATTGTAGATACAGTAATTAAGAATATATCAACATTTGAATTGTAAAGATAACTCAATTAGAACCTGAGATAAAGGCAGATTTGTCCTAATGGGTCTTTCTTGGCAATAATTTTGGTTACCATTTTTAAAGATCTAGGAGTTTATTACTCCATGGAAAATACAATAACTGTGGCTGCAATGAAACCAACGGTTAGCTTACGGTTCAGTCATGCCACTATATTGAACTGATTATTGCTTTAGACCTTGTTCTGTGAATTTTGGTGATCTGCTGTATTCTTCACGTATTAGGAATTTGTCCTATTCTGTTGCAAACCTTGAACAATTTTATATCTGTTGACCTTTCCTGAGAATGAAAAGTCATAATTTGATTCACTGTTCCGCATCTATCCTATGCAATTCATAAAAAGTATTTCTAATATATATGTGTGTGTACATATAAAGATGTATACAGACATATATGTATGTCCATAAAAAGTATTTCTAATATATATATGTAAGATATAAAATTTGAAAGCCACTTAATTGACAATAATCTACAAATTTCTATAGAATTAAA